>CM053561.1:3332907-3389666 GCA_028646485.1 Cryptoprocta ferox
TTCGTCCCATTGGTCCCGTCTCCTCCCTCCTTTGCTCTCCCCTTTTCTTCCCTAACACTCTGTCTGCCACGCTAATCCGTTCATTGATGCGCTCCCTTCATCGCCGAATCCTCGCTGATTACCTGTTCTGAGTCGGACGCCAATTCTGTAACCCGTCTCGTGGTTTCAACTTGGGGCCTAAAGAAGTCAAGAAAAACAGAACCTGGTAACCTGTGTTCATTCTCTCATTCAGGCCTTCATTAAGCAACGTACGTCCTGGCAAGGTGCCTGGGGAGCCTGGGGAGCCCCGACTTCAGGAAGTTGACAATCTCCCCAAGGAGGCAAACCTAACACGCAAATCTTCCCACAGCGTTGCTCTCAATCTCCCCTCTAAGAACATATTTATTTTTCCAACACAATCACTGCTAAAGACCAAAATGGACACATTCCGAATTTCTATCTTGATCTCCTGCCTGTGCCTCTGGGCGGTGTATGTTAACAACTGCTAAAATTATTTAAGTGCCGGGATGAGAGGTAGGGAAAAGTAGGAAAGATTATGTGAGTTGGATGTGAGACAGGACACACCAGTGGCAAGAACTGTCTGGGATTCCGGTTACGGGACGAAGATATCCGCAACCCAGACCTCAGGGGCTGGCTCAGGCAAAGAGCCGGGGACGCAGCTGCACTAAAATAATAATAGTATATTAGGAAATAAACATTTACGCTTGAAGTTCTATTTTTAACAAACTTACTTTAATCCGACCTCTCAAAGGCCCGACCCTTCCACGGGAAAACTCTTTCCACGCGGCGTCCCTAAAAATAGTCTCCTTTTTCTTTCTCAAAATACTGTGTAGATTTGTCTTCTGTTTGCTTTTGCAAGGACACTGGGCTAATGGAGAGTGACACAATCACACTCGTTACCTGGAGCACGCTACTGGCCGCGTGCACACGCACCTCGACCGTGACACACGTGGGGATGTTTTCTTTCTAGAAATGCGATCTGCATCCCAGCCCGTGTCTGTGGTGGGTGCCCTTGGCCTTGCAGCTGTCCCCAGGCACGCGGGATATTGTTCCCAGGCGTTCCACAGAGTTCGTCAGTTTAATTTTATCTAACGGGCTAAAAAAAGGTTCAATTATTTTTATTAAAATAACAATGAGGGGGCGTCTGGGTGACTGAGTTGGTTAAGCATCCAACCCTTGATTTCGGCTCAGATCATGATCCCAAGGTTCCTGAGTTCGAGCCCTGTGTGCGCAGACAGCATGGAGCCTTTCTCTTTCCCTCTCTCTCTGCCCCTCCCCTACTTGCATTTCTCTCTCTCTCTCTCAAAATAAATAAACTTAAAAAAAATAAATAAAAACAGCAATAAGGAAACAATTCCCAACAACGAGTGTCTGAGAGGTTCTACACAACCCTCAATAAAATAAAAACAAGTAAGTTAAGGGGCGCCTGGGTGAGTGACCGACTTCGGCTCAGATCATGATCTCACGGTTTGCGGGTTCGGGCCCCGCATCCGGCTCTGTGCTGACAGCTCGGAGCCTGGAGCCTGCTTTGGATTCTGTGTCTCCTTCTCTCTCTGCCCCTCCCCCGTTTGTGCTCTCTCTCTGTCTGTCAATAATAAATAAATGTAAAAAAGAAAACCCAAAAAGTAAGTTAAATTAGAACTGGGTTTACATATTCACGTACGTTAATTAGCCCACGCAGGCAGAGGCTTCTGCTTTGGAATCAGATACAATACAAACGTCTGAAAACCTTCTAGGCTTTCTGTCACGTGACTAACCTCAGCCGTGCTGAGAAAACAAGCCTCACTCACCCCAAACAAATGAAATCACCCAGTGAGACATATGTGTCTTGCCATTTTGTAAGTCCTGGGCCGAAAATGAAGACAGAGGCGTGTCTGGGACTCAACAAATTAACCTCCAAGGTACTTCAGGCCGGATGGGGGAAGCAGGTACAGGTGGGGGGAGGTCTGCAGGCAGCTGGGCCCACGGTGACCTACGCTGGGGAGCCAGAGCTACCCGGGAGGAGCAGAACCCGACGTGACCTGGAACTCGTCCAGGTGGGCGAGCAAGGGCAGGTCTACATATCAGGACTCCTGAAGACGCGCTCTACCCACATGCCACAGACCGCAGAACCTGCGATTGCTCCGCACCGTGCAGGCTCCCACCGAGTCCAGGATGAGGCAGCCAGTCCAGGGCTCCCGCTCTGTCAACCCCTTCTGACTAAGCCCCCCAACTGCTAAATGTAATCTAATAATTTGCATATGTAAGGATAAAGGTCTAGACTATGGCATCAGCTTCGCAGAAAATCAGCAGATTCAAAAAAGAAGCGAGGAGCCCACTCCGTCTTTGGAAATCCCAAAGAAGTGAACGGATGAAAAGGACAGAACAGCAGGAGAGAGCGGACTCTCCATTGTCAGTCCCAGAAAGCGCAAACCACATTTCTCAACGAAACCATACTGGGAATTCGCCCTTATAGAGAAGTAGGGGGCGGGGTGGGGGGGAATCCATTCATCACGAGGGTGTTCACTGAAAAAGTTGCTTCCCTAGCAACCGGATAGTGCTACGTTGTCCTTGAATAGCATTCTGAAGTAAAGGCAAGCCGGAGTTAACCCAGAAGACTGTCAACAATTCAAGGATCACCTAAGCTCGGTGATAGCCCCGGACCAGCTAACACGGGATTCCTCAGAGATGACACTACAGCCCAAGATAGCAAGAGTGCCCACCGTCCTCAAGAATCCAGGATCCACGGAGCTGTTCAAGAGTTCAGCGTGTAGACTTGTAACTAACTAAAGCTGCTAGCCCCGCCTGTTCTAAAAACTAACGGAGGATTAAAGTGAACTTGACCGAGCCTCTGTCATCAGGCTTTTGCTGGTAGCCCCGGGCCCTCCAATACCCCAACATCTAGGCCATCCGTTGGACCCCCAGGCTTTTTGGTGGTGGTGCTGGTGATACTGCTGTTGCCTGAAAGACTGAACTCCCAAAGTTTTCTTCCCTCCCCTTCGGGGACCAGGCAGGGCCCTGTGAAGTTGGACAGACTGAGATGAGATGAGATTCTGTAAACGTGCTCTCACGCGGCGGACACTGGAAACAATGGCATCGCCGGTCCTGAGCCCCTATCAGTGGGGCACGTGAACTTCATTCAGGTGTGTAATCAGACGTGTACGTCTGCCGTCCAGGGAAAACAAACAACAGACACAGAAACAAGATAAAGTCAAGAGAAATCAGGAGCTGTTTTCAAGGGCACTCAAGGAACTTTGAACTCCGGCTTTGTAAAACTAGGCATCTTATCCTCTCTAAAAAACAAGCTGAAGGGCTCCAAGTTAATAAATACCCGGATCAGACTAAGTCTGCAAAAAGCCTGATACGATGGGTAAGTGTAGTTAAACTACTCTTAAAAAAAAAAAATAGGTTTATTTCACTCAATGTTTTAGACCTAGATACTAAAATCTCCATGAGTATGGGATAGAGAGACCTGGAAAGGCCATAAGGGACATAAGCGAACACTTCTCACGGCCCTGGGGCAGCAGTCAAGGGACGAGAGAAAATCCTACACCCAAACAAGGTAGATCCCCCCCATCAGCAAACAACAAATACTGAAGGGGCGTCTGGGGGGCTCAGTCGGTTGAGCATCCGGCTCTTGAGTTCAGCTCAGGTCATGATCTCATGGTTTGCAGGATGGGAGTCCCACATGGGGCTCTGAGCTGACAGCGAAGAGCCTGCTTGGGATTCTTCTCCTTCTCTCTCTGCCCCTTCCCTGCTTGTGCTCGCTCGCTCGCTCTCTATCTCCCTCTCCTTTGCTCTCTCAAAATAAATAAATAAACATAAAAAAGTACTGAAGCGGGCAGCCCAATAAAATGATGGGATCGAGAGAGGTAGGAGGCTGGCATGGCACAGTGCCTGTCAAATCCACGGTAGGGGACAGTGGAAACGTTTGTGGACCTGGTCTCACTGATATGTCCCACCATCAGGATGAATGGGAGAACCTAACGTACTGAATGCCTGCTCCCTAGGGTGCTCTCACGCAAGGCACCCTAGGATGTGGTTCTCAGTATCCCCATTAAATGTGAGACAAGGGGCTTGAAGAGTTGAGGTGGCTTCTTCCGTACCGGAAGATGCAGGGAACAGGAGCAGGTGTTTGATTTTGGTCAAGGGGCTACAAGATTCTCCTCGTGGGTCTTCACACATGTGCTATTTTCTCTCCCAGCCCCACAGAACACCAGGTCCTGCCAGAGGGTGCCTTCAACCAGTCTTTCCACTCCCTACCCCTGAGCCCTTTCTCATTAAGCCAAATTCCGGGGCACCACGGACTTCCCAATCGCCCCCAAGAACGTCTTTTCTGCAGCTACTGTGCTCCAGGTATTCTCTTCCAGTGCCTCTGGGAAGCCATGGCTCTTGCCCTCTCCCGGGTTCTGGAAGACGTGATCTATATATAACTACTTCTCTACACGCTTGTCTCTCTCACTAGACTGAGAACCTAAGAATCAGAGAACTCTACTCAATTTTATATTCTCTCATCCTGCCTAACAAGGTACCTGACACAGCGAAGATACGAAAGAAAGAAAGAAAGAAAGAAAGAAAGAAAGAAAGAAAGAAAGAAAGAAGTCAGCTAAATGCAATACTGCCAGGCAGCCCAGAGCTGAATCGTGTCAGTAGTGTCCGCAGGCCGAGCACCCGTGCCAGCAAGACACTGTTACGTGACAGTCAACAGGTAAGCCACACATCTCAAACACTGAGATGGCATATTTTTATATAAACGATTATATGCACATCAACAAGGCAATGCTGGTAGACAGCGCAAGCCAAAACAAAGAAACAGCCTCACTGGAAAAAGTGACAAGTCCTAACGACATTGCTCAAACAGAACCCTACCTGGAAAGTCAGTTGCCATGGGCTTTCATCCTGTACAATAAAACGTCCCCGGAGAGCTGAGAAATAAGGAAAGATCACCCTCTGAGATTTAAACTTTAAAGAGCAAGAAGCCCCAAGGCCTGTAAGATCTGTATCCTAATTAATGGCAAAATATAATTTGAAAAAGGAGTTTGGGGCAGGCATTTGGGGCGTGGAAAAAGATGAATCCCAAAGCAAATCCTGGCATCCAGAGGGGAAGAAACGTCAGCCATTCAACAGGGAATATTCTCTCGGGACCTCCTCGCCTGAATCCAGTGACTGTCAATTCACTACTCCCCCTTGTTCCCACTGCAAACGTGCCAGGCAACGTCCAGATCTCTGCCTACCTCGGGGCACGTAACATGCGGACTGAGAAGGGGTCCCCATGACTGTATTTACTGCTGTAAATTACTAAGCGGGGTGCTTGTTACATACTCAGGTTAGTGAGCTTCGTTAATGTGATTATGGGTCTGAGACACGTCCAAACTCAGTGCACTGAGAAAGAAAAAAAGATTGCTTCTTTTGAATGCCAAATAACGGGGGCGCCTGGGGGGGCTCAAGTTGGTTCAACAGCTGACTTTGGCTCAGGTCATGGTCTCGCGGTTCGTGGGTTCGAGTCTCACATCGGGCTCTGTGCTGACAGCTCAGAGCCTGGAGCCTGCTTCTCATTCTGTGTCTCCCTCTCTCTCTGCCCCTCCCCTGCTCGCCCTCTGTCTCTCTCTCCCTCTCTCTCTCTCAAAAACAAAGAAACATTTAAAAAAACTGTTTTGGGGGCGCCTGCATGACTCACTCAGTTAAGCGTCCAACTTCGGCTCAGGTCATGATCTCACAGTTCGTGGGTTCGAGCCCCACATGGGGCTCCGTGCTGACAGCTCAGAGCCTGGAGCCTGCTCTGTGTCCCCCTCTCTCTCTGCCCTCCCCTACTCGTGCTCTCTCTCTCTGTCTCTCAAAAAATAAATAATAAAGCGTTAAAAATATTTAAAACATTGGTTTTTTCCAAATGTCAAAAAATGACTATCACCATAAAAGTCTTTTGGAAGAGCCGGCTGGCATTTTGGCTGGCTGATGCGCTATCCTACATACTCATGTATGTTTTCTTCAGACTTCTACACTGTATATGATGTTTTACTGAGGGTCATCACTTATGATCAAAAGTAGGTTTTTTGTTTTTGTTTTTTTTTTTTTAACCCAACAGACAATAATTTACTGAGCAAGACCCACTGTCCTGGTGTAAAACTAAACTCTTATCTCTCAGGGTAGAAATGTCACAGAACAGTTTGGCTTCACCAGTACTAAATGAGTGCTGCCTTGGCAGGGCTGAGGCTAATTTCTGCGAAATTTAATTTGCAAAAACCAGCCCAAGGCTACCATGATATATATTCACTTGATGTGTTAATTTCACACTTTACAGCCCTCATCCCACTGGTGGGCGGGTGATCTCAAGTATGTAAAGTAGGGGAGTGTCTGAATTTACCCAAGCAACCTCAGACCTCAGCCCTCTGTGCCCGCCCGTGGGGAGCCGGAACCCAGCTTCCCTCCCTCCTGCGTGCCAATGAGAAAGCAGGGATCACGACAGAAATCAGCCAGGCTGAGTCAATGCTTTTCACTACACCGAGCTGTATCGCTGGGCAGCAGTGGCTCATCTAACTCTTTCTTCTACATCTTCAAACAGACGGGACGCTTTCAGTATGGGCAAATAATGACATGAACTCGATCGGGTCTAGTTCGATCTAACACGTACAGGACACCTTTGGCTCCTCAGCCAAGGGCACCAAACCTGGGAACCACATGGGCAACGAGCGCCAGCCCCCTTCGCCCAGGTCTGTGTTCCTGAAAAGAACCGCACCAGCTTCAGTAAAATAAAAAACATGAAATGTTCTGGCTTTAAAAACACTGTTCATAAAGATAATGCAATAATGAGATGTGCAATGTCAGAATGCTTTACAGAAAGCACAGCCGGATGTACACACGGGATGTTCACAACTATATAATACAACCACACATGGATGGATACACAGACACATTTATTCACAGAAATAGATGATGTTACTGGTTTTTATGTTCGGCTTTTGGTACTTGGGGTGATTCTACTTCCTTTTTTCTGTCCAAATATCATATACAGGATACATGTTACTTTGGACAGGGATTTCCATACAAAGCAAAGGAGCCACGGGACACAGAAATAAATACCCTTCAGTTTATCAGTAAGTGAAGATCTGTGTCTATTACTTTAAATCTGGAAGTTGCTCTGTTGTTGGAGTGAGTGGTGATGGCTCTCTGAGAGGCTACCTGGATGCAGACAGAAGTTGACTGTATTTGTTCATCAGAGAAATAAAAGTTCCATGACACAGGGAGGGCAACACCTACATGTCAGCAAATCCGTCTAGAAACAAATTTCCTTCCTGTTGGTTCCCCCTAATTCATTCATGACTTTTTAATCCCCGTCAACTCCCTTGTCTCTATTTCACACGGAACTGGTGGCCTTTCAGGGCCCACGGAAGAATGAGCCCAGGAAAGAATCATCCCTGTACCGCCGGCCAAGAAACTTCGTTTGAGTTCGAAAAATAAGAGTTCTCTTTGCGGTGCTGCTGGCTTCACTTCGGCCGGCAATCGCACTTGCCTGCCCACCAGACCGTTAGGATACAATCACTTGGCCATCTTGGGCCCCAAATCGCACCCCCAAGCCAAGCCATTCATAACACATCAGTAATGTGGTCATTAGTAACTTACAGCCAAACAATAACACTTGAAAGAAATTGCTACTCCCTGTCGATCCTGTACCCCAGTGGTCTTTAATAAAACCCTCGGAAACACGCCATGTAATTCAGTCTTTTTCAGATGGTCTGCCTATCAGGCTAGCGAGTACCCACAGCTCCCGTCAAAAGGGCATAATTCCTCAGACACAGGAAGGTTTTCCAGGGACGCCTTAGTGCTCGTGGAAAGTAAGTCACTGCCTATTGGGAGTGGTCAGCAGGGAGAAACTCCAGCTACTTACTGCCTGCCAATCTGGCAGAGGTGGGCAGGAGGGGCGGCACCGAGGGGGAGGGAGGCCGGGGAAGGCCGAAGCCTCCGGCCTTCCGGAGGCTCACAGCCAAGGCCAGAACTTAATGCAAAGCCTCTCCCACAGCAGGCTTCAGACCCAGGCCATGTTGGTGGGAAGTTCTAAAATCAACCAGAAATGGAAGCTTCTATGCGGATATAATTTCTCAAAGGGAACAGAATCATGGAAGGTACCAATACTGGGAAAATTACCAAAATGAACAGTTTACCCATAAGAAATGTAAATTACTCCCCCTGAAGGTACTGGATTTTAGAGTGCAGATATTTATGAGAGGGGAAAAAAGCAAACAAGGACACCATAGTATCCTGAGCTAGAATTTTAATAGCTACAAAAGAAGCTTTTTTTTTTAAAGCATTAAGCTTTCACTCATCAAATATTTATTACGTACCTACCACGTGTCAGACAAACACATCATGGCATTACGCGTCTGTTCACACGTATAGAAGTCATTCCATCACATACCAGCCCCCTGGGAGATAGACCACAATCCCCGTGTCAATAAGATAAAGTCAGTCAGATAAAATGAATTCCTGGGCCTTTGTGATAAATGCCATAAATGACCTCCTAGCCTCATAGATGACCTTCCCGACCCCAAATAATTATCTATCCGTGTCAAAGAGAGTAAGGTTTTGGATAAATTTCAAGAAGTCAGCTTTGCTGATTTTAAATGCATTTGCAAATATGCGTCTGTCACCATGGGATCAGAATAAGGACCATACATTTTAGGCATTTCCTCGCCAGACTCGGAATGGCCCCTGTTCCATACCTGCTTCGTCGAATGAAGTTTGCTTATTTTATTATCAGCAGGCAAAGCTAATAGGAACATCCACTCGACACAAACCCGAGGCCAAAACAACGGCCAAAATAATACACTTAACAATTCTTCCGCCACACAAGAACTCGAACTGGATCTCATACTCCTTTATCTCTGAGTTTGGTCCTGGATTGGGTGAGTATGCAGATCACCGATTCATCCTATGCTCCTCTCTGTCACAGAGACACAACGCACAAGGTCTCCAATAGTAAGAAATGGAAAACCAACGTGTGTCCAGGATAAACGGCCCCATGAACTTTCTGGGCATTTCTGCAACATTCCCTTTCACAATGCAAAAGTAAGAGGATACTCTCTTCTGTCTTTGACTGGCACGTCTTCCAAGGTGACCCTGGGCAAGTTCATCATCATTGCCGGGCTCTGAATATCTCATCTGTACAACGAGGTTTTGACCTACACGGGTGGTGGTCCCCAAACATCCAATGGGCCACAGAGACAACTGTATCAGAAAGATCTCAATGAAAATTCCACTTACTAGCCTCCACCTTAACCTATGACTCAAAGTCCAGGGGCAGGAAAGAAGGGGACACGGGGCAGCATACAGGGTGGGCCTGGGAATGGACAGTTCCACAAAGGCCTCTAGTGACTCCTGATATGCAGGTGTGGAAATTACTACACCCCTTCAGGGCTGGAGGTGAAGGGGAGGCCAGAACGCCAGCTGCCCAGAGGGTCCCCACTGCTCCAGTTCCTCTCAGAGGCGCGGAGACTCTGACGATGACTATGGTGTTAGTATGGATGGGATCCCTAGATCCATCCCCAAGGAGGCTTGGAGGGTACAGGACACTAGAGAGATACTGAGGAGAAGAAATGGGGAAAATGGTCCAAATGTACTTGGGAAAACCAAAATGTTCCCCTTGACAAGACAGGCCAGGCCTGTCCTATAGAGTGACGTAGATCCCAATAGGAAAGAGAATCATAAATGTGCAACACCAGCAGAAAGGCAGAGTTAAAAACCATAAGTATTCACAATAAAAGTCATCGAAGATAGCTCAGAGGCTATGCCCTCACTAAGCACTGCCAAAGAACATCTTTTCTTGGCTAAATGCCTAGTTACGAATTAGTTTGGGTATGATCTCTGTGCAGACATGTACTTTAGAAAGCCAAAGCTATACTGGCGGTGATCCCGATACACTGCCTATTATGGCGTTTTAATGGTGGGAGATACAATAAAGGAAGAAACGAATAATAAATAATATCCAATCTATTATGTGGACACTTTAAGGGCATCACATTATTTTACAATGAGGGATTGTTTTTCCGTTACAACTAGGAGTAACTGCATGTTTCTGCCTCCTAATGGACTGACTGCATATCTCTGACAAAGGATCAGAACGCAGCAAGTTGCAATGGCCTTTTTTAAGTTTATTTATTTATTTTGAGAAACAAAGAGAGAGAGAGAGAGACAGAGAGAGAAAGAGAAAATCCCAAGCAGGCTCAAGCTATCAGCATAGAGCCTAACACGGGGCTCGGACTCAAGAGCTGTGAGACCATGACATGAGCCAAAATCAAGAGTCAGATGCTTAACCGATCAAGCCACCCAGGTGTCCCTCCAATGGCCCTTTTAAAAATGAGTTTAAAATAACATTTAGGGGCGCCTGGGTGGCTCAGTTGATTAAGCGTCCAACTTTGGCTCAGGTCATGATCTTGAGGTCTGTGGGTTTGAGCCCCACGTTGGGTTCTGTGCTGACAGCTCCGAGCCTGGAGCCTGCTTGGGATTCTGGGTCTTCCCCCCCCTCCCGCCCCTCCTTTGCTCAGGCTCTGTCTCTGTCTCTCTCAAAAATAAACATTAAAAAAATTAAAAAACAAGTAATAAATAAATAAAATAACATTTAGTACTGGCTATATATCCGTCTAATCCATCTGACAAGCAGACCCGGACAAGGGGATCCCCTCAGTGGAGGAAAACACACGTTTTAGACAGAGAGCAGAGATTCAAGAACATGCTTCATGTGTTTGTTATCCCTCACCCCCACCCCCAGCACTACAAAGTGTGCACGGTGTAGCACGTTTTAAAAGGAAAAGGAAAGGAAATAAAAATGAGCCACCTAACGAACACCCGCGAAGCAATGTGTCTGGAGGACGGGGACATGGGAGGAGAGCTAGGCTGACACCCCGCACCACCTGACAGACCACCAAACCTCTGTATTTTTAGGCTCTTCACACTTTTTAGAAAGAAGAAACAAACAAACCAAAAAAATCCTCGATGCCTGAACTGTGAGGCGGGAGAGCCTTCCTGTAACTCGGCCCTTGTCCGACCAAACCCGGCAGGTCTCCAAAGGTTCAACAGCCTTTTTATAAACCTATTGTGTTGGGTGAGTGCCTAAAAATAGTGTGGTTCGGCAGGCAGATCACCCCGACGAATAATTCCGACACACTCAACTGCCAAACAGCGGAGGAATGGCAAAGGACGCCGAGACGTATTTGCAGGTGGCACGGCAGCAAGCCCCCTGCGGTGGCCCCCTCCCTGGACGCCTCCGGGCTCCTGACCTTGTCTGAACACCCAGGGACCCACCAGGCTCTTCCAACCTAGACGGCAAAGGGCGGGTGGAAGCAAGACGGGGCTGAGCCACTCCATTCTACTGTCCTCACTGCCACTTTCAAGAGAGCTCCGTTCCTCACTCGAACGGACATGACTGGAGGTGATGATGCCATTATAGTAACGACAGATTCCATGGCCCTTCCTGGTCTCCCTTATACGAGTGCAGTTTTCAGCCTTCCCTGACTATCGGGATCAGTTTTTAAAAATACAGATGTCAGGGGCGCCTGGGTGGCTCAGTCGCTTAAACGTTAGCCTTCAGCTCAGGTCATGATCTCGAGGTTCGTGGGTTGGAGCCCCACCTCCGGCTCAGCACTGTCAGTGGGGAGCCTGCTTGGGATTCTCTCTCTCCCTCTCTCTGCCCCTCCCCCACTCGTGTGTGTGCGCTCTCTTTCTAAAAAAATAAACTTGAATATATAAATATAAATATAAATACACACACACATACACACCGGAAATCCAGTTGCAATTCAGTTTCTAAATATTGGTTTTAGATATCAGGTAGTGTTATTTTTAAAAGCTGGTATTTTTAAAACCGCCCAGGTGATTGGGATGGGTAGCGAAGGGTGAAAACCACTGCTGAAAACAACAAAGGCTCTTAGGGCAAGCCAGGTCCACCCCCCCGGGGAGAAGCAGGCAACAAAAGCCTGCTGGAAGGGGGTAAGCACCAGGGGCTAAGCCTGCAGAGGATCGGCCACCAAGAGGCCACCAGCACTACTTTTTCTAGACACTGCTCCTGGAAAGAATAAAAATCGAGTCACAATAGGCGGCTCTGAAATAGATAACATCATAGAAGAGTAAAAAATTACAACCTCAATTTTAATACTCCTCAATCCCCGTCTTAGCTTAGCACCCACTTCTCCTCCTCTCAATGTATTTATAAAAAAGAGATTCTACCATGGGTTTTTATAGCAGGGACAGGACAAAGCCGAGACGGGAGAATAAATGATAGTGTCTTACAAAGAGAGTTTAGTTCATTTTTCAGATAAAATCGGAGAGAGATGAATAAAATAGCTGCATCAGTTGTACAAGCATTGCCTCACTGACTTCGGATGAATATCCTATAAGAGATTATTATATCCTTTTTGCCCATATAAAATCAGGCACATAAATGATTAAGTACATTGCCCCAGGGTACGTTAAGCTAAAAATCTGACGACCTGAATGGCAGACCCTGTCGCTGTCCAAATTCAACATAAAGGTTCTTTTCCCACTGTTGTCACTAACCTAGACTATTTCCGCCAAGCCCATTTGCCAGATGACTTTGTGCAAATGCATGGGAGCTGGCACGGACTCAGCCTGAGAACTGGGAAAGCTGGGAACTAGACTCCGGGTCCTCAGGCCACAGCCATAGACCCAGCACCTACGTACGTACAAGTCCCCCGAACGTCTCTGTCCTCGGAGTGCCCAGGGCAGGGAAGACAGTCACAGGGGCTGTTTGCGTTTAAGAAAAACAGACCTCCCAAGGGCTCATTAGTGCTGGCTATAACTATCAGTCTGGGTGGCTCAGTCAGTTAGGCGGCTGACTTTTGATTTCTCTGATCTCACAGTTCATGGGTTCGAGCCCCGTGTCGGGCTCTGTGCGACAGCTCGGAGCCTGGAGCCTGCTTTGGATTCTGTCTCCCTCTCTCCCTACCCTCCCCCGCTCACGCTCTGTCTCTCTCTCTCTCTCAAAATTAAAATAAACATGAAAAAAATTAAAATAAAAGAGAGAATCAAAAATATGATCTTAGAAATGTGTTCGCAGTTGCTGGGTAATTCAATAGAAAAACTTAGTGTGTTTCACTGCACCTGGAGACTCTTCTCTAAATCAACAACCTTACAGAAGGGATGGCTGCCATTACTTTATGTCGACTGTCTCCAGGGGTGAAGGAGACCAAATGACCTAAGACCCTAGAGCCCCCAGATCACAGAAATGTGAGGCACAAGGCCTGAGCCCGGAATGACACCCAATGCGATAGTGCCATCTCTGCTGCTATCAGACACATGGCTAATTAACATAGAATTGCTTCTCTCGAGGAAAAACAGTTATTGTACTTCGGAATCAAAGTCTTAACACTATCCATTGTTCCTCATTGAAGGCTTCCTTTATGATATCTTCCCCTGATATTTCCCCCGGAGAAATGTTTAATAAAAACAAACAAAGGAAAGAAAACAAACCCTGCTGAGATGTAACTTACAAAGTTACAATGCGTTTTGTGAATGAGCCCTGCTGGCATTCGGGTTCCTGAAGGAAGTTAGCAGCTTTTCGGTAAGGGAATATTCAGAATTGTATCTTTGTAAGACTGTACTGCAAATGTTTTCTGAATAACAGGTCTCTGGAAGCCTTATATATGCAAAGCTGGGCACTGCATTGTAACATTCTGCAATGGTGACTCCTAACATACTGACTTTGACACTGGTCTCATTCATCTTCCAGAGGTTGTACAGAACCAAGAAGCCAATTCAAGTGAAGGTTCCACCAGCCAGGAACAAGGTCCAGCTTTCGTGACGCTCGGGGGCAAGTGTGTTCTGCGAGGCTTGCTACTTCAAGCGGGCGTTGGGGCCACGGATAGATCACGCCCCCAACGTTCGAGTGTCAGAACATACAACGACAGTTTCTTATTCTTGTACACGTTCAGGTTTTGTTAGGATTCTATCTGGTCTCACACAACATGAAATGTGTATCTCTGTGAATGATCAACATATGGACAGTGTCAGTGTAATTGTACTAACTCTTCCTGGTGGTTCTCCTCATAGCGGATCGCATCTTGAAATCTCTGTAACGTAAGACTAAATGGGTTAGGCTTCTCCGGAAGTCGCCTGCCCTTGGGGCACTGCCAAGGGACGAGGTCTGAGAGCCCAGCTCCTCCTGGTTCCGTAACTGCTTGGCTGGGTGACCCTGAACACATCATTTACCTCCCTGGGCCTCAGCCTCCTTATCTTGAGATTGTTGATACTGGGGCATCTGGGTGGCTCAGTCGGTTAAGCATCTGACTTCAGCTCAGGTCATGATCTCACTGTTCATGAGTTCCAACCCCGTGTCAGGCTCTGTGCTGACAGATTCTCTCTCTCCCTCTCTCTCTGCCCCTCCCCTGGCTCACACACTCTCTCTCCCTCTCCCTCTCAAAATAAATATAACAACACCTACTTCAAAGAACTACTGGGAGATAAATGAGATAGCTGAAGGAGTAAAGTATTATGTACCACATAGTAGTAACGGTAAGCAAATAAAGCTGCAATAATGGACTAGAATCATTATTGAGAAGAAGAGAAAATGGCCTGCAAATATTTGCAGATGAGACGAAGTGTCTGCCGCATTCCATCATAAAGCCCATTCCGTGTGATTACATTGATCAGGGCTACATTTTGGGAAAAATTATTTGTAATATAACAGACAATAAAGCACACTGTCATTTATTCAACTAGATAGAACCTAACAGTAGGCAAAGAAATTGGAAAAAGAGAAAAAAAAGAAATTTTTTTTCTCATTATTTATAAGAGATACATATATATCTTATAAGATACATATAAGATGTATCAAGAAAATACATCTTACCTTGTGAATTGAGAAAAATAACCCCTGGCAGTAATAAATGATAGGTTTGAAAAAAACAAAATGACTAAAGATTTAAGAAGGAAGGAAGGAAGGAAGAAAGGAGAAAGGAAGGAAAGAAAGAAGGAAGGAAGGAAGGAAAGGAAAGGAAAGAAGGAAGGAAGGAAAGAAGGAAAAGAGAAACAGAAAAAAAGAAAGAAAAAAGGAAGGACGAGAAAGAACAGAAAGAAAGAAAGAAAGAAAGAAAGAAAATCCCAAATACAAAGCGGTTTGAAGTATGACCAGCATGAACCAGTCACGAGAAAGCAGAGGGCTGGACCTATCACAAGAAGGCTAGTGTCCTTCCAAGTGACAGACTCAGGAGAGTCCTCCTCCCCCCACCCCTCCCCGGGCTCGGGAAGAAGAGGCTGAGGAGGCAGCGGGACTGGCCCTGGCACAGGAGGAGACAGGGTGGCTCTGTGGCAGATCTCGCTCAGCCCACCCTATACCCTTGGTGACCTCACCAAATTCTCACACCTTATGCGACCAAACAGAAATCCACCAAATCATCTCTCCCCACACATCTTTTCTGCTATGAATAAACCACACCGAAATGTACGTGTCTAAATGTATTCACTCATCCATTCAAACGTGTGTATTAAGTGCCTGCGACCGGCCAGCCAAACTGGGGGTGCAAGAGACCCACAGTGAACTCAGCTCACCAGTACTTGCCTAGCGTTTGCTGGTTACACCTGGGGTGTAATTGTAACCCATGGTAAGAAGAGATGTAGACTGGATTTTCAGGGGCACCTGGGTGGCTCAGTCGGTTACACATGTGACTTTGGCTCAGGTCATGATCTCACGGTTCGTGGGTTTGAGCCCCACGTCAGGCTCTATGCTGACAGCTCGGAGCCTGGAGCTGCTTCAGATTCTGTGTCTCCCTCTCTCTCTGCTCCTCCCCCGCTCACGCTCTGTCTCTCTCGCTCTCAAAAATAAACAAACATTCAAAAATGGATTTTCAACTCAGAAAAAAAGACTAGTTGGTACAGAGCAGCCACAGCACAACATAGCACGGCTTTCCTCCGCACTACACTCCGAAAGAGTTCGTCTGGATTCACATCATAAGCAACTCAAACAGTTTCAACTGTTTTTAATATTTATTTTCCGGAGAGAGAGGGAGACAGAGCACGAGCAGGGGAGGGGCAGAAAGATTGAGAGAGAGAGAGAGAGAGAGAGAGAGAGAGACACGGACTCTGAAGCAGGTTCCAGGCTCCGAGCTGTCAGCACAGAGCCTGACACAGGGGCTTGACCTCACGAGCCTTGAGATCATGACCTGAGCCAAAGTCGAACGCTTCACTGATCGAGCCACCCAGGCGCCCCTCAAACAGTTTAAAAAAAAAAAAAAAAAAAGAAAGACGGTAATTAAAAACTTGCAAAAATACTGGTCTGTATCATGTGACAAAAGACTAATATCCAGAACAAAGTTTCAAAAAAAAAGAAAGAAAAAAACAGTACAAGTAATAATTCCAAAGATACATAGGCCAAAAAACAAACAAAAACCACAAGTAGCTATAAAGGTACATAACTTCATTATGAATTTAAAAAATATGAAAACAAGGAGTTTTTACCTTAAAATCAGAAACAAAATACTGAGATTAGTCACAGTTGGTGCAAGCTACATGTTCACTCCTGAGTCACTGAGGGAATCCTAAATGGGCACAACATATCTGACAGGCAATGTAGCAAGAGCGCCAACATTCTGAGTGTGAGTACTCTTTTATCCAGGAATTCCATTCCTAGGACTTTATCCCAAAGAAATAGTTATATGAGTATGTATATACTCATATATATTTATATATTTATATATTTATATATTTATATATATACTTATACACACAAGCATTTTATTAATAAGAGCCAAATGCTGACAAGCACCAAAGTGCCCTTCCATAGGGATTAAATAATAGTACAGCTACACAAGGAAACGCAGGTCATCATTTAAAAGAATAAGTGGGAACTACCTAAATATGAACAAGGAAAAGACACCCACAAGGTACTGGTTAGGAAAAAAGCAACTGGAAAAACAGTATGAGTGGAAGACTCCCATTTTTGTTTCGTTTTTTTAAAAAGTGTGCACGCAGATTTAAAATAAAGTCTATCGACACTGGGCGCCTTTGGGGAGTGAGATTATAGGGGAGATTTAGGCTCTACTTTATATATTTCTGTGTTGTCTTAACACACCTACCAATTTCAAAATGAAAGACACCTACCAACTTCAAAATGAAAGAATGTCATTTTGGACCAAATGCAGCCTGCTTAAAATCATGAGCCTGTATTACAAACGTTTGTCCAGTCTCATATTCTATAAAATCCATGTAACTTCGCTCACCAAAATGAACCATAAAGAATCTAATCTGGAGACCACACCCTCCAGGCTGGCTGCTCTATACACCTGATCGGAAAAATCCTGGACAGCGTTCATTCCTGGCAGGAGCGATTTCCTCCCGGGGCTCAAAAGCACAGTAAGGGACACGGGTTAATCCGAACGGGGTCCAGGCAGCCTGCGCCCCCTCGGCGGGCCGGAGGCTACTACCGGAAGGGACTCACCGCCCGGCTTCAACGGGGACCAAGGAACCAGGAAGGACGAGCACAGCCCAACGAGGGAAGGTCTTCCCTTACGACCAACCCAGGTGCCGCCTCCCCTCTCCTGTGCGGGAACGCAGACGACGCCCCTTTATTGTTATTTTCATACCACAATTTACTCGGGCATCAGTGCTTTCATCAGCACCTCAGCCAAGTCTCCTGAGTCCCTTACAAGAAGGAACTTAGGTCTTTTCAGCCGGGGTTTCCTTGATTCCCCCTCCTCTCTCTCCTGCAAGTAGTTGTGAAATTTCGCCACCAAAGCATTGATGTATTTATACCCGGTTACGAGGAACCCCGTGACGGGCATCCACTCCCCGCTCCGGCGATACCCCGCCGCTGGCCAAGTGCTCCTCCACAGGCCCACAAGCCACAGAGGCTGTGGGAACAAACAGGATCCAGAGACGTCTTGACAACCGAGTGCAGGACCTGACCCCGGAGTGGACCTCAGATGGAGGGGACGACGCTCTATGGGACGCTCCGGGCCAGGCGGCAGGAGCGGCAGACAAGTCATAGATTCGGTGTAAGCAAGGCGTCCCTATTCAGTTCTCCGGGGTTGATCCCTGAGCTACTGTGAACCAAGGGAATATGTCTATTTTTAGGAAATACACCCTGAAGGTTTGGGGAGGGCAAAGGACCATGAAGTATGTAACTTACCCTTAAACGGTGCAGAAGAAAACTGGGGGGGGGGGGGATGTGTGCAGAGGAGTGTGTGCGCGCACAGACAGACGGAAGGACGGTAAGTGAGCGACTGCTGATAATCCAAGGCCAGAGACCAAGGGTGCAGGGGGTCGGCTACTTCTGAGGGCTCCTTCCCCAGCCATGTGAGGTCCTGCTGTTACAGGAAACGCAGTACTTGTGGGCCCGCCCATGGGGGCAGCCAGCTCTGCCTTTACTTTGTGTCGGAGGAAGGCATTCCAGGTGACACTGAGGCATCCAGGCCGATGGCTGGGCCTCATCCAGGGGCCCCAGCCCTCCTCCATCACCTTCGTCACTCACAGTGGCCCCTCAGGGCAGGACACACTGGCCACCAGCCCCGGAACCCCCACTATGCTCGCGCTTTGTCCCTTTACTCTAAGGGACATTCCTTGTAGAGGTACACACGCCAATTCTAAAATTCCTGTCCTTTCAAACACATCAAGGGACGGACGCTCACAGGAACCTGCTAGTCCCTCCTTCTGACGCCCCAAATTTAGGCAATTCCAAAGTTCAAATGGCTGCTTCTTCTTTCTTAAAAAAAATGTTTTTAATGTTGACTTATTTTTGGGAAAGACAGAGAGAGAGTGAGCAGGGGAGGGACAGAGAGGGAGAGGGAGACGCAGAATCCGAAGCAACTCCAGGCTCTGAGCTGTCAGCACAGAGCCCGACGCGGGGCTCGAACTCACAAACCACAAGATCATGACCTGAGTGAAGTCTGCCGCTTAACGGGCTGAGCCACCAGGTGCCCCTCAAATGGCTTCTTAAAGCAACACTCGCCTAGGCGTGTGGTAGAGGAGTGAAAAATATCAGAACAATTTAATCCATTAGCCAACAGGGACAGAAGCAATCTTTTAAAAACAACAACACCAGGGGCGCCTGGGCGGCCCAGTCAGTTAAGTGTCCGATTCTTGATTTCAGCTAAGTCATGATCCCGCTGTTGGTGAGATCAAGCCCTGCGTTGGGATCTGTGCTGACAGCACGGAGCCTGCTTGGAATTCTCTCTCTCTCCCTCTCTCTCTCTGTCCCTCCCCTGTGCACACGCTCTCTGTTTCTCAAAAATAAACAAATATTAAAAAATAAATTTTACGATAAATTTTTACAACACCATTAATGGGACACAGAAGCCCAAATTTAAACCTCTAAGCAGTGGCTTGGGGTGCGGACGGGGGGGTGGACTCACGTCAGCAGGGAGAATGGAAGGCTTCGGCTCGGACGACCAGGACCAAGAACCTAGAAGAGAGGAAAGAGATCCAGTTCAGACTCACAGAAAAACTTTCTGTCAGCAGTTTTTAAAGTGTGGTCTGAGGGTCTCCAGGGGTTCCCAGGACCCTTCCAGGGGTCTACCAGGTTCAAACCATTTTCACAGCAAAAGGCAGCATTTCCCTTTTCCGCTCTCACCAGGGCATGGCGGAATCTTCTAGAGGCTGAGTAACCATCTCGGCACAAAAGACTTGAGAGTCTAGCTGTGTTCTCCTAAGCCTGGCATTAAAAATATTTGCAAAAATGTGAAACAATGTCGTTCTGCCCATTTAAGTTTTTGTTGTTTTGGAAAACAAGTGATTTTCATAAAACATGTTATTTATAATGAAAGGTCAAGGGCCTACTACCATTTTGATTATATTAATAACTATTTTTAAACTTCTCAGTTTGAATCTGAGTATCACAAATATCAGTAGAGATGAGCCACATAATAAAAAGCTCTCTGGGATCCTCAATCACTTTTACGGATGTCCAGGGGGCCAAAATTTTGTCATTTACAGAGGTCAACCAAAATTCTGACAACTGCTATCCTCGGTGTCTATTTTTGGTATTAAGTTCTGTTAAGCTGCATCCGCTTTTAATAATAACAGCAGTGGACAATATTGGATACAAGGCACTAAGCGCTCTACCAGGTATTTTCTGTAGAAAACATACGTTATTTCCACATTTATGATCACTGGAAAACAGAATCGGCCTCTCCTGCCTCCCGGATGAGGAGACGGGTACTCTAAGAGATGCACTGTCATCCAAAGTGAATCACACGGAACAGGGTGTGAATTCGAGTCAGCCTGGCTGCTAAGACCACGATCTTTTTGTTGCATCATTTCTGAAGGCAGTAATTGTAAGAATTTATGTAAACTCAACGAGAGCGAGGCGCACTGAGGCCCGCACCCCCAGCTGACATCGTGCGGACTCCATACGCCACGTGAGGTGCCCAGCTTGGATGAAATGGCACCGACGTGGCTTCCCTAAATCCTGGTAGAGGCCTGCACGCTGCTCCCTAGAAAAGACAGACCCCAGTAAGTGGGCTGTGCCAAGACGGCTGGCTTACGCCAACAGTCCCAGGACAGTATTGACGGCGATCAATTACAGGACCACCTCCCGAGAAGGCTACCACTGGCCTTGGCTTTGGAAAGCCCACCTTTTTCAATCTGGCTCCATTTTTACAAGGCCCTGAAATAGCTGATGAAATGTTACTATCGTTAATCCCTCAACTGTAGCTGGATTTAAGGTTATGTGCACTGGTAAGGGAGGGGGAGACATTCTCACTGACTTGACTTAATGGAGCCAGTGGAGGCAAATCTAAGCTTAAAAATCCAAAGCATGTATGGCGAGTCCCTCAAAAAAATTAAACGCAGATTTATCATACGATCTAGTTATTTCACTTCCGGGTACAGACCCAAGAGAATGGACAGCGTAAGTTTTGAAAACATACATACATACCCATGTTCATAGTAGCATTATTCACAATAGCTAGAAGGTGGGTACAACTCAATCCATCAACAGATGAATGGAAGAACCAAACATGGTAAACCTATGCCATGGAATATTACTCAGCTTTAAAAAGGAAGGGAGTTAAAACCCCTTACAACATGGATGAACCCTGAAGGCCGTTATGCTAAGTGAAGCAAGCCCATCACAAAAGGACAAATACTATAGGACTCCCCTTACATGAGGTACCTAGAATAATCCGCTTCATACAGAAAGTACAAGGGCACCCGGGGTGGGGGGCGGTGCTCAGATGGTTAAGCTTCTGACTTCGGCTCAGGTCATGATCTCACTGTTCATGGGTTCGAGCCCCGCGTCGGGCTCTGTGCTGACAGCTCAGAGCCTGGAGCCTGCTTCAGACTCTGTGTCTCCCTCTCTCTGCCCTCCCCCACTTGGCCTCTGTCTCTTTTTGTGTCTTAAAAATGAATAAATGTTTAAAAAATTTTTTAAAAAAGAAAGAGAGAGACTGGGTGGTGGCCAGGGGCTGGGGGAGGGGGAAGGGGAGTGAGCGTGTAATGGGCACAACATTTCTGTTGGGGAAGATGGAAAGTCTCTCGAGACAGATGTTTGCCCCACAATATGAATACACTTAACGCCACTGAACTATACACTTAAAGATAGTAGACTGTGTGTTATGTAAACTTTATCACACACAAACACCAAAGTATTTATCAAAAAGATTTCCCAACATTAGGTAATTGGGAAAGAAAATATACTACTGGGCATCTTTTGTCATTGTTTCAATCTTTTACTAGCTTATTAAATCCAACCAGGGGCGCCTGGGTGGCTCCATGGTCGAGCATCCAACTACAGGTCAGGTCGTGATCTCAAGGTTCGTGAGTTCAAGCCCCACATCGGGCTGTCTGCTGAGAGCCCAGAGCCCGCTTAGGATCCTCTGTCCCACCCCCCCTTCTCTGCACGTCCCTGCTCATGCTCTCTTTCTCTCAAAAATAAACATTTATTGGGGCACCCAGGTGGCTCAGCTGGTTAAGCATCTGACTTCATCTCAGGTCATGATCTCACAGTCCGTGGGTTCAAGCCCCGCGTCGGGCTCTGTGCTGACAGCTCAGAGCCTGGAGCCTGCTTCGGATTCGGTGTCTCCCTCTCTCTCTCTGCCCCTCCCCCCACTTGCACTCTGTCTCTCTCTCTCAAAAATGAATAAACGTTGAAAACAATTTTTTTAATCGTATCATCTGAAGTATCCATATTTTTGAAAGCTGTAGGAACCCATTTTTTTCTCTCAAGAGGCTTTCCGGTCTTCTAAACTTTCTTGTTATGCTGATACATTATAACACGCTCAACTTTTAATTTATGAAATCAGTATTTAAAAGCCCTACCGATGAAACAGTTTGTGTTTCATGACTTAATATTTTGTGGTTAATTCCTCTTCTGCGGCAGAGACGCTTTAAGTGACGTTGATACCCCACACACAATGAATGCAACTCTGTAAAAGGCACTTTTCCTTCCTTGGCTACAGCAAACATCCTGTAAACAATCGGTGCCCCACTCCGTTAAGGGACTGCCTTTGTTTACCGACAGGAAAGGAAACCACAAGTCCTCCAAGTGGAACCGAGGGGCTCCAGAGTTCTCCATTTCCTGCCAAGCAGGTGGTTCACGTGAAGCAATGGGCTATTGTCTTTTGCCTTGAAGAAAATCGGTGAGCTTTCGGCAGAGCAAGAGCCTTCTCAGAGAGCAGAACCTGCGGCTGCGGCCTGCCTTGCAGAGAGAGGGTCAGGGAAAGGCAAGGTGCTCTCCTGTTCCCAGGCCCATTGCTGAGAGGAGGCGACTCACGCTTCAACGGGACTCTGCCAGAAAACCAGATTTGCAGGCAAAGAGAGGCCTGGCCCTTTGTTCTTACCAGCAGGTTCTTCAGCTGTTTTCCCAGTGAACCAGGGCTCCGAGAGAGCGAAGGCAAATATTTACTTTCCACTGAGAAGAATAAAAATATTCCGTCCAGCTCAAAGTCATTATTTCTCCAATGTTAGGACAGGCTTGGTAGGATTCAGGAAGAGCACCAGAGAAAGGCTGAATTGTTTTTGTTTTTTATTTTATAAATAAACATTCCTCTCAAAATAATGACCTGTGTCCAAGAGGCGAAGTCCTGAGCGCCGCCTTCTGTCCTTGTAGCCGTGAGCTCTGGCAATGTGCGCACGCAGTACGTGCCTGGATCGGCCCCCTCCCCAGTTCGGGGCCAACAGGCCAGCCACAGTACCTGCACCGAATCCCTGAATCACCCCCACATTCTGTCCCCCATCATTAGGCCCGGGGGTGCACAGCTATAGTCTGACCCCAGGCCTCACCCACTCCAAAAGGAAACTACGCACCTCAGGAGAAAGATCCTTAAGAAGCATATAACTGACTACGGAATCGGCCCCGGATTCGCACAGCCAGTCGTTCCCAGAAAGGGATCGGGATCCCGCGGATGGATGTCACGTTACGCCATGTGCTCCAGGAATGGAAACCAGTGCACCTGCCATGCCCCGCGTTCAACAGTGCTGACTGCTCGGCAGCAGGAGCAATCAGGCTTTTACCGTCTCAACCAGCTGCACTTAGCCACACGGAGACCAAGCGGGGGGTCTCTGTTCACTGCTGTCCGTCTATTTAAAGGTCTAGTTTTACACGGGCATCGAAAGATGTCGAATGACCGACCACTCTGAAGAGTCTACTTTTGCTGTGAATCAAGTTGGCACAGTGCAAGACTCTCAATACAGGTAGTGATGCAGTTTGACTACAAACACTTCCTTTGTACTTTCAGGGTGGCATAAGGCACTGCATCACTTAGGTGGGGGGTGTTTCGGGGGTTTTTTGGGTGCCTGTTATAAATGTATTTTTACATTGTTGTAAGAACCCTTAACAAGAGCTTTACCCTCTTAACAAACGTTTAAGTGCACGATACACTATTATTAACTTACTAGACACAGTGTTGCACAGCAGACCTCTGGAATGTATTCATCTCTACATTATACCTGCAACTTTTATACGTGTTGAACAGCAATTCCCTATCTGCCCCCTGCCCAGCCCCTGGGGACCACCATGCCCCTCTCTGTTCCTGTGGGTCTGATTATGTTTAGATTCCTCATGTAGGTAGAATCACATGGTATCCGTTCTACTCGAACTAGTTTATTTCACTTAGCATAACGTCCTGCAACTTCATCCTTGTCACGCACGGCAGGATTTCTTGTTTAAAGCTGAATAGTATCTCTTTGTATATATTCCCCGGCATTCTTTTTAAGTCAGGTGGAAATAAGAAGGGCTCTGGAAACACAGCCCTTCAAAGTTATTTAAACATTCAATAAATATTTACTTAGCACCTCTAGCATTCAGACACTGTACTCAATGCTGTCCATATTAAGACCCAGTTCTTGTCACCTAAAGCTTCCTGCCTAAAGGAGCGGGCCAACCTTGACGCCTTCCTCTCCCCCATCACTGGCCCAGGGTGACTCAAGAAGAATCTAGGACTTGAATGCTTCCGCCACCCCTCACAGGGGATTTCATCAGCCCCTACGACACCATACCTCACAGAGCATCCCATCAACCTTACGACACTCTGCTTGCATATCTAGACTCTAGAATCCAGGAGGGCGGGGCCGAGGTATCACAAGGTATCCAGTCCTAAGTACTGTGCTCTGTGCTTTTCTTCAAAAGCCCCACTCAGTATTTCCCAAAGAATGAAGGAAGAAGAGAGGGATGGGGGAAAGGGGATGAGGGGAGAAGGGAGGAAAGAGGAAGGAAAAAAGGCTGGCTCTCTGTGAAGACTTGAAAGCTGCAGAGAATGAGAACACGGGAGGCCAGCACAGTACAGAGCACACAGTACGCATCTGCTGAAAGAAAGAACACAGGCGTTTCAGGATGGAATGCCCAAGGAACGAGCTAAACCATGTGAAATCGGCACTCTGCTGCCATTTTTGACCTACGAAAGCAGGAATTTATGCGATTCAAACTAACATATGATCTTCTCCAGTGAGCTTCACTATTCCATGCCTATCACTATGACCCATCACTCACTTCGCTACCATGCTAGCTTTACCGGTCTCTCTCGTGCCCAAACAGCTAGCTGCCCCATCATGTGCCTTCCCCCCACCCTGGCACCTCCAACTCAACATGCAAAGGCCAGAGTGCACATCCTTCCTGACATACCTCCCGCCGGCCCCTGCTCCCTACCCCAGCCGACAGCTCTGTTCTCCCTGCGCCTGCCCACGTCCACGGCCGTGAGCACGGCAGCCGCAGTGTCTGTCTGCCTGGCACACCAGGCCCACACTCCCTTCTTCTGGCTCTTGTGGGGAACCTTCCCTGGCCCTGTGCAATGCCGTCCACTGGGCCACTTGGGGCCCAGCATTCCCTCACACTCAGTGCCCAGTTCAGTACGCAGAACCAACGCGAAGTCATCTACATCTTCCCCGGATAGCGCACGGGTCTTGGGAGGGAGAAGTTCGGTTTCAGCTAAGAGCACTAAGCCAGTGCTTAGTGAGCTAAGTGAGCTCCGGCTACTGGCTGCCATCTTGCCGATCACACAGACAGGGCTGCCGGGAAGGACGCAGCAAAGCAGAGTGACACAGAGAACGTCTCTGGGGCAACGTCAGAGCCCCGGGCTCTAAAGCAGGCTACTCCTAGGTGCCTCAGTTACTAGAGCAAGATCTTCCCTTTTCTGCTTGAAGTTGGGTTCCTGTCATTCATAACCAATGGTCCAGATGAGTTAACCTGTGCACAACTGTACCAGGCATAAGATCACCTCAAAAGAGTCTTCAAATGATTCCCTAACATGGCCTCAAGTACCTTTTATCGGACAGTCACGGTATCCATAGGCTCTTTCCCAAATAAATAAGCCCTACAGTTCCCATCACCCCAAACACTAGCATCCTTACCCGCTCAGTGAAAGGCCTCCATTCCAACACAACCGTTGCAGACATTTCCAGAGGAAAAAAGTTTTCAAGAAAACCTTTCTAGACAGACAGTGTCTCTAGCTCTCTGCCACCCCCAGAGACAATACTTAGACCATTTGTTCTGACATTTTTCAGTCAGTCTCACAGATGATGATTTATTTATAGACGTCTGCCACCTTCAATCGGGAGTTCTTAATGAGCAGAGGCCTTAGGCATAATAGGTAATCGATACACAGCTGGTGAAATGAATAATCCGAAGCCAGCAAGCTTCCTGTGTTCAAAAACAACGGCCGGTGGTGGTGTCACAATTAATTCAAAGTCTGTACCCCTTTTCCATAAATGCATTACATTAAGTTTTCTATGAACGTCTAAGCGTAAATAACTAGATTAGCATGACTCCTGAGATGTCCGTGATGTGGCGTAGGAAATACTCTGGGCTCTTTTTTCAGCATTTCCCACAAATAAATAAGAAGGACTCTTGGGAGCCGGTACCCCCTTGCTAAATTAAGAAAGCTTTAACTACTCCTCAGTGAGCACCAAGTCCAAACTCGTAACCAAGGCAACCAGGCACTGGCGGTCTGTCCAGCCGACTCTTCCAGCTCCGTGTCCCGCCACGCTTGCTCACACGCCCAAAGAGTGGTTTTCGGACTTGCTTGGGTAGAGGGCGGAGCAGTAAAACATCGTGATGTTGTCTGGCGAACACCTTCTCCTCTACCGAGTGTATAACATATGACGAATAATGACATAATGTTAGCATGGGAACCGGGAACGTTTTTATTAGCAGAAGGATGTGCGTGGTGGATTCAGATGCGTCGCCACAAGCAGGCCTATCGGGTGGGGGGGGGGGGGGAATAGGATGGTGAACTTGGCCCACACAGCTGATACACGTCCTTCCATCCTCATGTGCTAGTTTGCTTTATCATCTGCATGGAGACAAGCAAAAACATCACAAATAAGAAGAGATCATTCCTTAATGTGGTGGTTTGTTACCTTAAGGTTTGTGACAACTGACCGAACCTCAGGGGAACCCCAAAAAACCCATGGTACCCTACGCTGTCCACAGGTGGAACAAAGTTCTAACGTAACAATATTATGATGCCACTTTAAGACTTGGGGACCCTCTGTGGTATACCTGAAATCGTGTTCGTTAAGTCAATCAAGAAAAGAAAGGATAAAACAGACTTCAGAAATTCAAGTAGATTCCCTATTGTAAGCACTGTTGCCAATAGCAACCATAATCAACTGAAAAAGGCTAAATTCACACAGGTGACTACTGGCATCCATAAAAGGTAAAATGCCCCGACAAGAAACCTTGCTAGTAGTGCTGTCTCTGTTTTCTGACACTTGGAGGGACAGAACCCATTCCTGGATGCATTTTTTTTTAATCATCCTTAAATATCACTTACACAAAATGCAAGATGAAAAAATCTATGCTGAGCTGGGCAAACCAGACAGAAGGAACATGAGAGAGGGAAAATACATTGGTATAGATTTATCTTCCGTGGGCTTGACCACATCCAGAACAGAAGGAAGACATCTGACAGTGCGCTTACATAATAACTGCCATCACCTTTGGCGCTTGCAGTGTATCCCAGCTAATATGTATCAACCATTTACTAGGTAGTGAGGGGGTATTTCATTTAAGCCCCATAACGTCACTTTGTCCAGAATTTATCTATTTTATTTATTTATTTTGACAGAGAGAGAGGGAGAGAGCACAAGCAGGGGAGGGGCAGCAAGAGAGCAATAGAGAGAGAATCCAAGCAGGCTCCACGCTGTCAGCACGAAGCCTGATGCAGGAATCGATCTCACAAACCACAAGGTCATGCTTTGAGCCGAAATCAAGAGTCCGACGCTTAAGTGACTGAGCCACCCAGGCATTCCTCACTTTGTTCGGCTTCAAACAATTATGTATCTTAGTCAACTGAGGCATAGAGTGCCTCAGTTTATTTTATATACCTAAGTGTAGAAAATGCAAAGCTAACTTCTGGAACTGATACGCAATTGGGGGAAAAATACAACGAAACCATTTGAAGTGTAACAAGAGAATGACCCTTACTCATCCAGGTAGGTTATCAGCGATAATCAGGGCAACATGCCTGCTATGTTTTCTCGGTACCAATACACCAGACCTTGAGGTGGCAGTTCTACACATGTAATCAGTATCCCAGTCTAGGGGTTACCCTTGTTTTCTAGCTGAGTTCCCCTCCTTCCCCAGCAAAAGAAGATACTTTGCAGCCCCAAATGGGCCTCCTTGTACAAGCAGTCTCTAAGTAAAGTGGGGGAGTAAGAATGAGATGGGCCAAAGGTTAGGAACTCTGAAAAAATGCAAAGTGACCAAAGCAGAATCATCTCCTCTAATGTCCTCTCTCTTCCTCCCCCTTCCTTCTGACCTCTCTCACCTCCAAAAAGTCTTCCCCCTCCAAAGAAGGAGCCCACGGTTTGCTACCTGCAGCTGTGTGCGCAGAAGTACAGCAAGGAAACGACATAAGGAGACCAAAGGAGGAAGAAAGTCCATCTGGAACAGCCATCCTCCATCACAAGGTTCTCTTGATCTTAATAACCTAACAAGGGGAAAGATCGGAGCGAAGAGGAAGCTAGTGTGGATCCTGAACATGCAAATCACAGGGTTTCTAGAAATGATGGAAACAAAGACGGAGGTTGGGAATGATACCGCTACTGACTTGCACATATTCTAGAAATGCCCGCTGAACTGAATGAAAGATTTCACAGGCCCCAAGCAAGAAAAGCGTGACGGGCAAGACTGGAAAAGGTGGTACCTCTAATCTGTAACAGTAACACCAGTAATAAAAAGAAACCTGGAGAACAGAGTTGGAATGGTATTTCAGAAAGGCCAAAGAAAAGGCCAATGTGAAAAGAAGGTAATATTGACGTGGCTTCGCTTCCTCAGCTACTCCAGAAAAATCTCACCGGAAAGCAAAACACAAGACTCAGGTCCTCCTCAAGACCTCGTGTTTGCTGTGCATGGGGACAGGGCTGGGACGGGGGGTTCTGCCACACTTCTGCCCACACTGCTCTTTGGTAGCTTCTCAATGATTGCGTGGAGTGAAGTCCATTAAACAGACAATCATAAAACAGAACGTCCAAGCTCGTGTCATCCACACACTTGAGGAACAGATGGCCAATGAGGTATCTATTAATATTTTATCAGACGTTTTCATTTTGCTCCGACTAACACGTCACCTCTACGATGCCTCTACAATTGGGGATTCCTAATGGAAAGAGCAGTTGAAGGAAACCTGGCCTCGGCTCCACACGCCCCAAGGGACTAACTCCAGCCTGGGTAATCCGCGTTCCCAGGAGTCGATCCTCCTACTACCACACAAAATCAGAAAACTCCAGAGAAAAATAAAGCAGGGCAAAATATCAACTCACAAGTGACCAACTAACCTGACAAATGTATAAAGACAGAAACAAAAAACGAAGGCGGCAGTTCTAACCCATGAGATACCGATCGGTCCTCACTGTCACCCAGATAAGTTTCTTTTAACGAAGAAGAAAGGAAAGCACAGACAGAAATGACAAGGAATTCTTCTAGGCACAAAACCCTTCTCTTCTGGAGCCTCCTGCGGAGGAACCCACCTGTGATGCTTCATACGCACAGAACCACCCAGTCACGGTGCAAAAAACTTAGGAAAACGGGAGTGAATGACACTCTATCACGGGCAGCAGAATGGATTTCAAACCGACGCGACACCGCTGCCCTTTATGCTGGACACATGTCATCGGGAAAAACACTGGTTTTGTTAGGCTCACAGCCACAGAGGCTGCAGGGCTGACTGGGGGCGTGGTTCTGCACAGCAGGTGACAGGGACTTCCAGGGAACAGGAAACAGACCTGCGAGGGCCAGGGCAGTGAAGGAGGGGAACCAAGTCACAGCGCAGCGTGGACGGGACAGGCTGTGTGCCTACCTTTCACAACGTCCTAAACTACGTTTATAATACAAGGAAAACTTGCTCAACAAGACTGTTTTAAAACCACTGCATTTATGAACCCATTACTCTTGATCTACTTGCTCACACTACACACACTGTTTCCGGAGTCCCGCAGCAGGCACGGATGTAGATGTCGAGGACGCGGGAGCCGGCACCCCCATGAAGAGTTCCATCGTCTGGGAACTCTCGTCCCCTCTGGCCTGCAGCATGTCTGCGGTCCGTTTCTGCACAATCAGTACAAATCAAGCCCAGCTCCTGGTTCAGTGAGCAGCTTCCCCACCGGTCTGAAAGCAACCGTTCTCCAAAGTGTGAGCCACGGAGCCCCTGGAGTCTCCAAGCCTCTGCAACTGCATCTGTGAGGTCAAACCACTTTCATAATGATTCTCAGATGCCATTTATTTGTCCTGTGTCGGTGGTGGAAAAGCAATAATACGGAAAACTCCCGGCACCTTAAGGGAAAAGCAAGGCAGTGGTGCGCAGGTACTAGGAATCATGCCACACAACTGCAGTTAAATAAAGAAATTAATTAAATAATACAAATTAGGGGCGCCTGGATGGCTCGGTCGGTGAAGCGTCTGACTTCAGTTCAGGGCATGCACACGGTTCGTGACTTCGAGCCCCGTGTCGGGCTCTGCGCTGACAGCTCAGAACCTGGAGCCTGCTTCAGATTCTGTGTCTCCCTCTCTCTCTGCCCCTCCCCTACTCATGCTCTGTCTCTGTCTCTCAAAAATAAATAAAGGTTAAAAAAATTTTTTAATAAAAAATTAATAATACAAAAATCAGATAACAGATAAGTAAGATGGTCTCAGTTAATATCCTGGATGAAGAAGTAAAAGCAATTAATTTTTTAAGTTTATTTATTTATTTATTTTGTGGGGGGAGGGGCAGAGAGAGGGAGAGAGAGAATCCCAAGCAGGCTTCCTGCTGCCAGCGCAGACCCTGATGTGGGGCTCGAACTCACAAAACGGTGAGATCATGACCTGAGCTGAAATCAAGAGTTTGCTGCTTACCCGACTGAGCCACCTACGCGCCCCAGTAATAAATTTTATTAAGTTAATAATTATGCGACGGAACAGCAAGCACACAGAAAGCCACAGAAACTGCACGCTAGTGACGTTGCAAGGGAAGGCACCTGTGAGACAGAACGGGAGGTGAACAAGCCACTTCTTTCACGAAACGTCGCCTGTACTTCAGAGAGTGATCCACAAACGATGGCTATTCAGACATGGCTAGGTGTAGACACCTGATAGGAAAGGAACAACATGGGCCTGTTTTCAAGGAAAACAGCCAATAAACTCCTGAGAGCTCAGCCTCTATGCAGCACTTAGACTCTTGGAAAACTTATGTATCCATACGCACAGTGACACTGACAACTCCCCTATATTTAAAGGCTTTTCTAACTGGTGATATGATTTTTTTAAGTTACAAAAAAAACCATATCAACACTTGGGAGATTTTCCAAATGACCAATGCGTGACGTTCAAAATCACACCTAGGACAGAATTTTGAAAGGTAATATATACGGTTTCAGAATCCACATCTCAACCAACCTTTAAGAAACTACCGCTTGTAGGGGGCGCCTGGGTGGCTCAGTCAGTTTAGCGTCTGACTTCGGCTCAGGTCATGATCTCACGGTTCATGAATTCGAACCCGCATTGGGCTCTCTGCTATCGGTGCAGAGCCCTGCTTCACTTCTGATCCTCTGTCCCCCTCTCTCTCTGGCCCTCCCCTGCTTGCGCGTGTGCTCTCTCTCTCTCTCTCTCTCTCTCTCTCTCAAAAATAAACATTAAAAAAGAAACCACAGACTATTCATCGTAGTATCAAAAGAAGAACCACAAATACCTAAAAACAAAATAAGACACTCCCAACCCCCACCCTTTCCCCACCCACATATCCGCGTGAGGCTGGATTTTCATCGTGTGTGGCAACTAGAATAACAGATCACATCAAAATGGATACAGCTAGAAAGATGAGAACCCAGCTGTCTTCCATGATGCCCAATATCCAGGGCATTTTTATAGAAAGGTTTATAAAACACTTCTTAATTAGGTTTGTTTGGGTTTGGAAAATGGTGACTTTTGATAAAAAATGGTGTTTATGTTCATTTAAATTCTCTTTGATTTGGCAACCATTTTTTAAGCTCTTGGTTTTTATTTCCAATGTGATAAACATCAGTAGATACTACCGTATGCACAAAAGCTCTCGAGTCCTTAATAATTTTTAAGTGTGTACACAAGCCCCGAGATGAAAATATTTGCGAATCACTATCTTAAAAAGGAACATTTAGATGGTGACTCCCGTAGGGAGAAAAATTTGAGAAATAAAGCAGGGGAGCCAACATTTCTTAATCATCAGACGACAATGCAAAAACGTTTCATCCTAATTCCTTAAGCCAAATACACGTTTGCTGAGGTGTCTCTTTAAGGACAAATGGTTAAAGTATTTAAACATTTGAATCTCCATTAATCTTCTATAAATTCCCCCAAACGACTAGTCTTGTGTGACACTACAGTCACACCGTATGCAAATGCACCCAATTAGCTCACTGACACTTGCACCTTCTCCCGAATTCACTAACATCCACTATATTGTCTTTTGCCACCATTGGCTGAGAGGCTTCTCACTGAATTATTGATTTTCTGCCAATTAATTACCATAGTAAGATTCGGTAGGGCTGATCTCGGTAGAAATTATCTCTCTTCCAGTCTTCCTTTTCTTCTACCCTTTAGAGTCTCTTGGGGAATCAAAATAATTGGAAGCCTAAATAGAGGAGATCCTGAATTCTAAAAATATCTCTGGCACAACTTACAAACAAGCCAGTTGTCAGACACGTAAGTGGACAAAGACCTATTTTTCACTGGATAACAGGCTTTGATGCTCTTCACTTAGATCTTCCCTCGATTCTCTGTCAATTCAACAACTTTCCGACTCGAAATCTTGGAATAACTCGGTTGTGCTGCACCCTGCCGAAGACTGCTAAGGGCATTCACGGACAAACTCTTATTCATAAAAGCGGCGCGCTTGACCTTATGAGAACAATAAAACCAAATCCGCATTACCCATGGGAAAGCCTGGGAATCTAAGAGAAGGGGGAACAGGGTCTAATTCCCGAAATAATACTTGCTAAGCGGACATGCCTGCAGCAACTCCAGGATTTAGACTCCACGGCAAAACAGGAAGCTCGTCTCTGTCTCAAGCAAAGCCTTCCTCTCCAGGGTGTCCACAGCTCACTTGAATGTATGTGCCACCGGGCAAACCAAGCCCTGTTCCCTGGCTCGGAATTTCATCTCTCCCATCCCCTTCCCCACCAGGGACACAAGACACCTAGACACCTGAGGAGACCAGGCATGGGACAGCACGTGGTCCTCATCTCCCCGTTGCCACGCTCTCCCCTCTGTCTTGGGCTGGGGGGGCCGGGGGTGCGGGGCAGGGGAGGGTGTCTAGGGTCTACCAAGCAGGCTATTCAAAGCCTCCAGAATTCATTATGGCCCTTCTCGATTTCTCTAAAATGTGGGTGTCACCGATTTGAGCAGTGAGACTCAATAAGGCTCTATTTGCAGCACAACTTCAGTCTGGAAAAAGCAAACAAGTTAAGCCACAGTGTAAATGCCGAGGAAGGAGAAAGAGAAGGAAAGAAAGAAACTGAACTCCGCGGCAGCATCACCATTTAACAAGGTTGCTGGAGGAAGAACGAAATTTGGAGTTATACCCATTCTTTTCTGGAAAGAGGAAGGTGTGGAGAAAAAACACCATGGGCCTGGTTATCGGATGTGCCTTGGGACCCCAGCCTCACCTACACGGGGAAAGAGGACGCTGAGCACCCAGCCTGGGGGCAGCCCACAGGACCGGCCATGTCTGCCTCGCCTTCCTCCCTGACCAGCACTAGCACAGAAAAAGCAAAAGGGTCCTGCAGTGAAGGAGAGTGAGATCTTCCAACTACCAGCCACGCAGAATCACAGTCTCAAACAGCGAATTCATTAACACGCAAGAGACCAGGGGAAACTGGATAGAGAAGCAATCCTTTAAAGAGAGAACTGAAATCCGCCGCCTTCGAACACAGATAAAACCAACAGGAAGGTCTGTGCTTGGTCAGAACTAACAAAAGGTATCAGGCCTTGAGCAAGTCAGGGTCCGCTGAAAGGAGAAGCTGGTGAATTGGAAGGCGGTGCGTTCCGAGCGTGGGTTTGTTTTCTGGGGAGAAGGGCCTCACCCACCTGTTTCGTGCCTCCAGCACCCCGTGTAAAGGCATCAGCCCGAATGGGAATCAGGAGAAAACAGGCCAGTGTATCTGAATGGCAAGACTTAGTACAACAAAAATGAGTAACTCTGCCTATTACACAAATATTTCGCATGTGATTCTGTACTTCCCTGACCAAACTGGAAAATAACTCGACTGTTTATATTTCGGGGGGGGGGGGGGTGGGTGGGGAAAGAGTACTGAAATGTTCCACATGGGTCAGCGGGGGGACTGGAATCAGTCCTGGAACGGGCAGACTAACCGGGGCTGTGTAGACGGCTACCCTCTTCCTCCGGCCCCAGGTCTGCCCAGGGTGCAGAGGGGCAGTGGGCGGGATGGGGGTGGCGCTCAGGGCTCCGGGCAGACGGGACAGGACAGGACAGGACAGCAGGAGCTCAGGGGCCCTCCCAGCCCAGCTGCCTCCCATCGGGGCGCTGGGATGCACACGGCTGCGGCGGGCTGCGTCTTCACCTTTAACCCGGAACTGCTGGGCTGTCTAGCCCCTTCGCCTCTTGTTCCTGTCTTTAAGCGCACCCTTTTGGCCTCCTGATGCAGTTTACCCACTGACATGGCTCTCTGGCCTCGCTCGGGGTGGCCACAGGAAGACAGGGTCTAGGGAAGTCAGAAAGATATGGGGCCTTCCGGAAACGAGAGAGGAAGCTGCCTCAGGGCCCTGGTGCCACCCGACCCCTAACCGAGCAGCCAGGGAATGGGCGTCATTGCGACTTAAGGGGCTACAAAGCCACCTGGTCCTTGGGCAAGAGGAACTAAAGCCATTCTTCACGTCTTAATGTTTAATTTACTGGAATATGCTAAGCCTCCCACTTTAAGAAAATTTTAAAAAAGGGGCACCTGGGTGGCTCCGTCGGTTAAGCGTCCGACTTCGGCTCAGGTCGTGATCGCGAGGTTTGTGAGTTCGAGCCCCGCATCGGGCTCCGTGCTGACAGCTCAGAGCCTGGAGCTGCTTCGAGTTCGGTTTCTCCCTCTCTCTCTCTGGCCCTCCCTAGCTCATGCTCTGCCTCTCTCTCTCTCTCTCTCAAAAATAAACATTAAAAAAAAAGAAGGAAAAAAGCACAGTAGAAATGGCAACAGCCTGGGCCCCTACACACCACTTGCACCAGGGCCACTCCCATGGGTGCTGGGGGGGGGGGGCAGTCCCCATGACTCAGCACACTGAGCCGGTCCCTTCTTTCCCACTAACCAATCCCCAAAGGGGTGACTAGGACCAGGGGGAAAGATGGCTGAATTACCTATTTCCAGTAATCCACCAAAGAAAGGGAAGGGACAGAAGAATGTAAAATTATCAATTCTTAGACACACACACACACACACACACACACACACGCTGGTAGAGGCTGTCTGATAGCGAGAGGAATATTTAGCACAGACATTTGCAGACACTTACTGTCTGAATTAAAATGGGAAGCGGCATAGATAGGAGTCACTGAATAATTAGCATGAGGACAATCTTACTCTGCTCTCTGCCAGATACAATTACGTTCACTCCATCTCTGGAGGTAAACACATCTAAACTGGTAGAGCTGAATGGGACCACCCGCTACTTTTTTTTTTTTTTTAAAGGTTCTTCATTTCGAGATACGACCACGGCCACCTAAAACATTTATGTCTAGAAAAATACAGTCATATTGTATTATAAATTGTATAATCAAAATAACTTCTGGTTTATATGTGAAAATCAAACAAGAGCTGATTTATCATGCTGCCTACATACTGCTGGCCCGAAGACACTAGAAGGACTAAGAAAAACTTCCTGAATCATCAAAGAATGGAATGTTTATTGTTAACCAAAAACTTGGTAAACTGGTTAAGTTTTCTAGAATTAAAAAAATTTTAATTTTCCAAAACCTTTCCTTAAGAACCTTAGAAACCTAGCAACAAGACTAATTTCTTACTACCAAATAGAAAGGAGCATTAATAACGTAAACGTCAGTGTACCCTTTCCATATGTTCACCACACGAGAAAGAATCCTAGAGCACACATGCCTTTCTCTCCTTAAATCCTACATCTCCCGCTTTCCTTTGCACAACTAGAAAAACAGAAGAGGGGGCAAAATCGTCGTGATAAAGACGGTCTGCTCCTTCACGGCAAGAGAGTCTCACTTTTGTTTATGTTTTATTTATTTGGGGGGCTGCCCAAGGGAGCAGAGAGAGAGGGAGACACAGAATTTGAAGACGGCTCCAGGCTCTGAGTTGTCATGTCAGCACAGACCCCAATGCGGGGCTCGAACTCAAGAACCAAGAGATCGTGACCTGAGCCGAAGTCGGATGCTTAACCGACTGAGCCACCCAGGTGCCCCCGAGATTCTCAGTTTTAACAGCTGCCCAACTCCAGAGCCAGACACACGCAGGTAAATCCAAATTTCTTAGGAAACTCAGACACCAGCTGCAAACTGAATCCAAAGATGCGTCTTTTCAGGGGCTGCATAAAGTATGACATCTCCTATCACACACTCCTCACAAACAAAAGACACTTCTAAGAAAAACAAGAAGACACTTTCTCCGAAAGTTAAATACCCCCCCACAAAGATGCCTTTAAAACGTCAAATTAGCTGGTCAAACTCTGGCTAACAGTCAAGAAATACTCATTTGCTTAATGGGCCATATTTACAGAGTCCCAGCGGTGGCCTGGGCCAGGAGCTGAAGCCAGGAGCCAGCCCCAGCCAGCCCACAGGCTGCTAGCAGCGTTCAGCCTCCGAATCAACACCAACTCACTTTTCCCGGGATTCTGCAACGTACGCAGGATATTAACTAGAGGTGTTCTTCCTAGGGTCTGACATGAAGACTACGTTACATAAAAAAGTTTACATATATATATATATATATATATATATATATATATATAGCTCTATAGAAGAAGGAAGTCTGAAATAACTCTCAGTAAAGACTTATTGTCTCTGGGGTGCTTTTCACAAAATGATTTATTATGGTTTCACTAAAATGATTAGAGAGAAACATTCCAAAATATCTATGAAACGTTGCTAGGCATCTCGAAAGTTAGCAGAGTGGCAAGAATGTTCCAACAAGTTGTCACAATAAAATGGAAAGACAGAAATCCTCGGCAACGCGGAGAACAAAATAAAGATATCCCATAAAAACAAAAAGTCCTCGCGCGAAATGAGCAATGTTCGCAGAGCTATGATGAGGATCCTCAGGAAAGTTGATTTTGAGCAGGCAAGTAGTTGGACCACCTGGCCCCGGCCTCAGGGATGTTTTTTCTCTGTGGGTACAAGGGCAGGGACCCTGGGTGGGGGGCAGGCACAGTCTAGCTCTTTCTGCATGGTCAATGCTAACGCACACGGGCAAGCTCAAGCCCCTCCGACAGCCCCTCTCAGCTGCCCCCTTGACCTCTGGCCCATGGATCGGACTTCTGACCCTCTAGCCTCCTGTCTACCAAGAGATGGGTCCCAGGCTCCCGAGATTTCTCAAAGCCCTTCTCCCCTCCGACCTGTCAGTGACCTCACTCCATCACCCCTCCCGGCTACAACAGACTAGCAGAGCATGACTCCAGTTCCACCTAAGTGATAACAGAAAAAGCGAATATAAAGCATGAACTAACAGAGAGGGAAAAGGAAAATGTAGACAGAGTTACTAAGTGGTTAAGGCCCGTGATGGCCTGGGGGAGGGGGGAGGGGAGTAGTGAGTGAATAAAAAGTGAGCAGCTGGTCCTGGGAAGAGAGTAAAAACATCGGGAGAAGTGGAGTCAGAGGGGCTAGTATCAAGCATCCAGCACCAAGAGAGACCCTGGCTAACACCCACAGGGGCCTGGGCAGGGGTCTTACCCTAACCTCACTGTATGCTCCTAATCATCCATTCCAATAGCTCTGTCTGGAGCGACTGTGCGATGTAATTTTGTTCTGGAAAGTTCCCTCTTCATTCTCCCCCTGGACAAGCACATTCTCTCAACCTTGGACAAGCACTAAAGGCAGCCGTTCAACTCTTTTCCCAGCCTCGCTGTAACTATGCCCTTTAAGATTTCAGGAGTATCAGTGGGCTTTAGTATTCACTAAATCTCCCAAGTCAACCACATTAAATGGCCCGGGCTTCCCAAATTGAAGAGGCTCTTTCATTTTTTCTTATATCTGGTCAGAATCTCTGCTGATTCTAACAGCGTTTAAGTTTTCTAAAAATTCTATGTCCCGGAAATCAGAAAGAGTCCCAATAACCCCAAAAGCTCGGGGGGAGGGCGGGGGGAGAGCAGGGCCCCTGATTCCAGATTTGAGGCAAGGGCTCTGACCCAGAACAGGTGCAGCGGGGGGGATGTCCTGGCCACGGCCACATCTCAGAACCACCTGAACAGTTTCAGGAAGTCCCTATGCCCAGGCTGCCCCACTCCTACTGGAACAGAACCTCTGGGGTGGGGCCTCGAATGTGCAGACTTTCAAATCCCCCCTCCCCCACCACGATCCCAATGTGAGAAGTGTGAGAAGACTCTTCCTGAACTCTAGGGAAGGCACTCATTCTGAAGCTCAGGAACAGCTAACGTGTGATGGGAGCTGGTTCCTACCGAGCACTTACACCGCCCTTGGCAGGCATCATGTCATTTACACTGGGCTAGGGAGAGTGGCACTGGGTCACAGTGTCTTTCTTGTCAACTATTCCCTATTCATTCATCCAAAGAATACTTACCCCCCCCCCACCTCATGTAATTTCCAGTCTAAAGAAGACCAAGCCTGGGGGCAATGAAGGTCTTAGTGTAATAAAATGACTAAATAACCCTGAAAAAACAAAAAACCAAAAACCAAACAAACAAAAAACCATAAAGGAGAAAAATGTAAAAGTCTGAGTCCCTAACTACAATTAAAGGTCTAGCAAAAAGTTACGACCTGAAAAAAACCTCCTGCACCTCCCAGTCCCTCTGTGAAGGAGAGCAAAGAACAAGGACAGGCGAAGGTCGGAGGCACCCCAGTCTTTTGTGCTGCAAGGCCACTGCTGTCACTGGGCGGACCCTGACTCTTTTCAGCTGTCACCTTCATCACAAAGGACAGAAGGCCTGGGGACTGGACACTGTCTCCCAGCATGCTAATCTCATTCCATGCAGCTCAAACTGGGCTTGAGGTCTGCAAAGTCATCTTTTGTGCTTCCTCCAACAATAGGGGTTTTCAGAATCCTGACTTTCACATAAACTGTCTAAATTAACTTTTCATGAAGTGGGGGTGGGGGGAGACTACGTGTAGACTTCCATGTATCCTTAGAATTAGAGTCTCTGCAACAAATGACCATTTTCGTCCAATCGATATTCTCTTTTAAAAAAGGAAAAAACTGACTTTTGGAGATATATGAAATTTGAGCTTGAGTTCATTAAAATTTTCCAAGGGAAAAAAAAAATTCAACTTTCATCATGAAATCATCATTCAGTGCTAGCTCAGAGGATCGACTGGGTCCACAAACACCAGCAAACCAAATGGTAACTAGGTCCGAATAAATATTAATCCTGTCTTCCAGGATGGCTCACAATTATCTGGAAAGTTCCATGCTGGGGAAGAAGTGAGTGGCTTCCCTTGCTGTCTGCAGAACTGCTCGGATTTACGAAAGGTGTCTTTAGAACGCCACCCTTCTAACGAAAAGTTAACAGCATGTTTGAAGCTGAGGATGGTGGGGTGGAGGGGTATGTCGGCGAGACGCAGAGGAAGGGAAGGAGAGAGAAGAGTCTTCCTTCACAGCAACTCAGATCCCAGCAAGTCACTGGGCTCGTCCCGAAGTGGTTCTACTGATACTCAAGTCAGGCAGCCCTGGAACATTCTGTAAGTCTCCCAACAGTCACGTGGCCACAGGAAAACTGCCCTGTGCGTTTCCCACGCGTGAGACAAATTCCAAACTGCCATTGCCACGGGTTCGTGTTCTGCTGAAAAACCTCAAAGCGAGGGCTCAGTCGAAGCACAGCACAACTGCGCCCCCAGTTCCCAAACCAGGAAGGATCCTAACGTTGAGTTTCTGGTCGCTGAAACTTACTTGTGCTAATACGAAAGAAATGTAGAATTTGTTCCAGAAAAAGAAACTATGAAAATATTGCCTGTTTAATTTTTTGTTTCTTTTGGTCAACTAATATATTCTAAAATACCCATATTCGTAGGGAGGAAGGGTGGGGTCCTCCACTTGAATTCAACAAAACATTTATAAAAGCATGGTCTCTCTATCTGGAGAAGCAAAGTTTATTATTATTAAATACTTATAGTATTTAATAATATATTTAGTACTATAAATATTATTATTAAATTTAGTATTGAAACAAGCACTAGAGAGAAGAGTAGTAGTATGAGGCCTACTGCTGGTGAGAATTTCACTTCCCAAAAGGACAGTGCAAATCTCACATTCTAGAGCCTGTGAATGCAGTTACCACTGAAATGCAGCATCTATACTGCTGCCATCCCCCCTCCCCGCTAACCAGGAACCCGAACTTGCGGCATGGATGGTTTATCTGAAAGTCGGCTATTAAAATATATCAGAAACGGTTGCAATTTAAAAGAAATACTCTTATCCTCATTCAACCTACCAAAATGGGCTCACCGCCCATCACGTCTAAGAACATGCTGGAAACTGAGGCACCAAAGGTAAGACAGTCGCTTGGTCTCCACCACCACCCCCGCCCCCCAGAGGCGGAGGGGCCAGGCCTGGAGGACAGCACGAAGGTGGGGTGGCTGCCCCCGCCCCCCCGAAGATGCACTGCACACAGGGTCTGGGCGGGGGAAGGGAAGGCACAAGGTGGGGACAGTGGATTCGGCAGACCCGGGCAACAGTACCCTCTCTGGTGGCCACGGGTGCCTGGACTCCGACCTAAAGGAATGACAGGATCTGATCTGGGAGTCAAACAACTCAGATTACTGTTCCTTGTAGTGACTGCGGAGACCAGACATTTCAGAGGTAGGAGCGGAAGCCCAAACGTGAATCCCTTTCGGCAAGGCTGAGTCCGAAGCATCAGAGACAACGCTTCTGCCATGCGAACAGATACCTCCTTTTAAAAACTAGGTCTCCTGCACGAAGACCTTCACATGACGGTTTTCTTAAAGCAAGGCACACCGGCACGTGAGCCGCGGGCTGCTCCGACGCGGACCGCCTGTGGGTGACTAGCTGCTCCTTCCCCCCTCGCCTGGCTCTGAGCTCACCCAGGATCCGGCTCCCAAGACGCGCTGGCGCTCTTTGGTCAATGTTCCTTTCAAAGCCAGCTTGTGTCCGGGGCACCTGGGGGGCTCAGTCGGTGAAGCGTCCGACTTCGGCTCCGGGCACGATCTCGCGGTTTGCAGGTTCGAGCCCCGCGTCGGGCTCTGTGCGGACAGCTCAGAGCCTGGAGCTGCTTCGGATTCTGTGTCTCCCTCTCTCTCTGCCCCTCCCCTGCTCGCGCGCTGTCTCTCTCAAAAATAAAAAAAAATTAAAAAAAAAAAAAAAGATAGCCTGTGTCCAACTCCAAAGACACCTGTTTTCCTTTGGTTCTTCGGAGACTGGTGAGACAGACAGACAGACAGGAACCCAGGCAAACAGGCCTCAGAGGCCACTCAGCTCCGGAACTCGCCCCGGCCTCGCGGCACAAGCACACACTGCAAGCTTGGTTCCTGCACTATCCAACACACGAAATCAAAGACTTCCAAACTCTGGCATTTTTAGCTTGTTCCTTTCAACGGACTCCAACACTTGCTGGTCAAGCAATCTCCCTCCTGGCCTGGAACGCGGTCAATTCCGTTGACGTCACTTCCCTTAGCAAACGATGATGTGTAGTCACTGGGTGAAGGGCAACCAGTCACACGCTTCAAAGCCTGGACCACGGCAGAGCGGGTGTGGGGGTCCTGGGTTCAGGCTCCATTCTGCTTTTTCAAACTAAACCACCAAGCCGCCGCTGCTCGTCTGGGACACGGCAGCTGCTGGAAAGCCCCAACCCTGCCGAAGCCAGGACCCGAGGCCACAACGCACTCCCAGCGGGCTGTGCGGAAGCGCGCTGCTCACCCATCCTCCACAAACCAGTCATTAATCGCGTGTCAACCTAGGCGTCTCTTGTCCAAGATAAGAAGCACCTTCCTGAACATGTGCCGCTCAGACGTATCAGATGAAAAATGAGCAACTACTGTACTCGCGACGAGAAAGCAAACTCGTGGGCTTGCCTTGTACACGGGCCGGGCTCCCCGTGCATCACCGGCAGGAGTCCACGCCAAGTTTACCGCCATCTGAGGGGCACCCTTGACCCTGAACTGGCTCAGAAAGCAAGACCTTGGGCTTTGCTGGGTGCCTGCCAGGGATGCTTGAGAAGTTTATGCTCCGCTCTGGAAGGTGCTATCAACATGACAGCCGCTTCAAGTTTTCAAAGGAAGGGGCAGTGCCGGGGACAGTTAACCACAACAAAAATCATTTCTTTGCGTATCTGCGCTGGGCTCTACTAAGCAGAATCAGAAAGCACATTCTGGAAAAAAAATACACAAGGTCCATTTATTTCCCCAGTCGCTCTCCCTTAAAAGTTACAGCCCGAATCAACCCTCCCTTTGATTTGCAATCAAGTATTTCTAATTTCTTCTGGTAACTTCGGGCTTGTAAGGGCGCGCTGCCTGATTGGGGCAAACGCCTTAGGCCCACCCCGCGAAGCAGAGGTGAGGTACGTGAAGGGATGAGCGAATGGGCCGAGGGGCTGACTGAGAACCAAAGAACTGCCGTCTGAAACTGGCGTCTTCTTTGCGCCTGAGGGTATCCGTTTATAGAATTCCCGAAAAGAGATGACAGCCTGAATTACAGAGCGTGCCTGGTGGGTGACACCAGTGGTCTACCTCTGGGAGAGCTGGGGAGGAAGCGGGCTGATCCTGAGGTCTGCGTACATGGTACCTCAGTTCCAGTGCAAGAGGCCAGGGGTCACTGCAGGAAGAAACGGAAGCCTCAGGACACGCACACTACTGTCATGCAGACAGCTCAGGGGGACACAAAGAGACCACCCTCACCAGCCTGGAAAGCTGGTTATATAAGGCTTGATAAAACCGAGCAGCGGCCATAAACACAGCTACTGGGGGCGCCTGGGTGGCTCAGTCGGTTAGATGCCTGCCTTTGGCTCAGGACATGATCTCACGGTCCGTGGGTTCGAGCCCCGCGTCGGGCTCTGTGCTGACAGCTCAGAGCCTGGAGCCTGCAGGATTCTGTGTCTCCTCCTCTCTCTGACCCTCCCCCACTCATGCTCTGTCTCTCTTTCTCTATAAATAAATGTATTAAAATTAAAAAAAAAAAAAAACACAGCTACTGTTTCCCAGCACTTCTTAGTCTTCCCCAAGGTATATCGTAAGTCACCTGCTTCCTGCGGCCAGGGGTGGACAAGACAAACCTACAGGAAAAGGGAGGGTTTCCGCAGCACTCCCCCAACGCATCTCTTGGGGAAAAGCAGGTGAACCACTGGGAGGGAGAGTGAGCTCACAGCAGGAGACAGACCTACTCTCTGAGCCTCAAGCGTATGGTCAGGCTGTGCCCAGCGCCAGGCCGGGCTCTGGGACAGACGAGGAGGCACGCAGCCCCCAGGGCCCTAAGATTTCCCCAGGAGTCCAGGAATAGTTAACAGGCGAAGGGTGGATACGGAGTCTGTCTCTAGACCCTCACCTTCCATGCACTCTTCCTGAAAACGGGAGGACATTTCTGTTTTTCTCAACAGCTGCTCCCTCCCGAAATCTTAAGACGGTGCATGGTCCCAAAGTTCAAACGCCAAGCCCTAGGGCGCAAACAAAGGCATAATTCAAAATGTGATCATCAAGGAAGATGTCTTTAGTAATCAATCATGACCCTTTAAATTCCAACGCTTCCTCTTTTTTAAGCGCCTTAAACATATTTCTGTTAAGGGGAAACCCTGACCCATCTGACCCAGAAAAAAATGACGAAATACAAATTAATGGTATGGATTCTCTTAAACATGACCTGGAAAGTTTTTTCCCAAGTGCCAAAATGTTCAAGCCACGTTAGGGAAGACTCCGCAGATAACACGTTTACTTGAACTCTGTATTTTTCAACCAGGAAGTTATAATCGATTCTCTCAAACTATACTGTCAGAAACTTTATTTCGACTAAGGCGACCCTCATATTATTTTCACTGTTTAAGATGTTTAATACTTCACACTTCCCATTAGCAAAAATAAATCATTCGACCTTGTGATAAAAATGCTGGGTGTCAACTTAAACACATGGGAGAGACTACATAGCTTTTTAAAAGTTCTTTCGGGGGCACCTGGGTGGCTCAGTCGGTTAAGCATCCGACTTCGGCTCAGGTCATGATCTCACAGTTTGTGAGTTTGAGCCCCACATCGGGTTCTGTGCTGACGGCTCTGAGCCTGGAGCCTGATTTGGATTCTCGGTCCCCCTCTGTCTGCCCCTCGCCCACCTCAAAAATAAACATTTAAAAAAATTTTAAAGTTCTTTCAGAGGGCATAAGGACGAAAAATTGGAGCACGCCCCAGACACCGCCTCCCCTGGCGGCCAGAGCAGTAAGCACATGCCTCAAGGCCATGAGGAATGTCACTACTGGAGACTGAGAGGTGCAGGGAAAGTCTATAAAGAGGACAAGAAGGAGGGGGAGGGCATTCCAAGCAGAGAGGAGCCCTGGGAAAGGAGAGAAACAGCAAAGCCAGGCATGCACACAAGGGGGCAAGGGGCAGGGGTTTCCAGCCCGGTGGGAACACTGGGGAGACCTTACGTGCCCCCGCAGAGAGGCTCAGATTTTATCCACACACCCAAGAGAAGGTTTTTACTAAATCACTGCCTCTACGGAGAAAATGCTGGCAGCAATAGGAAGGACGAGACGGAGAGAATGAGAAGCTGGTAGCAGGGAGGTTAGCTAGACAGTGATGTCCAACAGAACCTTCTGTAGTGATGGGAATGTTCCATCCCTCCCGTCACCGAGGACGTTCCACGTGGCTACTGAACACCTGAAATGCAGCTCATAAGACTGAGGAGGTGAATGTTTCTCTTTATTTAATTTTAATTCATTTAAATTTACATTGTCACATGCGGCCGGGGGCTACCCTACTGGACACACCGGCTAAAGAGCTATTTTGAAGTTCATAGGACGGTACGTCCTGATGTGTGGCAGGAGCAGTGGGAAAAAGAAAGATTCAAGAGGGATTTCTGGGGATGCCTCAGTGGCTCGGTCGGTTACGTGTCTTACATTTGATTTCGGCTCAGGTCAAGATTCCAGGATCGTGGGTGGGATCAAGTCCCATGTCAGACCTGTGCTGACAGCGTGCAGCCTACTTGGGATGCTCTCTCCCTCTCTCTCTCTGTCACTCCCTCCCCCCCCGCTCAAAATTAATTAATTAGTTAATTAATTATTTTACAAAAGAGGGACTTCTGAAGCACAGCTAGTAGATGTTGGCATAGAGCTGGATAGATGTGGCATTAGGACTGAGTTAAGGAGGATACCAAGCTTTGTCTAACCTGCGGACTAGGTCCCTGTGATAGCACAGTATAAAGGGGAACAGAGGGTAAAAGACATTTATTGGGGAAGACAATCGATCCAAAATGGACTCACTTCTCTGAAATGTATCAAGAATACCCAGAAGAGGGCTAGAAGGTGGGTGGGAAAAGGTCAGACAGGTAAAGATTTGGAGGTCACCATCACAGAGGTAGCAAAACAAGCCCCTTAGGAGGGTAAGATCACCCAGAGGGAGAGCACAGAGAAGGGACCCCAACGCTTCAAAGGTATTCAGGAAGGAAAGGCCAGCCATGGCAGAGAAGAAATGACCGAAGGCAGTCCCAGCACGCGAGACAGTGGTGCACAGAAGCAGAGGGGAGAGATGGGGGCAGGGCGTAAATACTCAACATGGTCACAAGGAGGGGAAGTCATAAAGGACGGGGCCTGGGGCCAGCGGGAGGATTCGCAAGACGAGGAACCGCAGAGGGATGAGCGATGAGAGCAGTGATGGTGCCGGGAGCACGGCAAGATCCGGGCACTCAGCTCTCGCTCAGTGATAAGAAGATGCACGTGGGGCACTCGGGCCCTGCTCCAACACCAGCTGCAAGACTGCATCCCCTGCAAGGCTTTACCGAGATCACTTCTTTCTCTGGGCCCCAACAGAAACTATAAGGAAGGTTCAAAGCGAAAGGGTATCCAGGAAAAATAAAAATAAAAGCACCACCTTTCAACTTCCAAAGTTAAGATCAGGAAGTTTAATGGGAACGGAGCAGATATGTGCAGACCATTGTGCATCCTCAATCCGCTTTACGAAGTCTCTGGGTGGTCATCTCCACTACCTGTCACCCGCAACTGTCTCCCGTAATCCCGGGCGGTGGCACGTTTCAAACAAACGGAGCTGCTCCCACCATGGGGGTCGAGTCCAGCAGGCAGAAGGACCCAGCACACCAGACTCTTATCTTCAAAGGACCCAGCAAGGTGTCGAGCAAGCGGGTGCCTCCTTGGCAAGAATCCAAGCCAACTGTTTTCAGATCAACTTTGTTTCTGACTCTCATTATCACTAATGAGAGGAATATTAACCCTTGGCTTAAAACTTGATTTCCTTCATGTTCTGACTTTAAAAAAACAAAAAGCTGTATTCATTCAAAGCTCACTCGAGCTTCTAGAGGCAGTCGTATTCATTTCTTCTCCAGCTGCCTTCTCTCCCTGAGGGTAAGCGCGGGCGTGGGAGTCCTGCAGCACGTGCTCGAGGCTCCAATAACGCACACGAGGAACAGTAACTGGGAGCCACTGAGCACCTCCACGTGCCAGTAGCAGGCAAAGCACTTGTACAAGCGCCGTCGGTGAGCTCACAGCCATCTTCCACAGTACGCATCACATCCCCACTCTGAGTAGTGCAAATCGAGGTACCGCTCGCCCGAGGAAGTGTAGTGCTCAGTCACAGTCAAAGCCTAGGTCACCACAGCGCCCCAGCCACCGCAGGATCACTAGCTGCCACCACAGTCAGACACCGTCACTGCTTTATGATCCACCAGGCAGCGCTGCGTGGGGCATTCAGACCCCACATTTGTGCCTCAGACATGTGACGCTAAGAAGGGCAGGCAATTCCAAGGACGTTAACGCTGAAAGTATTTTAGAGGCATCTTTTGTAGCGCAGGCGTGGACTCCATCATCTATTAATACTTTTCACCCACAATCATTACAATTTGATAGATACTAAAAACCGACTTCAGGGTTGCTATTCAAACATAATTCTTAAATCATGCTTCCATAAGTTATGTAGATAATTCACAGAGAGACAATTAGCCTTTGACACTGCACTTAATTTAATAAGCCATTCCAGAATTTTAATAGAAGCATTAACAGGCGTGAAAGAAGAATGAACTACTTTTCGAGACCTTATAACTTACAAATTAGCTAATTTTTATTTTTAATGTAAATGTCAAAAAGCACAGTATCAAAGGGCTGGCAATTATACTGCCAAAAACACATGCTTGTTATCCAAATCAAGGTATCTCTGCTCTCAAAGATAAGATAAGACCAACAACAGTATTTTGAAAGGAAATGCCAACGTCTCTAACGTAATTCTTAGTCCCACTAAGAAAGGTGTCCTCATTTGTCCAGGAATACTAGCTATGGGGATTCAATAAAATAATGTATATAAAAGTTTTCAGTGCCTTACCAATGAAGTCTATCATCCATAGTAAAAAATAAATTTCCTGAACCTAAGTGACTTAATACCTTTATAGTATACACATACGTATTTTTTCCTACATAACAAGTTTAAATGACAGAAGGTAGTTCAAAGGTTAAAAATATATAATGCTTAAATTCTTAACATATAATATCAGCCAAGTAACAGTTTCCAAAGGAGATCTGCCTCCATGATACTAAACTCAGATCATAAGTGTTTTCTGGTAAAGAACATACACCAAAAGTAGATTTAGAATACATACTAAGTATCTAATAAATATTTGCTAAATATGGATCTTAAATACTTCTTTTAAATATACTCAAAAGAACAAATCAAGAAGATTATGTAATAAACTACATCCAAACTATACTGAGCCAGGAAACTTTACTGAAACAGACTACTTTTTTTAAGGGTACATCTCACAGAGTCATAGAATTCAAATACTTTAATACTATGTTTTTTTCCTCGTACAAAATTAATATGTTCATTTTAGAAAAACTGGAAAACAAACGCGGAAAGAAAATGATAATTACACATAACACAAGTAATAACCACTGTAAATTCTTTAATGCATCCTTGTTCTGAGAATGCATATGCATATTTAATTTTCTTGCAAAATTGGGATCCATTATATACACTGCTTAGCAAGAAAATTTTTTCACTTAATATTCTGTGCACGTTTTCCCACGTCATTAAATGGCCCTATAAAACAAGATATTTAATTGATTTAAATTACTTGATCATATGGAGAATCATAATTTAATGCCTTACAACCAATATTTTTCCAGTTTTTCACATCAGAACTAATACTGCTTTGAGGATCCTTATACATAAATCTTTTGCACCAATTGTGGTTATTTTGTTGGGCTAAATTCCCCACCCTATATCCCCACACAGTTATTAGCCTCCACTTTATTAAAGGTTGCACAGAACTTAACCTAGAAATCGTGGGAAGCAGGGCTCCCAGTACAGAGGGTTAAGGAAAACTTCACTGTCCCTTCTTTTCTTCTTCTCCATTAACCTTTGACCCAGGGCCTGGGAAGAGCTGCTTCATTGGAAGTGTTCGGGCACAGGTGCAGGGCTGCTGGGTCATGTTCATCTCCCACCCATATGCCATCCATCTTTCACCTCTTGAGGGAAATGGACAGAGAACCCTGAGGTCTAGCTTCTCCCCAGGGAACAAATGCCCGTCCGGTGGGGGCCTGACAGACCACCTGCCATAGGTACGAGTGACTTTGAAATAACAGAAATAAAACATGGGCTGGGGTCCACAGGCGTGCACCCGATTTTCAATATCATCCCTTCCACTACCTTCCTAGCACAGCCCTTAACCATTTATATTCATAGGGTCCTCCTCTTATTAAAAAATAGAGAAGCACCTGGCTGGTTCAGTTGGTCAAGCTTATAACTCTTGATTTCAGCTCAGGTCATGATCACATGATAATGGGATCGAGCCCCATGTCGGGCTCTGCGCTGAGCGTAGAGCCTGCTCGGGACTCTCTTTCTCCCTCTGTCTCTGCTCCTCCCCCGATCACACGTGTGCATACACACACTTTCTCTTAAAATAAATAAACATAAAAATAATTTTTAAAAATGTATCTGCGGGGCACCTGGGTGGCTCAGTTGGTTAAGCATCCGACTTTGGCTCACGTCATGGTCTCACGCATCGTTGAGTTGGAACCCCACATCAGGCTCTGTGCTGACAGCTCAGAACCTGGAGCCTGCTTCGTATTCTGTGCCTCCCTCTCTCTCTCTGCTCCTCCTCCACTCATGCTCTGTCTCTCTCTGTCTCTCAAAAATGAATAAAAATGTTTAAAAAATTTTTAAACATGTATGTTTGCACATTCTGGTGTTATCATGTGACTCAAGTTAACAAAGCTTTTCCTCTATAGGTAGTGCACCCATATCCCATGCAATACCACAAATTGTGTGCAGGGGAGAGCTGACCTGCATTCCAAGTAGAGAGACCTGGGGGCTGGTGGGCCACCCTGGTCAGAGGAACTATGACGTTCTATTACACCAGCTTAAATTCACAGCATAAAAATAAATCCTGTAAGGGGCACCTGGGTGGCTCAGTCAGTTAAGCATCCAACTTTGGCTCAGGTCATGATCTTAGTTTGTGAGTTCGAGCCCCGTGTCGGGCTCTGTGCTGACATCTCAGAGCCTGGAGCCTGCTTCGGATTCTGTGTCTCCCTCTCTCCTTCTGCCCCTCCCCAGCTCACGCTCTGTCTCTCCCTCTCTCAAAAATAGACATTAAAAAAATTTTGTTTAAATAAATCCTGTAAGAACTTCCCTATGCACTAGCTACCTCCTCACTACAGGTCAGTCTTCATGACATCAAACACATTATCTAATGCTAATCTACACCCCCCACTTTAAAGAAAGGCAGCTGTTTTCATACACACACACACACACACACACACACACACACACACAAGGAACTTCTTTTCTAATGGTTTGTATTCCACAATTTTAATCTTGTTTCTTTGACAACTAAGTCAAGATAATCACCCACATCAAACTACGTGGAAACCAGTTCGAAAGTTGTTGAACGCGTAAGTCAAGTGACAGTCATGACCAGGACAGTATTTACGATGTTGTCAAATGTAACACAAAAGTACACAAAATCCCTTTTGTTCGTCAAAAGACAAATGGTCTATTACTTTACAGAAAAAATTTTCTGACCTGGCCATCAATGAGAAATCAAAGATCAATTCTGAAATACATCATGTGTTGATTTTCAGAGGAAAAGTGCAAAATGCTATAGAAATTGAACTTGATGAATGTACTTTAAAATCTCGTCTTCCATTTACATCAAAGCACTTCATGTCAGAGGGTCTCTCTACAATGAGTGTTGTTAAAACAAAACACAGAAACTATTTAGACACATATTATCCCCTGCAAATAGATGTCATCAATCTGTCCCTGATTAAATAAATTAGTAACCAAGAAGCAAGCAAGCTCATTTATCACATTAAAGTCTCTAAAAATAGTTGACCTTTGAACGGCACAGATTTGAACTGCCTGGGTCCACTTCTATGCATATTTTTTTCAGCACAGTAGAGTACTCAAAACCTACATTCCCTTCCTTATGATTTTCCTAATTTCATTTTCTTTTCTCTAGCTTTACTGTAGGAATACAGTATGTTAATGCACAGAACATACAAAATAAGTGTTAATCGTCATCGGTAAGGCTTCTGGTCAACAGTAAGCTATTAGTAGTTAAGTTTTGGGGAGTTAAAAGTTACTTGCGGATTTTCGACTGTGTCCAAGGGTCAACTGCACTGATATACATGGTATTTGTTACAAATGTGTTATGAGCATTTAGCATGAGGAACTGCTCTTTTACTGATAACTGTTCCTTAGTCACACTGCGGAACAAAGTTATGCATGTAATTATGATCAAAGATGTAAGGGAGGGAAGTAACATCCTTGCATAGTTTTCGTTTCATGAAATACCTGAGAAATTATACTAAGAGATATTGACAAACAATAAAATATTTGTAAGCCTCCCAGTATCTGTCCCCAAGTCTAAAGAAACAAATAAAACTCCACACAGCACACTGATAACAGCAAACGTTGGCATCTACACCCAAGGCCAGGTCCCTAGACTAGTTCAGAGTGCAGGCCTCCTCGGGGCTGAGAGGAGACACCATTTCAATCTCTCTCCCTAAGTCTGAATTCATCAGAAGGCCAGGGCAGGTGCCTGATAAAAGTAAAATAAAGTGCATATATAAAACGAAACAGAATACAGTGGGCAAGAGGGTGGGGTGGGGAATCACCTCTGTCCACAAAGCGACTTTCGCTCACATTTCTAAAATGAATTTTAAAAATTTCTATATGGTCTAACAATAGGCCCAAAGCACAGAGGGCCATGGATGCTCTGTGACCTTGGACTCTTCTACCAGAAGGAGTGGGACGGTCGGCAGCAGCACTGTACTGTGAATGGACTTCACAGTGTCTCCACTCCAAAAGGTATTAACTGAAAATATTAATATTTGCATAAGACCTTTAATACTGTATTTTAAGGAAAAAAAAAGTATCTTGACAGCAAAGGCTATAGAAGTCCCATACAAGAAGCAAAAAGCAGGGGCATCCGGGGGACTCAGTCGGGTAAGCATCCAACTTTGGCTCAGGTCATGATCTCATGGTTCATGAGTTCGAGCCCCACGTTGGGTTCTGTGCTGACAGCTCAGAGCCTGGAGTCTGCTTCAGATTCTGTGTCTCCTCTCTCTGCCCCTCCCCTGTGCTCACACACGCACACTCTCTCTCTCTCTCAAAAATAAATAAAATATTTTTAAAAAGAAGTAAAAAGCAGGGGTGCCTGGGTGGCTCAGTCGGTTAAGTGTCCGCCTTTGGCTCAGGTCATGATTTCACAGCTTATGAGTTTGAGCCCCGCGTTGGGCTCTGTGCTGACAGCTCAGAGCTGACAGCTCAGAGACTGGTTCAGATTCTGTGTGTGTGTGTCTCTCTCTCTGCCCCTCACCTGCTCACACTCTGTCTCTTTCAAAAAATAAAGATTAAAAAAAATTAGAAAAAGAAGTAAAAAGCAAAGTTATAGGTCTTTTCTAGAAATCTCTCACTTTCACTATGGAGTCAAAGGGAGTATCTCCAGGTGTCAGACATAGAGCTGTCTTCCAACAATTCTGAAAATTACTTGGAATTGAAACATTCAGAAGAATGCAGCAAAGATTAAAAACTTGTGAACAGGGCTGAACTCTCAGGAGGACCTGGTAGCCTTGGGTCTGAACCAGGGGCCTATCGGCAATCAGGGACAAACCTAAGAAAATCACATTTCAGGGCCTACTAAGACTACAATTCCACTTAGTGATGGTTGAAAATGAGTTCTGATGACTCAGCAATTAAGACAACAACAACGACAAAGAAAAAACTGGAACGAAACAGAGACACTAACTATAAAGATGAGAAGAATCAGGCTTCTGGAAACCTCCAATTAAGTCATGCAACTCAAGAACAAAAAAGACATAATGGCCAAAAAAAAAAAAAAAATCCTTGATGGAGGTCAGACTGGTTCATCCCGATTTGGAGAGCACAGGATAGGATCTTTCCGGAGCCGTGTGCTTTTTTTTAATCCACGGAACACGCCCAGCATCTGAGCAACAGGAAGCTAAGAAGGTTCTGAACACAAGAAAGAATCGCCCAGGGGAGTAGAGGCAGGTCCAGTAGGTCTTTCTTCGGAGTCCAACAATAACAGAGAGCCGTTGGGAAGCTGTGTGTACAAGCCACTTCTGGGAGGATTATTAGAAGAGTTGTGACTTCCTTGGCATCTCCTCCCCCTCTCCCCATGAAGGCGTGACCCCTGACAAACGCTCCTCTGGAAGCATCCCCTTTTCCTGCAAACGAAAGAAGTTAACCGAATACATGAAATCCAGGCCCCTACTCCCTACGGAGGCTGCAGAATACTTCCCGCAACAGCGAACGCCGAAATTTCTTTATTGGCCTCGGTTGCTAGAAGAGTGCATTTCTAAGGGCGAAGGCCAATGTAAATGTTTACCCGTCGTTGGAAAAGTCAGAGCACACACATTTTAGAGGCATGTGAACGCGGGGTTTAATCAGACCCCAGAAAATCACCCCAGGCCTGTTTGCCCTCCCTTACACAGAAGTTTGATATTTCAGTTACGATGGAGTAGAGACACTGTCCTTAGAACTGACACACACTTGATCCGGCTGATTAAGTTCCGCACTGCTCTTTTGTTCGCTAACAAACAGAAAGATGGAGAAAACCCCCCAAACTGCCACGGCGGGGGGGCTGAAAACAGGCCCTGTGCAGCTGCTTCGCTGTGGCTACTGCCCCCAAATCGTGTGAAAGGCTCGAGACAGGCTCCCCTTCTCTCCAAGTTATCCTCAGCAGCTGTGTTCTTAGCGCTCGGGAGGCTCCCTGAGTCCTTCCATGCTTCAATTATTGGCAAAAATTAGCAAAATCAGCACAACCCGCCTGCAACATATCCTGAGCGGCAAGCGGCAACTGAGGGGAAATGGAGGATCAAGATGCCGTGATGCTCCTGTGAAAAGTAAGAACCATCCAGGCTTCCCGTCCTTAAAAAAAGTTCAAGTGTCGTTTTTCTCGACCAGGAGTCCTCCCCCACTTTTTCATTTGTCAGCGCGGAGTGACAAATACGACCGAATCTGCATGTTCTCACTCTGCTGCAGACCTTCATTCCAGATCGTGGACACTCGCACCGCACCCTCTAGGGTGGAAGAACCTTCCACTCCAGGAAAAAGGTTCGGATCCAAAGCTGGAAACGGTCCCTCAACGCGGAGCAAGTGAGCGGAAGGAAGGCTTTTCTCCCCAACGTTCCGAGGGAAATAAACCCATGTGCACACCGGGTGTGACCCTCTGGAAGGGGTATTTTGTTTGGTAACCCCAGGAGTCCTCTGGATGTGCTTGGATGCCACAGGATAACCCTGGAGAACAGAAAACTCAAGAGCCCGGGCACGGAGGCCGCTTTCCACCTCCACAACCTTGACACTCAAGGTGCGCTGACCTTGCCCGCCTTGAGCTCAGGCTGGCAATCTGCTCCACACAGTCCCCAAAGCGGCCACTTCAACCCATCACGCTGTCCCCCTTCGAGAGTTTTTCAAGGTGCTGGCAAGCAGTCCACAGTTCTTTGGGGGCAAAAGCAATGTGATGTTAGCTCACTAGGGGGAGGGGGGGCGGAAATCACACGCACAACCATTTCCCCGCGATCTGCCCCAGGACCTCACCACAGCTCTTCTCGGACTGGGAGAAGGCCCTTGGACTCCAGTGGAACTTGCTCCTGAATGGCCTACAAGCCGGAGCGCCCTGCAGTCATTCAAAAGGCTTCTGCTCCCGAGAAACCCTCTGGCTCCGGAATAAATGATTCCCATTATTCCATTCATCAAGTGTCTCTTAAGCCTTCTATTATAAGGCTGAATTTTAAACAGCGGACGAGGTCCTTTATTACATCTCCTAATCCATGTCCCCAGTAACATTTCTTTCAGAGCTACAGACACTGTCTGCAATCTCATTATTGGGAGACTTTACCCTCCCTTCCTCCACCCGGAGCTAAACCGCACTTTAGGAGAGCGTTGCCTCCCATTAAAAAAAAAAATCTGAAAGAAATATTCATAGAAGACCGACTCTATTTCCAGAATTCAAGACACCCATGTCTGCCCACTCACCACTGCAGCCGGAGTCCCTCCCTGGCACCGTGCCTGGCACAAAGGGGCATGCAGTATCGGACAAACGAGGCAAGACACCTGCATGCCCATTACTCCATAGGCAGGGCCAAGGCCACCGGACCGGAAGAGAAGCCCACGCACGGGCACTACACAGCCTCAGTCCCCAGCACCCCCTGAAGCTAGGTATGGTCGGGCCCTTAATCCACCCCCCCCCCAAGGAATGAGAGCAGAAGTCATGCAGACCCCTTCGGGATCTTAGGTGACCACCTCAGTTGTTGTGTCCCTTTTCAGCAAGCCTGAGTACAGACACGCCCAGCAGGCTTTGCCCCCCTCCCAACCCCCCGGCCATGAGCTGTCACTGGAGAAAGAAGGCAGCCTCTCTCTCGTCTGGAAGTGCATTTTGAGTCTCTTCCACAGTAGGCAGAACCACCTAACCAATACAGCCCTCCAGAAAAATCTTCCCACGCTGACAGCATACTTCTAAAAATAACAACAACAACAAAACAAAAAAAAGCATTAAACCAGTGCTGCTGATGTAAACTCACTAGTTTGTTACTAGCTAGAGAGGTCTAGCCACTCAGAACTTCAGTAACAGTGGGCACAGAAAAAGGCGTGGTTAATCAAATCTGGCATTTTATTGGGGCGCCTGGGTGGCTCAGTCAATTAAGCCTCTGACTCTTGATTTCGGTTCAGGTCATGATCTCATGGTTCGTGGGTTCAAGCCCCGCATCAGGCTCTGCGCTGACGGTGTGAAGCCTGCTTGGGATTCTCTCTCTCCTTCTCCCTTTGCCCCTTCCCCCACTGTGCTTGCTCACTCTCAGAAAAAAAAAAAAGTAAATTTAGCATTTTATTTTTAAGCAGCTAGGACTTTCATTTTGCTAACTGGTATCTACTCACCACAGGTGACTTAAAAATCTCCTAATTTTGTAGGTTTTGTTGGTTAGTCTCCTCTATCTAGTGTCCTAAAACTGAACTCAGGAAAATTGTAGCTTTAATAATTTATTGCATTTGAACTAGAAATTATTCCTCAGAGATGCCTCACAAAACCTTCATCTTTTAAAAGTTAATCACAAAGGTTAAGAATAGACTTCGCAAAAATAAATAGATGGATTTTCTTTTACCTAAGATTTTCCAGGTAGCACACATAAACAAGTAAGGGGATATGTGTCGATCCAAGTCCAGAAGCAAAGGGCTCAGCTGAAAGCTTCGCACTGGCCTGAGCCCACCGTGTGGCAAGCGTTTGCAAACTGGCCCAAGATGCACCCGGTTTCCTGAACGTCCGGGTGGGAGGTAAGAAGGGACCCAGTTAGAAAACGACCAAATTAAATGTAAACATCACATCCCAGTTCAGAAAGGGGAAGATGAGGCTTAAGAAAAATACACAAACACCCGAAAGAAACTGCTCCTAAAATCACTTGACGATATGACCTTTGAAAATGGCCCGGGACCAAGGTGACGTTAAAGCCAGCCTGGGCTGGTGATGCATTTAAAAGCCCAGAGCAAATTAGGAAAACATTACGCTGAGCGAAAGAAGCCTTGCCCAAAGGAGTACATACCGCAGGATTCCCTGTCTGTGAAGTTCAAACACAGGCAAAACCTATCTATGGCGAAGAACAAAAAGGAGGACAGTGTCGCCTAGGACGGGGGTTGGCGGGGAGAAGGAAGGAAGTTGTGGGAAAGGGCAGGGGAGAACCTTCTGGAGCGGGAGGGTTATGCTAACAGAAGGATGGGTTAAATGGCTGTACGGGTGTGTCGACCCTCATGGTGATACACTGAGAGTGTATGCACTTCCTTTTATACATTTTACCTCAAAAAATAGATGAAAGGTTTTGAACGCATTTATGATATGTGTGCCGATGTGTTTACCGGAATTGTACGGATGGGTCCCACTTATTTTTAAATGCATCCCCCACAACTGGACTGCTGCATAGATCTGTGTCCAGCAAATACAGTAAAACGCTAACACTTTATACAACCTAGGTGGTGGGACATGGTGTCCACTGTACCACATAATTCTTACAACTTCTCCGTATGCTTGAAAATCCGCGTGATAAAAAA
>CM053561.1:3390166-3421323 GCA_028646485.1 Cryptoprocta ferox
GAGACTCACATCGGGCTCTGCGCTGACAGCATGGAGCCTCTTTGGGATTCTCTCTCTCTCCGTCTGCCCCATCCCCCACTCATTCTCTCTCTCAAAATAAATATACAAACCAATAAATGATTAAAACTTAAAAACATAAAAGTTTGATATACTCAGAATAATTTTTCAGATAAGTCACTCTGGTCAACCAATTCTCCAAAGTTATAAATTCCTAAAGTCTTAAAACATGTGACCTTGAATTGCAACTGTAATACTGTGTGTGTACTTTCCAGACAAACAACTGAAACAGATTCAGTAATTTTGTACCAAAACATTATGCTCAAAAGGCACAAACTTCCAGCCATACGATAAATAACATTCTGAGGATGTAACGATAAATAACGTTCGGAGGATGTAACGTACGGCATGTAGCGCGTTCGGAGGATGTAACGTATGCGTTGTGTTATAGTAAGTGATACAGGATAGTATACTTCGAAGTTGCAAAGACAGATACTCTTAAAAGATGTCATCACAAGAAAAACAAAAAACTTTGGGACCAGACTTACCGCGATCACTTCACTTCACAGAAATGCCAAACGTGGTACACCTGTGACTAATATGATGTTATCTATTAACACCTCGATATTAAAAAAAAATAATAAAGCACATCATTTTCTTTCTATATTTTTTCCCTCAGGTATACGACACACTCTATAACCTTTAGCAAATTACAATGCGGGAAAAATCGGATTGACCATCTGAGGGGACAGGCGGGTTCCTTAACCACCATGTCAAAAATACCGCCCGTCACTCCTCCTTGATGCTGCTTTTATAACGAAATCCGTTTTCAGAGCTGCAAAACCTAAACCCGGCAAGGAGGTGAGTTTTGTTTCACGCAGAGAGAGTTGCTCTCGAGGACGCTGGGTTCAAAGGAACAACGAAGAGAGATGGGTGTATGTGCGCTGGCCGGTCCCTGCGCAGCCTGGGGCGTCCTTGCGTCCAAGAGCCCCTCACGGAAAATTCAGATCCGAACCACTTTCCAAAGCCCACCTTGGGTCCTGCCTTCTACTCGAATGTTCTCTTGACTGTGCAACCTGCTACCTTCTCGGCGGCCCGCGGGCCCATCTCCCGGGGTCTCACCCAGTAAGGCAGCCCCTTCTCCTACACAAGGGGGCCCGCCGTCCGGCCGTCTCTTCAATCTCTGAATCAGGAGCATGAGGACACTGGATTCAAAGACCACGGAAGGGCCCTCTGAGGCCGGATCCGGCTGTGCCAGGTGCTCACCTGGGGCACGGGGCGGGGGGGGGGGGGTAAGAGGCCCCCCGCCCCGCGGGGCTCCCACCCCGGTGCCGCCTGCTCACTGGCACATCTCAGAAGGCCGGCGTTTAACGAGGCCTCGGAGCCTCCTCGCTCTGAGACTGGGCGACGCTCACCGTCCAGGAAGCTAAGCGACATCCAGGCGGCCGCCAAGCAGCCCCTCCCCACCCCCTCTCCTGCAAGAGCCCGAAAATTCTACCCTGCTCTTGCATACGACGCTCCAAACCGGTTTCCAGAAAGTGCCCTCTCTGTCCTCAGCTTTGCCTTTTCCAGAAAAGGGGGAGGCAGAAGAAGCTGGGCTCTCAGCCAGCCGGCGGCCGTGGGGAGGACAAGGCCGACCGGAGCACGCAGTGGCCACGCGGCCCCGTCCACACCTCTCTGCGTCGTCCACACCTCCCGCGGGCCCGGCGTGCTCCGTACGGGTTTGCTGACCATCGGAGTCGGGAAACAGTCCGGCGAGGGGCCGTGGCTCCCCGCTGCGGGGGGCCGGTCCTCACCTCGGCCCCCACGTCCCATGCCAGCCCGCCGAGGGCCGCGGTGCCAGGCTCGGAGGCTGGATCTGGAAGGCTCCGCGCAACCAGACGCACGGCGACAGCAGTCATCAGATATCACCCAGATTTAACTGCCCTAAAATTAGCAGTCGGAGCAAAGTAGTTACCGCCGTGATTGCGTCAGAGCTCTGCTCGCTGGCCCGCCGCCAGCTGCCAGCCAACAATATTCTGGAAGCGGGCCAGCCAGGCATTTCGGCGAATGTTCCCATTCCGGCTTTGCTATTAATGTTTTATAATTCGGTGACAAGGTGAACAAAGTCTGTATTGGGCTGCATCTGCAAGGGGGTTATTTTCTTTGTTGGAGGCACTTATTCTTCGGTGAGTAAAGTACTGTGGACGGATCCTTTTAAATATTTAAATGCCTGAAATTTATTTAGGGATTCACGTTCGACTGGCTTCAACAAAGATTATGCAAATCTGGCCAAGTATAAATGCAAAACAAAAATTGTTTTCCCCCTTAGACTTCTTTGAGCCCTGGCAAAGAGGGGGGGAGCTGCAGAAATTGTTCCACACTCCCTTCCCAACGAAGGACAGATAACCGGATTCGATCCGAAGGGCTACCTCACCGCGAATTGCGAGATTTCTCTGGATAACAGACGACCCACCGGCTGATACAACAGGGCCTTTGTCAGACTCCTTAGCCCAATGCTGGGCCACCATTTCCCCCCTTTCAGGGACACCTGGTTGGAGTCCCCCATTCTTCTGTGCACACACTCTCTCTACTCACTCCCTCTTTCCATTCACTCCTTCCATGATCTCTGGAGCAACCACATCTGACAAGGAGGCTGGGAACAGAGGAAAGCAGCTTGTAGTTGGAGCAGAGAGACCAGGTTTGAAGTCTAAGACTAAGAAGACTCAGGGACACCTGGGGGGCTCAGGTGGTTAAATGTCCGACTCCGGCTCAGGTCATGATCTCTCGGTTCCTGGGTTCGAGCCCCGCGTCGGGTTCTGCGCTGACAGCTCAGAGCCTGGAGCCTGCTTTGGACTCTGTGTCTCGCTTACACTCTGTCTCTCTCTCAAAGATAAATAAACACTAAAAAAAATTCTCTTACGACTAAAAAGACTCAGAAAAGCATGTGTTCTCTCTGTAAACCTTAGTTTTTGTGTCAGTGAAAGGGGATCATCCCATTAGCTTACTTACAAGGTTCTGGTTAAGTGTGTGAGAGAACCCCAGTGAAGGTTCCAGCACAATGGCTGTCTTTTACATTTATTTTCAAGACTATCTCTCCCCGGTTCTTTATTTTGTTCAGTCAAAAACATTAGTCTCCCTCACTCACTCTTCCCATCACATAAAAGTTTTTAAGTAGGAACATAGATGCATTTTTCCAGGCAAAAGGCTGCCAATGACCCTCCAGTAAGCAGACTTGGTTGCCAAATGAGGTGATTTTATTATTATTTAGATCAATCTCTCGGTCCTGCCTCAAATCTCATCATCACAGTCTTAACACACAGATTTACACACACATGCGTTAGGATGACACGCCTCTGAATTCATGGAATATAGGAAAACTACTACTGTATCAGGATATTGAACATAAAAGACCTTCACCTGTAAAATGAAAACCACACTTACTGAGCACCGACTACATTTAAGGCATAAATAACTCTCGGATGTACTCTGGAATCCTCAAATTAAAAGTGCTAAGTCGACAAGAGGTGTCCAACGTTCTAGCGATGGGTTTTCAAAACTCACTGTTTCCTCCAGAAATCATCATGGCTGATGGGCCGGGAGGCAAAAGACTTTACAGATGAAACAGCACAATTCAGAAACCACTTCTTTTCAGGTGTGCTTACGAATGAGCCCACACCAGGGTTTTTAAGTGAACGGTAGCATCGTCGGATTCCGACAGGGCTGTGCCCTTGTCAGTTGGGAGACTCTGAAACCTGGGACAGGTACAGACCACATGCTCTCGGGAACGGGAGGACATCCCCCAGGGTGCCCTGCGTCCCCAGAACCACACCCTCGGAGCGGGGCCATAAGGGTCCCGAAGGAACAGACCCGCCTCTGCTATCACTCTCTTCAGAAACTACTTCCTACTCCCCTTTCACTAGCTCAGTATCCAAGTTCAATCTCAGATGGAAATGATTTAAAATGGAAATATAAAAGGCTGTTTAGGGGCACCTGGATGACTCAGTCGGTTAAGCGTCAGACTCTTGATTCCCACTCAGGTCATGATCTCATGGTTCACGAGTTCGAGCCCTGCGTGGGGCTCTGCGCTGACAGCGCCGAGCCTGCTTGGGATTCTCTCTTTCCCCCCTCTCTTTGCCCCTCCCCCGCTCATACTGTCTCTCTCTCTCTCCCTTTCTGAAAGTAATTTTTTTTAAAAAGGCTGTTTAGATAGAGCATTTACAAAAGACATAATTCAGCACTACAGCACTTTAAGGCAACACTACTTACTTAGTTCAACAAAAACCAAGATACACACTTCCTTCACGTTTAAACCCCTGGCTCTCCCACCATTCCTTTAACAAATATTTGTTTGCTAAGAGCCTGGTATGTGGCAAAACCCAGGGAAGTACAGGCAGTAACAGCAATAAACCAGAAATGCCCCTCCCATGTGGCTCTTATGTTCCATTGAGGTGAGACAGAAGATAAACATATAAAAATTAAAATACAATACTGAGGGCGTGGGCCTGGCTCAGTCAGTAGATCACCTGACTCTTGATCTTAGGGTCATGAGATCAAGTCCCATGTTGGCTGTGGAGCCTATTTAGAAACAATATACACATACACACTCTCTTCATGGCGGGCAGCGATGAGTGCTATAGATTAGGATCAAGCAGAGAAAAGGGGAGCAGAGAGTGCACAGGAGGGAGAGTGAGGTAGGAGGTGCTAGTTTAGCTGGGTACCAGTAGCACCGAGGCTCTGGAGAGGCGAGGTGGCTGGGCTCCCCGACTCCGTCGCAGCAGGGCTGGCATGTGCCCCAGCGGTAGGCAACGACACACGGGACCAAACTATACTTTCAAGTCTGTTTTCATTCTTCAGAAGTTTCTGGACGAGCAAATGGTTAGTTACGTCCTTCTGTCCTGATCGTGGGCCCGGAGGGGGCTATATGTGACAGTACGGTGCTTCCTCAACAGCTGAGTTCAACCAGAAATGTTCCAGAAAGAACGGTATCCCCCAGTACGTTATCCACTCCTCAGCCAAATTAAACCTCTAACTAAGGAACCCACAGCAATTCTGGAAGAGAACAGGCCAAAGTTAAAAAAAAAAAAAAAAAGAAAAGAAAAAGTCCTCAGAAAAGGAACAATACAGTAAACAGAGTGCCCAGCAAGGACAGAGTCTGTCTTAAACTTCCCTCACAGGATGCTGACAGACCCCTGAGAAGCTGTTTCCAAACAGTCATGAACTCGAACCCGTGAGAGTGGTGGGCAGAACACAGGGGGCCGCACATTTCGAAGGGTAACGAGAGCCCTTGAGATGCAAACGGAGACGCTCCATTTCTATTTATTTTTAACGCCACCCTTCTTAAAATGTGTATTTCTATGTTTTATAATGTCTGTATCTTAGCATGATAAACTTACATCCATGTGTAGATACACACAGGCGCACAGACACACAGACGTGTACCTATGCACAGGCATACACACACAGACATTTATTTAGATGGCGATTTTGTGTGGAAAGGGTATGCACGTTGAAAAAAGAATTTAGAAAACCTACTACAAAGAAATCACTGTTCCCTGGATTAAGGTATTAAACACTCACATGACAGCTTTTGTCCTTTATGAATAATTAAAACTGTAATTCCTAAAATTACTTATTAGAAACTTCAGTACAAAGAAGACTGTATCCCAAGCTATTTCTGAGCCATGTGAATATCCACTGTTCAACCAGGAACCAAGTGCATGATCAGGCCCCCTGGAAGACGGGCAAAGCCATCACCGTGCTGACTGTACAGGCTACTACGCCCCAAGCAATGTCATCAGAAATGCTTTTTTAAGTCTCCACAAATAGTTCATCTCAGCATACATAATTTTTTATTTATCCCAGAGTTCTTGCTTTCCACAGTAACAATTTTTAACATTGGCTCTCTACCTAGATTTTTCCGAGTTGTTGAATGCACAACTCAACAGCCTGCCTGCTTGGGCAACTCGGATTGCTTGAACAGCTCCACCAACTAGAAGCTTCTTCCAGATTTAGCAAGTATGCGAGAGTGAAAAATATGGAGTAATCCCACGGGCAGAGCTAAGCCTCTTAGGACTAAATGTATACTGGGGAAACAGGAAGGGAAGAGTATCCACTAACTGATCGTGAAAACACCGGGAAAATGGGGAAAGATCGTGGTTCTCTTCTCCACTACCTGAAAGCAACGCAAAATAAAATAAAACCGAGCTACAAAACAAGTTCAGAAAGAAATTCTGATCTTTCCCACAGTCTTTTCAGGGCCTAAGACCTCCAGAGGTCACAGGTCACGGGGGGCCCTATTTTCTAAGTCATTCAGTCAGTCAGTCATTAAAATATTTCTTCATCACCGACCATGCAGAGCACGGTTCTAATTACTAGGGACACACTAAAACTGAACTCATTTCTGTCTTAGAATAACTTGGTCGGCAGAAGCAGCAAAGGAGGCTTGACAGGCTCTTTCTGGATGTCTGTGCGGAAAAGGCAGAGAGATCGGAGCCAGCTGGTAAGAAATTAGGTGTGTTAGTACTTAACTATAACCGAGAGTGATTCCTTGTAAACCTAGAAGCTTCCAGAGAGCCACTATTCAGAGCTGAGCCAGTTTGACGATTTCATCGTTGACTTGGTTAGGTAGAGAGATAAAGAGCAGTCCGATGCACTAGGCAAGCAGTGTCCTTTGGGAGGGCAGACAAAGGTGCTAAATCACAGAATCAAACTCCAAGAAGCACAAGGGAGAGAAGCAGCTAAAATAAAGCAAAATGAAGCACAATACATGTCGGGTCTTGCAATGATGTCAGTGCAGGAAGGCAAAACATGGCTAGTGACAGCATGGGATTAAGGGCTCAGGGGTTTTAGTGAACAGGAAACTCACGGAGTCTGGGTAGCATGGCCACCAAAAAAAAAAAAAAAAAAAAGGAATGCAAGTTTGGGCTCTAATCAGTGCAAGGGGGACACGCAAGCTGAGGGAAGGGCACTCCGACTCTGCCCAGGTCAAGCTGAGTGGGAAGACGTCAGTTCCGGGTCCAACCGTGAGAAGTGGTGCTCAGAGAATAACCGAAATACCTCTATAGAAAGATCTGTTCTGCAGGCCGCCAAGGGAGTGGAATGCAAATAAACAGGAAGAATTCGATTTCAATGCTGTAGGTAAAAAACACCGTCAAGTAGTCAAAAACCTCGGAAGGGTGGAGCTCTCCATCCCTTCCAGGCAATATCCAGGTATTGCTGAAAGACCACTCACAGAGCATATAAAGAAAGCCAAGCATCACAGAAGGGCTGGACTGTGATTTCCAAACACTGGTCCTCAGTGAACTTTCCATTGGCCCATGCAAAAGGAAAAAGTGTCCGTGTATGAAGCGTATAGATGCACACGGGGGATAATTTAAAACAGTTTTTAATGTTTATTTATTTTTGAGATAGGGAGAGACAGAGCATGAGTGGGAGAGGGGCAGAGAGAGAGGGAGACACAGAAGCTGAAGCAGCTCCAGGCCTTGAGCTGTCAGCACAGAGCCCGATGCGGGGCTCGAACCCATGAACCTCGAGCTCATGACCTGAGCTGAAGCTGGACGCTCAACCGACTGAGCCACCCAGGCGCCCCTCGTGTGGGATAATTGTAACAAGTGTCTTCTCTGGAGGGGAAGAACCTTCCTGACAGCATGCATACTCTTTCTTCCTTTTTGGGGGGTAGGGTTGGGGAGTGGAGTATAAACTAATATATCCTGATGAAACGCACTGAAAGTGGGTAGTAACTGCTGTTGTTAATTTTCAATCTGTTTGCGTAGCAACATCGCAGACTGACAAATCTGACAATCCCTAAAATTCGCTTTTTGGTTTTGTTTTCTTTTTTGTTTTACAGGTGGATATAAACAAAAAGTACAGGAACACCAGGAAAGGGTAACCTTAAGGTCCTTCATACAGAAACGTGAGAACAACTAGATTCAATGTACTACATCTTTTCTTCTTTCTTATCACCCAACTTGGCTCTATGGGGCTGGGGGGAAATACCATGGAACTGGGTCACGCTAAATATGAAATCTCTCAAGAAACAGAACCTCTACTGTGGGTCAGATCCGGCTCACTCCACCTACTCTTGGGAACCAAAGTTTATGAATCAAGTCCAGAAAGGATTGAAATCATTTATCTCTGAAGTTATGAAGCACTCAAAGTCCTACCAGATTGTTCTCTCTCCTTTAAAGGGGTCACAGCTAAGTGTGATTGGAATAGAAAAGCAATTCCTGGATCACTGATTCCAAGGGAAACAAGTAGCTAGAACTCTCAGGAATGTTCATACACAAACACGCTGCAAGGCAATGAACGCAACGAAACAATCATGAAAAACGATTAACTGTCACCATCAGTCATTTGCATTACGCTAATACCTTTGTTTTAAATGTTCAAGAAATCTAAAATATTGGGGCTGAAAGGGATCATGGAAATACTTTCTCCAAACTCATTTGTGACAGGCTATAGAAGGAGGAAAGCGTTCCTCCCGCCTAAAGCTCTCCCTATTCTATCATCCTGCAAGGGAATTAGGTACATTAATAGACATAGAAAAATCTGGAACACGGTTCCCCCCTTCTTCAGAACTGTATGTCATATCTCACTCAAGTTCAAAACAGGAAAAAAAAAAAAAAACACCTGCTTTGCTTTTCAGTTAACAATGAAAGTCTAAATTTTCTTCAAGTTCAGTACATCTTTGAAAAGATAAGTAACCCTAAACCACCAGGACAAGATCATAAATGCAAAGACTCGATGCCTTCCTCAATCTCAAAAAGAAGAAGAAAAAAAAAACCCCACCTTGCATATATCAGTTATGGCTGGGATTCAAATAGGGGGCGGTATCCAGTCAAACACACAGTCCTTTGCAAAGTATGCAGTAGACACATCCCTTTTGAACTAGTTTTGATGACCAAACTCAATACTTTTAAACGACTTACAATTACCAGACAGTTGCCGTTTCAAGGTTAGTGAATATTCCCTCACTTTCAAGAACAGATAGATTTTCAAAATGAATAACCCACTATTCCTTTTGCCTCAGGTAAAAAGATCCCCAAGGGGGACAGGTGTTTACTAAGCTCAGGTTTCAAGGAACCCTTTAAAATGCCTTTCCAATTTCAAGGTGGGAGCGGGGGAGGCGGGGGGGGGGGGGTTGGGGCAACTTACAAGCCCACAGTACACAGCTTTAACTACAATAAACATCATAAAAGCCAAATCACGATGCTCTGATAATTCCCATCACATTCCATAAAACGAAAGCTCTTTGATAAAGGCAAAGATTTAAAAACACAAGCATCTGATGAAAAACGTACACTTAAATCAGCTGGGGAAAATCTGCAGCCCATACCCCAAAGCCAGAAGTTCTACCTCCGTACCTGTAACGTATGTTATTTTCTCTTATTTTCCAGACCAAATGCTTATACTGCTTCTTACCCAAGTTCATTTCACCCCATCTATAGGTAGCATGTGGGTACTGATAAAAGCTGTTTCTGATTTCATTTCCTACTTCCCAGATGTTTGCTAGAGGTTTTTTTTTTTTCCTTCAGCTATTTATGAATACACTCCAATTTAGAACAAACAAATTCAACATGTCATATTTTAAGCTGGGCAAGACACACGATAAATGGCAGCTATAAAATAAGTCCAAGATATTTCTCCAGCTTATGAACAAGTTTGCCTACCCAGGCAAGATTTGGACAGGCTGCCGTGGTCTTGCTCTAGGAAAAAAAGGTACTTAAAATGTGTAACTGAGAACCTGCTGTTGCTGATTACCTACAGGCTACGGCAATTCTCATAAAAGGGGTTGTGCTTAGCAATGAAAAACCAAGTGTCAACTGGAGAGAAAGACAGAAAGACGTCTCTACCACAATCCTGGGCAAGAATCATGCATATACACTTCAACTACACACATCACTGGAATCTTAGGAAGAATCAATGCTTTTGTACACAAAACTCAAGGTTTAAGACTGCACTTTCCCATGAATAATGTTGTTTTATACTTCTCTGAATCAAGCGGTGAACCACTAAATTAAGCAGTAAATAGAAGTGACAATATTGTCTGGATACATTCCTCAAATGTATTCCTCAAACAAAAACATGAAACAGACGTCCCTAAATTTGTGACAAAAAATGGTGACCAAGTTGTCTCCTAAAATTCATCTTAAAGAATGCCAGAAAGAATGACACCTTTTGAAATCAAGATAAACGTTTGTTTTATAAGGAAGTAGTACATTTCAAAGAAAGCAACAATTCTGGAGATTTTTTTCTTCCCATTACTAATTGCAAAACTGGAAAAATTGCAATTTTTTTCCCCAGCAAACCTGGATTGCAGATAGGCAACTCAGTTTACAAATGCCTGTCATAAGAAAGCCATCTAGTGTTAACATTTAGAAATGAAAGCTACAGACAAAAGAGGCAAAGAAAAGAAAAATCTTAGTGACTATTTTGAACTTACGGAGAGCAAACCTATGAGAATCGTCAAGATTCTTTGTTTAAAAAAAAGGGGGGCGCATCCTCATGAAAACCAACTCCTAATCTAAACAAAATCCAAACCCGGTACCATTTTATTTTGACCAAATTCATGTTTTGGTGACCACCATTCCGTGACCAACGCGCTTGATTTTTCCAGTACTCACGCTGGAGTCATCTTGGGCTGAATTAATTTAACTGAAGCAGGTTAATGATGACAAATACCTCCCAGAGGGGTACTGCCAAGTTGTTTTCTCTTCCCCCAGAAGCATCGGCTCTCGCTTGCAGATGATGAACTGAAATTGATTCTTTGGGTTTGTGGCACGGTTGAACATTAATCTATAGGCGCTCGTGGGGATACTCCCAGGACACGGTCAAACTAGCTGTAGTAATATGGGGGGACCCGACGAGGTCCGGGAGCGGAGGATGGAGCGAGGCACGCAGACCGCAGAGGTGGCAGGCAGAGCGGTCGGGACCCCAAAGGGTGGTCGCGCCAAGTTGGAAGGGCGCTCGCCGCGCCTCGGGATCTTACAAAAGAGGGAGCGGGGCGCCGGCGAGGGCGCGCGCGGGGGGCGCACAGCTTCCCCCGGGAAAGACACTGCAGCAAGTTCAGCAAGTAACCCCGCCCGGCGCGCCGGTGCACAGCGTCCCGCAGCCTTTCATCTCCGCTCTTGGGTTAGTCACGGAGGAGTTGCTGCGCACCCAGAGGAGGTCCTCATTAGGGCTCGTGTCACCGAGCCGGGAATAACCTTTCTGCCGATCGATAACTTTGAGAGGACGAGCGGCGGCGGCTCCCCTTCCACCCGGGGCTCGGAAGCGCGGGCGCGTCTGCCAGCCGGACCCCCGCCCCGCGCCCCTGCCCTGCCCCGGGCCCCGCCGTCAGCCCCCGAAGCGCTCCCGGGGCAGCCCCGGCACGCCGGGACGGTGCTCGCGGAGACCGTGCGCGGACACCACCCCCAGGCACCCGAGCGGATCCCGCCTCGCTCCCAGCCCGCTCGCCCGACACGCACCTCGGAGACGCAGTCCGCCGGGACCTGCTACAGCCCACGAGCGCGCGGCGGCGCGTACCGGGGCCGCCGCCTCGCCGCCCGCCGCTGCCCGGGGCTGCCCATCGGCCCGGACTCTGCCGGCGCCGGGCTCCGGCGGGAGGCGGCCCGGACCCCGCCGGCTGCGGCTGGAGCTGTCGGCCTGCGCTCGGGCGGGCGGGCGGCCGGGGCGGGGGCGCGGCGCTGCTCCTCCTCCTCCGTCGTCCTCCTCCCGCTCCGCCGGCTCCTCCCGGGCTCCGGGTCTGCAGCGCCGGCTCCCGACGCCGCCGCCCGCCCGCCCGGCGGCCCCGCCCCCCGCCCGCTCCGCGGCCTCCCATTGGCTGCCGCCTGCAGGCTCCCTCGGCCCCGCCCCGCGATTGGGCGCGGGCGCCGTCCGTCCCGCCGCCCCGCGGGGCTCGGGGCTCAGCCGGTGCGCGGTTCCCAGGCCCCCCGGCGCGCGAGAGCCGCGGGTCCCGGAGGGGTTCGGGCGCCCTTCCGCGGGAGGGGGCTGCGGGGCGCGGGGGCGCGGCGCCGGGCGACCTCGGGGGAGGAACAGCCTACCTGGACCCGCGCCCCGGGAGAACCGGCGCCGCCCTCCGCGGACTCGCTTCCCCCGTGCGGCCGGAATAAGTTAAAAACCCCGAGTCCGGCTGCGAGCGGCCCCCCAGCGCCGTCGCGACCCCGCCTGACCCTCCGCCTCCGCGGCTGGGAGAGACGCGCCCGCCCCGCGCTCGGGTCCCCGCCGCGCCACAGCCGGAGTGTCGCGGGCCGAGGAGACCCAGCCAGGCAGCCGCGGGCGCTGCGCGGGCACCTGCCTCCCGACGCAGCGGAATCGCGGCGGCCGGCCACGGCCCGGGCGACTGCCTGGCTGCGTTCCGAAGACGGCGGCAGGAGGGGCGAGCTCCGACTGTGTGCCCGCCCGGGAGGGCGCCCCCGGACCGCCCTGGCGGTGTCCCCACTGTGTGCCGGCCTGCGGGGAGGGCGCCCCCGGACCGCCCTGGCGGTGTCCCCACTGTGTGCCGGCCTGCGGGGAGGGCGCCCCCGGACCGCCCTGGCGGTGTCCCCACTGTGTGCCGGCCTGCGGGGAGGGCGCCCCCGGACCGCCCTGGGGGTGCCCCTACTGTGTGCCGGCCTGCGGGGAGGGCGCCCCCGGACCGCCCTGGCGGTGTCCCCACTGTGTGCTGGCCTGCGGGGAGGGCGCCCCCGGACCGCCCTGGCGGTGTCCCTACTGTGTGCCGGCCCAGGAAGGCGCCCGGGACAACCTGACCGAGCCCCTGCGCCCTGGGGCTGGGGTAGGAGGTCGCATGGAGAAAAGTAGAAATGAAGGGACTGTCAAGATAAGGGCAGGTAGGTGCCAGCGCCCTGGAACGCTGCGCAGAGGAAACCTTTCCAAGCTAGAGGGAGGGGTGCTAGGAGAGAAGCCCAGCCGGGGGCGCCCACCACCCCGCCCGCAGGCAGTCCTCAGCCTAGGGTCGGAATGCTTTCGGATCTTTATCTAGAGGAGGAGGAGGAGGAAATGAACTTTTTATACCCCTCTCTTCTACGTTCCTGGGAGTTGTTGATCACCCAGGAGGAAACGCTACCTGAAACTATTAATATAAATTGCTTGACACTTGAATTGGTTGCTGCAAGATTCAAGGAACTCTTTCAAGAGGAGACATTTTTAGGGCGCCTGGGTGGCTCAGTCTGTTGAGCCTCGGATCAGGTCATGATGTCACGTGTTCGTAGGATTCGTGGGTTCCAGCCTCGCGGGGGGCTCCGCGCTCCCAGGCCTCCGGGTAGAGCCTGCTGGGGATCCTCCCTCCCTCTCTCTCTGCCCCCCCCCCCACTTATGCACGTGTTCTCTCTCTCAAAATAAGTTAACAAACAAAAAAAAGAAGACTTTTTATAAGCTATGGTGGAAGTACCTCTCCCTAAATGGTAGGCTGGACGTCACAACCCATAAGCAGGACTAGATAGTTCAGGTAATCTGTAACTTACCTTCCAGCCCCACCGTAGCACTTCCTCAGCTGGTTTTACGGCCTAGCGCTGGCCAGGCTGTTTCCTGAGACTGGATCCAGGGCTTTAGTTCCTGTTTCTGGAGGCAGAATTCTTCCCGGAGAGATAAAGTTGTGTGTACTTCCCCATCGCCGACACTCCCTAGAATATAACCCTGTGAAAAGTTAGAGGTGGTTCCTCCCATGCTGTACTTCTCTGTGATCTAAGGCACATGTACATCGTCCAGTCTTTTGGACCGCTTTGTAAAATACTCGTATACTCTACGGGAGTAGGTGTAATAAAACATGTCCGAGTGTGACAATGACATGACAAAATTTCTGAGTTCTCCAGGTTCGATGGGTTTCCCAACTGTCACCCCCTTACCACGCTTACAAGATTGTCAGGTAGTCATTCAACAAACACAGTATGGAGACCCTGTGATGGTCCAGAAGATCCAAGAGCAGGGGATGTAAAACCGCATAGGACATGGCCCTGCTCTTCAGGAGTCCATCCTCGTATACCATAGATGCTCTACCAGAGGTGTGGACAAAATCCCACAGGGACGGTCACGGACAGACATTTGCTGGGGGAGCCGAGGGAGGACATATTTCCCTTCATAACACATTATTATGGTACTTCGCACACTTTCCATAATTGCACATGTCATTGTCTTTCCCATCATGCTATAAGGGCCTTGAGGAACAGAACCATGTCTCCCCCTGCCTTTTGACTCAAAATGGCGGCGACTGTCTGAGTCAGTGGGTTGGCACTGAGGTGGCTCTGGCTCCCGCAGCTGCACTTGTCCACTGTCTGGTAGACAAGGAGGAGCTTTGATGTGTTCCTGAATGTCCAGTGCGCAACGATTTTGGAAGGAAGTCTGCCCAGACACTCAGTGACGATGTTAGCTGCAGTTCTCTTCCTCTCCCCCCTTCCCATCCCTCTCGTGTTTTCCAAACTAAAACCGAAACACCCTGGGCCCTTTCGGCCACTGCCAAAGTTGGCAGCATTTTTTTAAGTGCTTGTAATTGACAGCGCAATCAGTTGTCTGCGTTTATGAAAGCCTGTGGGAGTTTCTGACTTTCCCAGAACCCCAGGTCCCATGGAGTCCTCCCTCGTCACCGTGTCCCCTGCTTCAGGAAGCATACTGAGCCCCTTTCTTGTGTCTGGCTGATGTTGGACAGTGGTGACAGGGCCCAGGGCCAGTGTCCCCCTTATAGGACGCTGTGAGATCTTCAAGAGACAAACCTCAGGAATGATCTCGCATCTTAGTCCCCAAAAACATATTCTAGAGGTACTATTATGTTCACCACTTGTGTTCTTCCTGGCGAGTTTTCCCATCAGCCCCCGTTTCTTACCTTTTTAGGAAAGAGCAGAGACTGAAATTGCCTCATCTGTTAAGATATCAGTTCATCATTTTGTCCTTAGGATATCTTACTGGGAAAAAAATCTCTTTCTATTAAAGCTATAAATTTTGCTGAAGTTCTAAAGAAAAATATCAACTATGAAGTGTGACACTGTATTTGCCCGAAAGCTAGAGTAAAGATCATGTGTTTGTCTTGTCACTGTCACCTTCCCTCACGTTAAGGCTTCCTCCCCCACCCCGCCACCCACGGCCCGTGTTCACTTTCTGCCTCTCAAGTCTGTTTTCTCCTGTGAATTTCATCATGCTTTAAGGGGTTCCTAAAGAAACAAACTCAAGGGATTAATCCTCTTTACAATTCTGAGTCAGCACCCCAACTCCTGAAATAATTCCAACATCGGTCTTACCTGTTCTTCTCTAAACGGTGTAAAATGGCACCGAGTTCAAAGACATGCCAGCTGTCTACGCTGTTCCAAGATTTTGAGCTTATTGGCTGACCTTGGCTCGTACTTGTGTCTATTTACCTTTGAATTTAGAGAAACAGGAGTTTTATTTTCTTAACACACTAAAGCAAGTTTCTACCTACAAACTATACGTATACACTGTACTAAACCTGAATGGCTATCTAAGCTAATAAGGTTTTAGATTTCCGCCCTCATTTCCTCCTTCCCTTTTCTACGATCAACGCTCTTTTTAAAAGTATTTCTTTTAAGCCAAATGAATATTCATAAATTGCAACAGATGTGTATTGATTTCATACTACGCTCAGGGCATTATGTTAGTCTCAAAGGACCCAAAGGGCTGGACAGCAGTGTATGTGAATTTCAGGATGAGGAGCAGGTGAGGAGGGGTTCCCACAGGGAGAGCGGGAGAGTCAACTGCCTGCAGGCAAAGTTGAGCCAATGGAGGAAAGCTTCACCAAAGGTAGCAAACCTGCTGAGCAAGGAGGAAAGAAGGGAACACCACCAGCAAGAGGAAACACAATGGGCAAAGACACAGGAACCAACAGTGCGAGGCATGTTTGGGAAACAGCTGTGCCCTTTGGCCGTATACAGGCCTATTCACTTATATAACCTACTCGTATCTAGTGCTTCGTCCATGCTACGTCCGTTTTCTTCTTCGGAGGGAAATCATCTCATATAGGCATTGCTTCCCTTTCCTTTCAAAATGGCAGCTTCTCACAACAGAAACTTTTTAGGCTACCCTCTAATAAAGTAAAATAAGAAGTGCCAATTTCTGGTGCAATGTAAACATGGTTAAGGGGCATCTGGGTGGCTCCGTCGGTTAAGCAGCCGATTTCGGCTCAAATCATGATCTCATGGTTCATGAATCCAAGCCCCACGTCGGGCTCTGGGCTGACAGCTCAGAGCCTGGAGCCTGCTTTGGATTTTGTGTCTTCCTCGCTGTCCACCCCTCCCCTGCTCACACTCTGTCTCTCTCTCTGTCTCTCAAAAATAAATAAACATTAAAATCTTTTTAATTTAAAAAAATAATAAAAAGTAAATTAATAAAAATTTAAAAAATTAAAAAAAGAAATGGTTAAGCTGCCGCTAAGAAAGCACGGGTTACTGGTCCTGGTCGTGAGTATTCCAGCAGTCCTGGTTAAAAGAAAACACCTTTTCCTTTTCAAGGGCAACTCAATAGAGTAATGTAAGAGTTATTAAATAATGTGTTAAATATCACATATTACTCATAGGAGCCAGAGAAGAAAGCTATCTAATAAAAAATAAAACTCAATTCTGCAAGTATATCTGGAGGCCTACTGTGTGCTCACCTCTGCTGTGGGAGATGTACAAGATTATTACATACGAGTCACCGGGTCATCCTCAAAAAAATATATACAGCTAAGCTGGGATTTTTACACAGGAAAATTCTAAGGATGGAGCAAAGTCAATACATTAAAAATTGCATGTTGTACAGATATGTGCATGAAGTTTTGGAAAGGCAGTGTGCACAGAGGATCAAAGATCAAGGGCGAATATCTTTCAGGAGGGAAACAAGGGTTTCTTGTATTCTTAACATTTGTTTCACAAATAAGAAATCCTATATGTTGGGGAGCCTGGGTGGCTCAGTCGGTTAAGCAAGCATCTGACTCTTAATTTCGGCCCCGGTCATGATCTCACGGTTCATGAGTTCGAGTCCCATGTTAGGCTCTGTGCTGACAGTGCAGGATTTTCTCTCTCTGCCCCTCCCCTGCTGGCATTTTCTCTCCCTCTCTTTCTCTCTCTCAAAATAAATAAATAAATAAACTTTAAAAACATTAGAAAGTTAGAAACCCTGTATGGTGATCTTTGCTGTAATGTTCCCAATCCAATGTTTTTTCAAGAATCTTCCAAGACACGTGGATTATTTCGTTCCTGATCCTCCAAACCCTTGCCCACAACCATTCCCATTTTCTTCCTTTTACCTTCCCCTGTCCAGACTCACAGCTAAGCGACTTGTACAAATTTTATCTTCTGACAGCTGTCTTCTGCCCTCTCACCTCACCTCACTAAAAGAAAAAGAAAAAGGCAATGAAAAAGAAGCCTAAACTGCATATAATTCAAAAACTCTTGCTCTTGCTTTGGTGGAAACCCAGAGGGTGGAAATTATTTAGGAGCCCACCAGACACCCCTTCCCACCTGAATCTGGTTTGGAAGCTTCTTAGATTCAAAACTATAGACGAGTTACATCTCAGAGATCCACTTTCCTCATATGAAAATGAGGATAACCATACGTCAGAGGGCGGTGGTGATAAGTCCGTGTGATTTGGGGTATAAAGTGCTTGGCACGGGGGGCTGGCACGCAGTGGGTGCTGAAAACACACTGCATCACCAATGTTTACCATTCCCTCTAACCCTTCAAGATAGTGACTGGAGTTTTATTTCCAGCCCCACACACAGACTCCAGACCGGGGGAAGGGGTTGATAAAGAGCTAATGATTGAATAAAGGACCGGGTAGATGGATGGCACTGAGTGATAAAGTCCTATATATTTTTTCCTATTTTCTGCCACAAGAGATGTAAAGTTTATACCTTGATCCTCCAAATTATGTTTCTACTTGAGACTTGCAGTATTCATTAAGCCCTGTTTGGGTTCTCCTGTTAGGAAATGACCAAGTAATCACAATACCAATGTAAGTTACGTTGATCTGTGAGCAGCTGCTGTTCTCTACCACTAGATGGCGTCTATCAATAATAACACTAAAAAACACCACATATAAGGGGCTAGGTGATAATTCTAAATTATTACAGAAAAGGCAGATGTATCTGTGTGTACACATATTCACATATATATGTTTACCTTCTACATATGGTTTCTCTTTAATATTGCTTATGAGTCTAAAGCAGTCTACAGTTTGGCAAACCCTTGCTTTCCCAATTTTAACAATCTCCTATAACAACATTTTGAGTTGTTTAATTAAACTCTAAGCAGCCTCAACATGCAAGACATTTCACAGGACTAGTGACTACGGTCTTTGCTGTGGACAGAGTGAGCCCATGTTTTAAGGTTAAAAGAGTAAGTGAGGAGAAAAGGACCATAAAACAAAATCAGAACACCTTTGGACCGCTGATTCCATTGTTTCTGGAATCTATAAAGTAAGGTGTGGAGTTGGCAAAGATGAACTCTGAGTCCTGTGAAAGTTTAGTTCCTTATTTCTAGAAATAAGGAGGAGTGACTGAGCAGAGAGCCTGTAACAGGTGCCATCATCATCCACCTACAAAAATGCTTCCATCAATATTTCACAGGATTGCCTACATCTCAACATGTCAGAAACCAAATTCTCCCCAAAGGTTGGCTCCTCTCGCTAACGCTGACGTTTATGCTAACGCTGCTGTCATCTGCTAAATACTAGACCCAATAGGGCTTCCTCGGGTTCCTCTTTTTGTCTGCCTTCTACGATGCAACGTAAAACTCCTCAGGTTTTCCCCAGCGGTCTCTCATGCCAGTCCCCTTCCCCTCTGGTATTGCCCCGCCATTCTCCTCAGGTGCTTTCCTCCTTCAGGGTGATCAGTTCTCTTAAGTGAGCTCTTTGCTTTCTGCCCTTGAACCTCCAGGCCACTGGATATTCACGACTTCAAGTATATTGACTTCCAGCTCAAAATCCCTCTTGAGCTTCCTGGTGCTTCCTGGAGAATGCCCCAATTCTCCTCACCTTACAAACATTTGGACCACAGGCTGGCTCCAGCATGAGCTTCCTGGGTCTCTCGGTAATATTTGCCAAGGCAAAACACTTCTTCTTCGAACGCTCACTTCCCTTTGCCCCGTGTGTGACCTTCTCCCTGATTCCCTCTGACCTCGCTGCCCGCTCCTCCTCCCTTTATCCGAAGCTCCTTTCCTTCTCTAACATCTGCACAGTTGATGCCCTTCAGGATTACCTCCTACTCTTCTCTCCCTGGGAAATCACAGCCTTTCCAGTGTTTACAATTGTTATTCTTACCTTGCTCACGCCTGACCCTATATAGGCAGGCCTGACGTATATATTCAGCTCTATATATTCAGTCGACATCTCTACTTGGAGGCCCCGAAGGTAGCTCAAACTCAATATACCCCAATCACAACATATCCGCAAATTTGATCATTGTATGACCTCCCAAACTCCTTTCCCTGTGATCCTTATTTCACTAATGGCATCACCACTTATTTGTCATGTCAGGAACCTGGGGCTCCCCCTCAACTCCTCCTTCTCTCTCATACACTCATCCAAGCATCAACTGGGACTTGGCCTCTACCTCCTAAGTGTCTCTTACTGCCTCTGTGGCATTCCATTTGGCCGGGACAAAAGCAATAACCTCCTACACAGCCTGTCTTCCCGTTTCCTCTTTTTTAGTCCATCGTGGTCCCCTGCAGCCTTTCGTCCACACAATCAGACTTACCTCCCTCTCTTGCTTCAAAACCGTCAGAGGCTCCCCAGTGCCCCCAAGATAAAACTGTAACGCCTTGATCTGGCCGCTGCTGCCCTCTCCAGCCCCCAGCAATCCAAACACCTTTCATTTGGTTGTGCCTTCATACTGCACCTTTGAGCCTCTGCACAGACTTTTCTCTGCCAACAGCTCCCCTCTCTCCCTGCTTTGGTCCAGCGAACTCCTATTCATCCTTCAGTCTCAAAGAGCCCTTCCCTCAGAAGATCGTCTTCGATCCCTGCACTAGTTGGGGCACCCATACATCTTCTCGGGGCACCGGAGCCAGCCCATCATACACCTCCTTCTGCTTTCTTGTGTGTGTGCCTCCGTCTTTCCCACCAGAGCAGACACTCTGTGAAGGCAGAAAGTGCTTAGCGGCCTTGACCATCTCCACAAAGCCTGATCTGCATCTGAATTCCCAGTAGCTTTTGCCAAAGATCCCAACCTCAGCCCAGACAGGCCTCTGCTGATGTATCTGCTGAAGGGGGAGATGGGCCCAGTGGTGGTTCATTATCTCTGCAGGTCGTTCAAATGTACCTACAAGGAACCAATGCATCTCAAGGAAAAGGACACATATGGCCACCTACAGAACCTTGGAGTTGGAGGGAAGGCCTGATTCTCAGGACAAAATGATGTCTATTATGCGTATCAGTTTATCTTGAGCCCTCCCTCCATGGATCCGTGGCTGTATTATAGGAAGACAGAGAGCTGTCCTTTAAAATAATCACTTGAGGGGCGCCTGGGTGGCTCAGTTGGTGAAGCGTCTGACTTCAGCTCAGGTCATGATCTCGCTGTTTGAGCGCATGAGTTTGAGCCCCACGTCAGGCTCTGTGCTGACAGCTCAGAGCCTGGAGCCTGCTTCGGATTCTGTGTCTCCCTCTCTCCCTACCCCTCCCCCCCTCGCGCTGTCTCTCTCTCTCTCTCTCTCTCTCTCTCTCAAAAATAAATAAACAATAAAAAAGTGTTTTTAATGATCACTTGAAATCCAGTGTGTCACCAGAACACAAGCAAGCTGCGTTTCTTTTCTTCTATTACAATGTGACTCAACACAGAGAGACTGTCCCCAGATTCAAAAGGCATCGGCAGATTGGTAGGGGGACCCTGCCGGAGGCAGAAGAAGCAGGAGCAGGGCCTGTCAGGGGACTGGGGCAGGGAGGAGGAGGATGAAGAGGATCCTAGAGGGGGTGGTGTCCAGGAAGTGTGGTTTCACTCAAGCTACCAGCAGTCATACTCATGAGCATTCGAGACTCATCTCCTGAAGATGCCCAGAAGTGTGTGAGCCAGCCAATGATGTTGTAGAGGGGAGGTATTCTGTATTAGCAGACAGGTGGGAGAGCCAAAAAAAAAAAAATAAAAGAAAAAAGACCAACAATGACTCTGAACACGGCCCGTCTGGACCAGAAGCCAGTCCAGGGAGTTTTTGGTCACGTCCAAATTGAGTATATGTGTCACTAGGTTTATAGATAGTATCTCAAACTCCTCGTTATTATTGTAATAGGTACAATCTATGTCTTGTCTCTCTAACCACATTTGATAAGTGATGGAGATAAATCTGTCTGAGCAACTTGGCCAGTGTTCAAGGAGGGTTGAGGAATGCTCTGAGCGTATGGTATTATTTAGAGAGTAACGCGCGGTGGGGAGGCAGTACTCATAAGCTTTCGCCCCACCCCACCCCCACCTCCACCCCGACGGTGTAAAACTTGGAAAACGCAAGTGGGCTTTTGTCTCTTTTGGGTACATAGGGCCAGAACTCCAATTTCCTCATGATCTTGCTATATTTTAAACATGGTTATTTCTCCATTATGTGTATCTTCCCCATTAGCTACCCCGCTATTTCCCATAGGAAATTAAAGAAGAAGGGTGTGAAGAGTGAGTACTGAGGGTGTAAAGTGGACTAGTAACTGTGATAAAGTGATCTCTCCACCTACGTTCTAAACAAAAAGCAATTGCTTTAGGGTCACCTCTTCTCCATGCAGTAGCACGAGTCAGCAGTAATAGAGTACGATCGGTTCCTCCCCAAAGACAAAGTATATGAATGAAACACAAAGCAACACAGGCTCAGACAAGATTTTTTTGTGTGTGTTAGTGTGCTGTTCAAGACAGTTTCCGATTGCCTAGTAATTACCCACCAAAGACCAGCTGTGGTAGCCTGTGATTTGCAGAAAAGGACCACAAGTGACACAAGAAGCACCGGGCGTCATACAACGTCCAACGGCCAAGGTCAAGTGCCCAAAGTATGCAGTCTGATCATTTATTGCCGTGCCTTCCATCGACTATTATTCCATATGCTCCCTGAGTAAAGCCTACCCGAAAGGAAGAAAAATTATAACTATGTCCGCGCCCATCTATGTATCCATATAGAAGTAATGATGCCCTTCAACCAGGAGGTTCCCATTAGTTCACAGAATATACCACATTACATTTCATTTGCTCTTGTTCCGATCCGTTCATGGTTTCCGTGGTTTACCAGCAGGAAAGCCCTAGAGGGGACCCATCCAGGCAAGATTAGACAACATGCAATTATCATCTCTAGTATTTCCACTTGGAAAATTGACTGGTATTCATGTGTAACAATAAAATCGAATCTGTGGGCACTTTACTCTCAAGTCATGGATATAAAGAGACCTGGTAGGGGCTCGGGTTGGGGGGGGGGGTGATCGCTGTGTCTGGGGAGAAGCCACCAGAGAGGAAAGTGCATCTGTACCGACTGTAAACTTAACAGATCAAGCACTGAGCTCATTCATTTCAAACATTCTGTAAAGTAACGACAGTAATCTTGGTTTCCTCCATGCTGTTTGGAGATCAGAGAAACTCTCTTGCATTGTCACTGTAACAAACATGAACTCACTGAACTCTTACTGTATGCTGAGGAGGGGGGCAGGGAGCAACGCCGTAGGTCCATCTTGTAGGTGAAACTGGTTCATATCTAGTTTGGAGCTGTAATACCCCCAAAAGAGACTGGGGCATGTGACAAGGATGTCAACCAGTCCTAGGATAAATGCCAATGTATTCACTTTTTTCCATTCATCCACCCCCTCCAGCCTTCTACTCATCAAACATACTTTGGATGCCATGGTGAGCCAAGCATTGTGCTATTGGCACGCTGGTTGCTAAAATAAATCAGTGTTTAGCCATTAATGAAAGAGGCAATAAGTAGATAAAGAATTCTTAAGAAAAATAAATAGGATAGTCACTAGGATTTGAATCCACTCCAGCGGTCGGGAGGGGTATAAAGCTCAAGTCAGCCCCAAAGAATGCCCGATATTAACCAGGTGGGAAGCAGCCTGGTTTGAATTAGGATGCCTTTTCCAATTCTCCCGTACGCTGTCACTTTTCTCTAATTTTCACCTTTTTGTCAACTAGCCTCTCCTGACCTCTGATAAAGGCACTATCTTCCTGTACTGTAAGTTTTCCACTGGCCTCAGGTCAAGGTTACAGCATGTCGAGATTATTTTTGAACCAGTTCCAGTGAAATATTTTAGAGATAATGAAATAGTTTACGGTGAATTAGTTTACAGATAATGCAAAAAGGATTCTTTTACTCTTTCAAATGAAGTCTCTGGAGCCTAAATTGACATTTACTACCTGAAGATGTTAAGCTGCTCTCTCTCTCTCTCTCTCTTTTTTTAAGCAGAAATTGTCATTTTGCTAAGGTGACATCTTTTGCTTTGTTTTATCATTGCATCCATTTTTACATTGTGACTGCAAAGGCAAGCACGAAAAATTGAGTTTAATTGACAGATATGCAAAATGTAAAAGTTAAAGGCTTTGAATACTACATAAGCCTCTACGTGGCATGAGCAGAATTTTCAATCCTCCTTAAATTCGTCAATACCATATGATCCATTCAGTGATATCTATCTCAATGAGTCTTTTTAACATATTTATTTAAAAGAACAACCTTAGCGTAACCTCTGGTTCTTAAAATTTTCAGTTAGCATTTGTACTAACAGAGTTATTGAACTTTACAGGGAAATTCTATTTTAGCTTGAGAGAACAGAGATTTTATTTCTACTGTTGTGTATAGTTCCCCTACTATATGCCTATGGAACTTCAACCTGCTTTTTTTTAGAACATAAAACTTGGCTAACCAAAACTTTTTGGCTCTTTCCAAAGGAAACAAGACATTTGGTTCAAAACATGATGCTATCTTACTTTTTGTAGCTTCTGTAAAAAAAAAAAAGTTAATCCTGTTTATAACTAGGAAAATAGATAGGGCTAATTACAGAGACGTTAAAGCATGAAGGAAAGAGACGTACACTGGCTTCTGGCTTGGGAATAGTTTGGACAAAGAGAATGGCAATATTATTCATCTTTGCTGCAATCCAATGATTCACCTGTGACTGTTTTCACTCCCATGATTATTGCTCTTCATGACAGAATGTTTACCATTCAGATAAGACAGGTCTTACTACCAAAAAGCTGACATTCGAGTCTCTTCTCTGTGGAATCCTGAATTTACCTGGAAGGGAAGATAAAGCCATTAAGTCAATCCTACAGGTAACCACAGTATTTACCAAGCAATGCAATTGCTTCTCCCATTGGGCAGGTGGTCTGAAGTCTAGCCCGGCTGCTCCGCAGACTAGTTGTAGGATTTAGGGACTTCACTCAATCACTAAACACCTCAATTTGCTTGGCTGCCAACTATGGAGAGGGAATTAATAATTTCTAAGACTCAGGGCGCCTGGGTGGCTCAGTCGGTTAAGCATGCGACTTCGGCTCAGGTCATGATCTTGTGCTGACAGCTCAGAGCCTGGAGCCTGCTTCAGATTCTATGTCTCCCTCTCTCTCTGCCCCTCCTCCACTCACGCTTTGTCTCTCTCTGTCTCTGAAAAATGAATAAACCTTAAAAATGTTTTTAAAATAATCTCTAAGACTCTCCTGGCTCTTACCTCACAGGAGTCTGTAACGAAGGGATGGACAGATGCATTCCCTCAAGGTTGGCAGATGCCACCTGCTTGGAGTCATCCCTGCTCAATGACAGAAGAGGAATATTTCTGAGTCCTCAACACAATACCACTTTCTACACACAAGTGGTTGGGCCTCTGTGTGTTTCTGATGGAAGCATATTGAAGGCAGGTGTTTTCTTCTAAAAACCAATGGCTCAGAAGCATTGAGTTTGCCTTCTGGAGACTGGTTCTTTTCTATGAATGAAAGGCAGTGTCAGCTAGAATACATACATCACTTTAAAGGTTGGTTGAGTGAAGAAGACACTTTCTGAGCAGTGGCATCACAGACCACAGAATCTGAAAGTTGAAAAGAAAACTACATAGGTTTCCTGCTGGGATCCAACACTGGCAAGAACTTTGGCTGTTGCTGTTATTTTGTCGTCTGGGTTTTTTGGTTTTGTTTTGTTTTTTAGGTTTTTTTTTTAATATATGACATTCTTTGAGAGTTTTTTTAAAATTTTTTTTAATGTTTATCTATTTTTGGGAGACAGAGAGACAGAGTGCGAGCAGGGGAGGGGCAGAAAGAGAGGGAGACACAGAATCGGAAGTAGGCTCCAGGCTCTGAGCTGTCAGCACAGAGCCCAACGCGGGGCTTGAACCCACAAACTGCGAGATCATGACCTGAGCCCAAGTCGGACGCTCAACCGACTGAGCCACCCAGGTGCCCCTGGTTTTTAGTTCTTTTAACTATTATTTTCCTTAAAGAAATTTAGCACTGCGGCTGGCTGTCTTCTCACTCTTTTCACATTAGTATTGATCTGTGTCAATCTCCCACTGACCTGTACCCGAACAAAGGGACTTCTCCAAAGGGACTTCAGCAAAGGGACTGCACTCTTAACAGCCATGGCTTCTCCCTGCCTTGTCCGTCACAAATAAAATGATTGTCACATAGAAATCTCTTTTATAGTGACCTCTACTTTTCTCCAGGGAGTAGTTCTGACTCTCACTCATTCTTCTCTTATTAGTTACCAGCTTCTTCCTAAAGGAAACACACTTCTCCCTAAAGGAAAGACACTCCCTAAACTAAAGACACTGTATACCAATCAGGCTTGGTATGTGATAAATAAAGGAAGATTTATTGCCTTGTTTCTCTGAGCAAAGGCCTATGAGTGTGGTCATCCAAGGAAAACAATTATATATGAGTTCATTAACTCATTCACTACAACGAAGGTTAATCCATTTGATCTTTATGTCGTGATGTGCTTCTTTTTCAGACCACCTCAAACGAAAACATAAATTGAAAACGTTGTTGATAAGGGCTAAATAAAAAAAATATGAAAAGCTTTCGGCAAAGATCAATCAAATATTTATTCTAGATCATTTTTTTCCTAATTAAAGTTCTGTTTTAATTGGATTAAAGGGATGTTTATGGGCCTTTGATGGGTTTGGAATCCAGTGTGCTTGAATTAGGGGGCAAACTCAGGTTTGTGGGAAATGAAGCTGAAATAAATATGACTGTTCCCTCTGGGAAAAAGATTGCAAAGTCACAAATGAGAAATTAGGTGTGAAAGTGTACCTGGCTTCTCTACCATGACCTACAGACTTGTGGTGCTGGACTCAGTCTTACTGGGATACAACCCTGGCCCAGTACCTTCAAGCCTCTGACTTTCATGGGAAGAAAAAAAAAAGCCTCCTGAACCCAAAAAAGGGGCAGTTTACTGGATTGATGAGCCTTTTCAGTCAGGATTCACCTTGAAAGACAAAAACTCTTCCAGGTGGGATGTTACACAGGTGACAAGGGATCTGGAAACTTAAACAGAGGGCAGTGAGGCAAACCCTCAGGCTGGAGTGACAATGGGTTAAAGTCACCGCAGCCCAGGCCCAGTCTGATCTGCAGATAACAGAGAGGGTCCCCGAGGCGCGTGGATTAGCCACCTCTGGCTGCATAATCAATCACCTCAAACATTGTGGCTTAACACAGTGCGTATTATCTTGCAGTTTCTGTGGGCAAGGAATCCAGGCACAGCCTAGAAAGGTCCCCCGGCTTGGGTTCTCTCAGATATTGGTCAGGGGTGCAATCATCGGAGGGCTGGAGTTCAGTGATTGTTGGCCAGACTCGACCCTCATGCGCTATTGCGCTGGATGTCTCCCTCAAGTTCTTGCCACACAGGGCAGCTTACGACACGCAGCTGGCTTCATCAGAGCAAACAGGTAAGAGGGCAAGAAGATGAGCAAGACAGAAATCATAGTTTTCTCCTCCTCCTCTTCCTCCCCCTCCTCCTCCTCCTCCTCCTCCTCCTCCTTCTTCTTCTTCTTTTTCTTCTTCTTCTACTGAACCTTTCTCTTTAACCTAATCTTGGAAGTGACATCCTGTCATTTTTGACACCTTCTATTCATTAGAATAGAGCTCACACTCAAGCTCACACTCAAGAGGAAGGGACAGCACAAGAGCCTGAATGCTAGGAAGACAGGGTCCTTGGTGGCCACTGAGAAGCTGCCTAGGGCACGGGGAGACACAGACATTGTAAAGACAGCAGAGGCAACAAGAGTTGGGGGACAGAATTGCCGTGGCTTCTCCTTCTCCCTCCCCCTCTAATCTTCTCCTAGGGCTCCCAGTTGGCAGGAGAGTCTTGGACATGCAGTTCCATGGGCTACAGCAGAGTAGAGCAAGGGCAGGTATGGGTCTGAGGACAGACTGCCCCCCCCCCCCCGCCGCATGGTATTCTTTTAGATTTCCTTCCGTAACTGGACAAACGACACAAAGGGATTGTATCTAATGTAAGCTATTTAATGGTGATTGTGGCTCTTTCTGGGATAGTGTTTTTGCTCTCTTGTGAGGTGGCCTCATACTATGTTCCAACGTTCCTACTCTCCAGAAAGCTCCCAACACACATACTAGTCCCCTCTACAGCTGTGGCCCAGAGAGGATACCTTTAATGGGATAAGGCCTAATTGTGACTCTGCGAACTTGTTCTAATCATCAAGACAAGTTTTGGGAGACCTCTTAAATCCCACAGAGAAGGCGAGTAGCTGTGAGCCTATCCTATCGTGAGTTCTTTTACTTTGGCAAGATTTTTGCAATGCATCAATGCTCTGATTTTGATTCATTCCTCTTTTCTGTAAGTGATCACACGCAGTCTCTAGAACGCAACAATAAAAGTAACAGTCATCTGTGGGTAGCTGATATTACAGGATACCTTCTAGCAGATTGTACTTTCTGAAGATGGCTACAGAACTATCTTTTATCTCACAGGCTCTAGGACCTTCTGTACCCCTCTTAAGAGATGGAGTTTATGTCCACTCCCCTTGAACCCAGGCCAATGTTTATAACTGTCCCCACAATAAAGGATGGTGGAAGGGATACTACATAACATCTAAGGCTAGATTGTAAATGTGCCACACACTTGTTGTTTTGCTAAACTCAGTCTGGGAATCTAGCCTCCACACTGTGAGGAAGCCCAGGCACCTACTGAAGCCAACATGGAAGGAAACAGAGGCCTCAGGCCCCAAACTCCAATTCTGCCCAGTCAACAACCTAGACCAACAAGTTATGTGAGTGAACCATTGTGTTAGCTATTCTTCACCTAACACCCCTTGGAGCAGAGACAAACTGCTCCATCCCCACTGGGCCTTGTCCAAATTATAGGTCTGTGAGCAAAAAAAATAGTAATTGTAGCTATTTAAGCCACAATGCTTTGAGGTGTTCTGTTACACGGCAATAGAAAGCTGGAATACATTCTTTGGGGAATCCCTGAAAAGTCGAGGCAGAGTATATCAATTAGGAATGTGTTTGGCTAGAAGGGACAGAACACCTGACCTAGAGCTTTGCTCACAGAACCGGAAAACCAGAGGGAGCAGGCCGCTGGCATTGGTTTGGAGGCTCAGCTCTCTGAGGGCCATGGCCTCTGAAAGCCTCTCGTTCTTTCCCTCATGCTGCTTGCCTGAGTGTGAGGAGGTAGCTCTCCTGCTCCAGGAACAGAGTCTGTGTGCAAAGCAGGATGAGGACGAAAGACAGAGGCTGAGACAGATCTATTTGCCTCTTTAAGCTCTCCTCATGCTCTCCTAGCCTTACCCACTGGAAGAGAGGCAGGAAAAATGCTTTCACATGGGCTTTGGAGCAGTCAAACAAAATGTCTGCCACAGGACTTTGCAAGGGGTCCCGGCGTGCGATGAAGAGCCTTCCGGAGAGCAGCAAGAAGCTTCCAGAAACAAAAACTAAAAGAAATGAGTAGATGTCAGATCTGTTTTACCAGTCAAGAGAAAAAAAATATATATGTATACATATATATATATATATATTAGGTTTTGGTGTCACCTATTTTAATAATTTCAGAAATTGGCAAAACTTCATACCCATATGACTACCCCAGGTATTTCCTCCAATCCTTCAAACATCTTCTGGTAGGTAGTTCCCAAGTTTCTCTCAGCCGCCCAGCCCCTCCCTGAATTCCAGTTCCATGTTTGCCAACATCTCAAGCTGTTGAGATGCTTCCCAACCAGTCCTGTCTCCACTCCCTTAAACCCCACCCCCCACGGTCACCTCCCCATCCCCAATAAAGTTCCGTCAACTTTTACATCTCTCTTCCCGCCACCCAATTTCTCTCTCTTCTCCTGTCAGGAGCTACCTCTGCTTTTCCCTTCTCTCTGTCACCAATTTAGTTTGGGATGCTACTACCTTTCTCTAGAACCAGGCCAGTAAACTCTTACTTTTTTTTTGCTTCCACTTTCCTGTCCTTCTAATCCATCCTATACTCAATTGGGATATTAGGAATGACGTTTATATGGTTTGATATAGTTTTGTAATTTTCTAGGAAGATTCTGTGAGCTACAAGAATGGTTTCTCCGGCAATATTGCCTGCTCTTCTGTAAATGAGCACATGATTCACTCATCAACGGGTCTTGGACCAGGGTCTAAGGGCATAACAGTGGGATCAGGTTTAATACCTCAAAAAACATAGGATGCAGAGAGGCCGAGTAAATCATACCAGTGAAATAACATCCCCAACTTCTGAGAGCGTAGGGATGGAAATTCTATCACAGCTAATATGTACGGACAGCATGATCATTCACACAAAAGACTGAATGCCTGTATGTGACTCTCCTCTAGATCCTCGTCTATCAATGGGACACCTGGGCGGTTCAGTCGGTTGAGCGTCTGACGCTTGATTTCAGCTCAGGTCGTGAGCCCAGGATTGTGAGATTGAGCCCCATGTCAGGCTCTGCGCTGAGTGTGGAGACTGCTTAAGATCCTCTCTCCCTCTCTGTTTCTCTCTCTCTCTCCCCTTCTCCCTCCCCCGCAAATAAAAAATAACAATAAAAAATAAATCCTCTTCTATCAAGTTAGTGGGGGAGACTTGTTCAGAGAGGCATTTCCCAGCTGAAGAGTCCAGTAACCTTATGTCTACTTCTGTCTGTGAGCACATGGAATCCTCTGTGCCCCCTTTTCCCTCCAGACTTACCAATTTGACCAAACTGGAGCAACTCAGCTTGACCTACAACTTCACCAGATTAAGTGTGAGCACAGCTCTGGTCTTGAACTTCTCTGCTCACAAACGTTTTTTTTTTTTTTTCTTCTTAATGTTTTGCTTATTTTTTGAGAGAGAGAGAGAAAGAGAGAGAGAGAGAGAGAGAGAGAGCAGGGAAGGGGCAGAGAGAGAGGGAGACACAGAATCCAAAGCAGGCTCCAGGCTCTGAACTGTCAGCACAGAGCCCGACGCAGGGCTCGAACTCACTAGCCGTGAGATCATGACCTGAACTGAAGTCGGACGCTTAACCTACTGAGCCACCCAGGTGCCCGTCTGCTCACAAATCTTTAATGGCATCTCCTTCTACTCCCCATCCACGATGGGCAAAGGTCTGACCTTCCACACCTATCTCTCCCTGTTATCCGACCTTCTTCCTGTCTCCGGCTTGTGTGCCCACACTTTCCTGCCTTTTGCTCTTGCTGTTTCCTGTGAACCATGTTCTTCCTTTTAACAAAATCTAGTTCAAAAACATGTGCAATATCGTCAAAAATATATTCATGTATTTAAGTAACTTATAAGGAAATAAAGAACTTCATCCTATTTCCAGCATGGGTTTTATCCTAACGTCTCGGACAAATTCGGTACTCGGCGAATATTTGTTGAAAACAATAGATTGAAAGTCCTTCACCTATCAGCTATTTGTCAAATAGACATATTCTGATTTAGAAGACATTTTCAGAGGAGCCTGGCTAGAGGCTTATCAATTTTGTTTATTTTTTCAAAAAACCAACTCTCGGTTTCATTGATCTGCTCAACTGTTTTTTGGATTCTATATTATTTATTTCTGCCCTGATCTTTATTATTTCTCTTCTTCTGCTGGGTTTGGGGTTCTCTTGCTTCTCCCCTTCTAGTTCCTTTAGGTGCTCTGTTACATTTTCAATTTGTGCTTTTCCTAGATTGTTGAAATAGGCCTGGATTGCAATATACTTTCCTCTAGGACTGCCTTTGCTGCATCCCAGAGAGTTTGGATTGTTGTATTTTCGTGTTCATTTGTTTCCATATATTTTTAAATTTCTTCTCTAATTGCCTGATTGGCCCAATCATTCTTTAGTAGGGTGGTTTTT
>CM053561.1:3421823-3505838 GCA_028646485.1 Cryptoprocta ferox
TTCATTGTGTTTTCTGTGGAGTTCATGTTTATAGTGGTGTCTCTGGTACCTTGTATTCCTTGCAACACTTTCCTCATAGAGTCCCTCTTAGGATTTCTTGTAGGGCTGGTTTGGTGATTAGCTGGTTAATTAATCGTCCCCTGTAGTTTGTGACACTGCCACCTGCTACATTGTGGACCTGCATTTGCCCCGCGGTGCAGTTTCTAATGGTTGCGCTGACATATACTATCTACCGACCACATGAGCCATTCCTGTGTGTTAATATCCCAGCCACACATGCATCTACATACATAGATTACATCTCTAACACCTCCTCCAGTACTTGTCTGAACACCACAACCAAAGTTGAGTGTGAGGGCAAGTTCAAAAGGTAGGTGCATAGATGACCACCGTTCTGCCGCCTGCATGCAGGGACCTAATCATTGGGCTCTTCTGAGTTCCTGTCTTGGCCCTGATCCGTTTGATGACTGAAGCAGATTCACTAACCAGTTACTAAGGTGGAGGGACCCACAGAATTAATTCAGCTTATTTCCGTCTGGTTTTCAGTGAGGCAAAGTGGATGCTTAGGCTGATTTGCGATTATGAGGTATAGTAAATGCCAACATTCATTCTTTTCTGCCTTTCCTCTGCCTTATATCAACAGCTAGCGGAAGACTCCAGTCTCTCCCTATTTCAAAGCATGACCTTCCATTTGAATATCTTTCCAAATCCTTTAAGAATCCTCTATTTCTACATTTGCTTGCAAACCCATGAGGTCCCCAAGCTCCATCCTTCTTCAGGTCTGTGTTAACACTGCCTCCCATCGCAATTCTTGCACCGCCTCCCATCTTCATCCCTGTACGATCCTATCTTGGCTCCCGTTGGCCCATGAGAGTTAATTTGGGAACACAAGGCTGCAGGCTTACTGTGTTAAAATGACATAGGTACAGCTAATAACAAGTGACCATCCCTTGCGTTCTACAAAGATGGCAAAAAAAAAAAAAAAATCATCCCTCCACATGCGGATACAGAGCATGTAAAAGCAGAAGACAGCACAAACATTTCTGAAAACGATATCTGATGGTTGCCTCTTAGTTAACCTTTTTCTGCCTCTGTTCCTTTTCTGTAGGTAGAAAACTCTATAGCTGTTGCCCTGAGAGGCATGGCGGAAGATTACAAAGTTTATTTTAGTTGAACCATTGAATCTTTCCCATGTAGTGTGTATTCCATATTGGTATTAATCAGCTGTAGAACATGGTCTCTGTAAGACTTCCGTTTCCTTCATGAACATATTTCCTGTTATCCTTTCCCCCCAACCCCACCTTTCTTTCTATGGCTCAGGTTAATATAACCACTCTAATTCAGAAATTAAATGACATAATGTCAGAACTACCACTAGCAGAAAATCAAATAATGTTAGAGATTTCCCCGTTAGAGATTTCCCAGTTAAGAGTTAACATAGATATCTTTTATAATTAGAAGACACTTAAGTATTTTATGTTGCTGTTTTATCCCTGTTGTGTTAATACCTTTCATTCCTAAGTCTTTGACTTTGACACGTAAGGCTCTCCAGCACTTACTTCTCTTAACAGCATTGAGCTCAATGCTACATAGAGGCCTAATGCCCAGTAAAAACTGAGTCCTGATTAGCTGAAGGAAGGAAAGAAGGAAGGAATAAAAGCAAAACCAAAACTGTCTGTGTGTAATTTTTGTCATGTGAATTCTAACATCAGGTCCTGCGAAGGGTCATTTTTAAGTTCCATCTGATAATAATTTGAGGCCGTGATGCTTAGTAGGCAAAGCTTCCACAGTTGATACAGGAGTTAGGTCCAGTCCCCAGAAATGTTTTAAGCTCAAAATCAGAAAGCATAAGCACACTCTTAAAATTAGAACGCCCTTTTAACGCTCTTTGCATTTTCCATTGGAAGAAACTGAGAGCTGGGGATATTACAAGTTTGCTCAGCGGCACACAGTCGGGAAAGGTCATGGACCCTAGGTTCTTGACTCCCCTGGCAGTCTTTAACCTGTAAAATTTCTCTCCACCTCCAGCCCATCTGCTGATTCTGGGCAAGGCCTCTGTATTAGATCCAGCTTCTCAGAGCATATCAACCGTGAGCCAACTGGATGTAAGTACAAAGGGAACCGAAAACTCTCTTTTCCCAGGCAGCTGGAAAGTTTCACTTGGAACTTATTTTTAGCATCTTGTGTGTGCTCTGGAGGAACTGTAGCAACAAAGGCACCTCGGAGAACCTGCTGGAGATGCTCACAGGGACAAGCGAACAGTCCCAGAGGGACACAGCTCCATCTCCATGGGGAATTGAGGACAAGCTGGACCTGTCCCTGTCACTAGGAAAGCCATTGCCAGAGAGACGAATGAACTCAGAATCAGCAGGACTCGCCTCCACATAGGCTTTAAATGACTAATGAGATCATCCGTGTAAAACTGTCATCTCTTCTTCCCTTCCCTCCCTTCCTCTCCAGCACCTATAGTGTGTAAAAAAAGCCGAGCAAGTGGCCTTGGACTTTGAGGTCTGATCGTGAGCCATGTTTTGTTAAGAACTCTAGTCCTTAGTGAAACTTCTAAACCACAGAGCCCCAAGAGAGGAAGTGAACCCTTCAAGACCTAAGGCTGCCACGTGGTGACTGGCTTCCGAGATAGTCATCCATCTTTGCCACTCAGCAAAGACAACATCGAAAGCTCCTTCCTTACTCCCAAGAAGCAGGTGAAAGGACACATGAGGACATGAGACCCAGGAAAAGTCACTGGTAGGAGAATCGGCAGCACCTGATGAGAACTAGCACTCAAATTAACTTCACACAAATCTCTTTTCCACGCCAAATTCTTGCATTTACTCGTGGGAAAGAACCCGGAGCCAATTCAGGAAACACCCCTGTTCCAGAATTTCTCTGTCTAGTTCTCGAACACTGACAGACCCAGGCTAGTGATTTATGCAAGGTCATAGCATGTATGTTTGGGACAAGACTCTAGGGCTTCTAACCTTTATACTGAAGATGTACCCCCCCCCCCATGCCATGCCTTCTCCAACATTTGGTGAAAATGCCTTTCTCTACCTTATGGTTCCTGGAGAAATGAATCCAATGTATGCAGTTGGTGAGATGATTGACCCAGTTAAGTGAGAAGTTCTTCAGCTCAGTCTTGTTCATTTAGCATTTCTCCACCTGGTGCCTTTTCATGATGACTTTAGAATAGCTTGAATGTTTCTAATTACATTTGGTACTTTTCCAAAGGATAGAAAGATACGTATGACATCGCATTTGTATTTCAATGTTATCTTGAAACATGATAGTAACTGATAAAATGTTTTTCACTGGCATATCTTCTACAATTTTAAATGCATTTCAATAAAATCCAAAGTTTCATGGTGATATCACTACACTGAACTCCATACACAATCCTCTGATTCAAACACATTCAAGACCCAGGACAGTGTTGTTCACCAAGAGGTATTTAATAAATAATAAACAGAGCAGGCAAAGAAAACCCTCATGCTAGTCACATGGCTGGAAAGACCTATATTGATCTTGACTTCCCCACGAAACCACATAAATATATGATGGTGTTATTGAACAAGCTTCCTCCCAGCAAATGAACTCTGGCATTGCTCAAGTGGTGTACATGTTATTAAGAAACAAAATCCTAAAAATAAAATAGGAAGACAGCTAACGGCAAAGTCTAAGCATTCAAAAGGGGTTCTATATCAGTAGGAATGATGCAAGATATGGTTTTATAAGAGAGATCTATTTTTAATTTAGAACAGTTGCAATATGGGTATTAGAAAGGAAAGCTGTGAATGGAAATTAACTCCCTTATGAATTGCAGATCGAGAAATGACCACTGCATTATCTCTCCAAAAGTGTGGTGAGAACGTATTTTAAATTGTTCTGTGCTCTCTGCCAAAAATGAAACCCTCCTTTTTAACTGACTTTTCATCAAAGTAGATAATGGAAAGCTTAGAATTTCTACACAAAATAATTGTGGAGACCATTTAAAAACTGTTAGAGTATCTTCAAGTCAACTCTAAGTGAACAACTCAGAAATGTGACTTCTGCTCAACTATATAACATGCAGGCCACACTTCGCATCTCTATGCCACATAGTAAGGCAAAATCTGGCTAAATTTCAGATGTGAAGAAAAATAAAGAAAAACAGCAGCACAAAGTGAGACGGTGAAGACAGCCCTAAGGAAGATATAGGCACAATGCATCTTGCTCCTGGATCTTTTCCATAAATAGAGAATATCATTGGTCCAGGAAAAGATTGTGCCGAAGAACAAACAAACAGAAACAAACTAGAATATTCCCCGAAGCCCACGTTCCATAAGCCACTTCCAGTAAACCAGAGGGCTATCTACTTTCTTCTGCTGTCTTAATCCTTGCCTTGCAGAAAGAAGCCCATGGTATCAGTGTCTCTCCTGAAATACACCACAGTTTATTTTTTCTTTACAGGCACTTATAAAAAGGGGAGAAAACATATATATTTTCACATATTGTGGGCAATATGACACAGCTGAAAATGCCTGAGAACTGTAATCAGTAAACTTGGGTTCGAGACCGGATAACAAACATCATCTCTCTGAGGTTTCATATCCACGTCTATAACCAGGGACTAATGATCTCTGCATGATGAAGACACCTTGAGAGTGAAAAGTCCTAAAATCTGTGCCATAGAAAGGACCAGAGAAAACCACCTTAGTCACCCTTATAGGGCTCAGCTGAATCACCCCTCAGTTCACATGGACTGAGTTAAGCAAGGTCAGAGAAGGATCGACAGTGGAAAGTCCTTGGTAATATTCCAAGTAGGTGATATCTGAATCCCTCACACAGCCCAAGTCTCTATTCCTTTCTCCTCATCTCAGTAGAGATGGAAAAGTTACCATATAATTAATGGCCTTTGTTTTCATGAAGTCTGTAGTGTCACTCTTTAACTATTTCTTTAAAAGAATCCTGTCAAAATTTTAACCATTTTTTAAAAGATATTTATATATTTATTTTCAGAGGAAGAGAGACCACATGCATGTAAGCAGAGGAGGGGCAAAGAGAGAGGAAAAGAGAATGCCAAGCAGGCTCTGTGCTGTCGGCACAGAGCCCAACATGGGGCTCAATCTCATGAACCATGAAATCAAAACTTGAGCCAAAATCAAGAGTCGGACACTTAACTGACTGAGCCACCAGGCACCCCAGCGTTAACCATTTTTTTTAAATCATGCCTTTAGATATGTACTATGCTGCCTCCAATCTCTACAGCTCATTTTCTCCTGGGCCCTGAGTTCTGCAACTATGAATTGTGGTCTCATCCTGACACAGTACTTTTTGGTTCCCCTTTGCAATTCCCTTGGAAATGAAGTACAGAGTTGGTCAAGAACTGAGAATACACTAACTGACCGAGCATCAGCTCTTTATCCGCTGCAACACTTCGGTATTTTCCCGTCTTTAATCTATGTCATTGTTTTGTCTTGTATTCGTGCATTTTTCTCTCTGCTTGATGTAATTTTCTTAGTTTAAGTTGTCAGTTCACCAAACACACATATTCCCATGGTCCAAGGTCTCTGTCCTGCCTTAGTGTTAACTGCCAAACTAATGAAGGTTGCTCGCATTCCATCAGCCAGAGGTTATGCAGTGTAGGGTCCAGAACCAATACCCTGGAACAGCAGTCATTATGCAATTTTAAGTTGGTATTGCTATTTAGAAAATATCCCTTCTGTATATGAATTTTTCATGGTGTGTAGAGTCACATAATAGCTATGTAACTTAGCTCATGTAGTCCTAGTACTTTAGTATAGCACATAGTCCAGAATAACAGTTTGAAGGAAACTAAGATACCTGTGACCTCCCCTGGTTCTCCCTGGCTGATTTTTGTCACAGAAAAGGATTTGATTGGCTTGACCAACTCTGTGCTTCATAAACCTGTGTAGGTAGCCAACCAGGACTTTGGTCCTCTTCAAGGCCATTTAGAAATGAGATTTTCTGGGATAGAAGTCAAATAGTTAATATTTACCAAACAGAGTAGATTCAACACCGACTCTTAAGGACTTGGAACACTTTGCTTTGTGTTGATTCTTTGCTCCCTTTCAGAAAGAAAAGAGGATGATTTAGGCAGAAATAGGCATCTCCTGAGAACTGGTACCTTTGAACAGTGGGCTGGTAACTGCAGTCCCCTATAATGAGAGCAGGAGAAATGCATCCTTTCTCCATTTTCTCCCCAAGCTCTAGCTGCTACAATCTTGTTAACAGAGGAAATACACTTTGACTTATTAATTTAGGGAAAGCCACATGCTCTGAATGAAATGAAGAAAAATGACTCTAGTTAGCACAGGGGAAACATTTTGAATCAGCTGCTGGCTCAGTAAGTCAGCTTTCTACTGTGGTAGCTGATGCTTTTTACAGACTTCCAAATGGGCTTGACAATAATAGCAGAGGTAACAGTATAGCTTGTTTGGAAAGAACCACTTCATGACATGAGATTTCCCACTCAGGCCTCAGTTCTTGACCTCACACTTTGAAGAACACAAAAGGGATTAGAATCCCCACACTGAAGTCTATAGTCACCATCCAAGTCAAGATGCAGAAAAATTTGAGGCTGGGAAAGGGAGGTGTATAAAAGCCCCACTTCCCCAAATTGTGGTGACTCTATGTCTTTCATTTATTTTCTCCCTCAACAAAGCTTCTTGCAACTTACACTAAAGTCATCAAAATATCCAGAGAGGCACTTTCCCCCATTATTACAATTTATTTCCTCCAAGCTGACTGACTCTTTTTCAAAAGGAACACAAAAAATCACATTTTTCCTTCATATTCAACATTCATTCTAAGCACCAGAGCATTCTATAGCATTTAGAGCAGAGCTCCTTACTGAAATGATGTATTTTTCATACAATGCATTACATATATGAAGCAGTTCTCAGTGAAGAAGCAATTTCTATAAAGTGATCTCTCACTGTGTCCCTCAGAGTTTCAATGAGATAAATGTGTTTCAGGGGGCTGAAAAGAAGCATTCTCTTTTGTGAGCGAACACATTGAGACATGGAAAAGTGAAAAGTAACTTGTCTTAAATTCAGCCTATTCAATAACTAGTGAACATTTAATATGTACAAAGTCATAGGGGGATTACAAAGAAGCTATGCGATACATCTCCTTGCATTTATGTTGAAGGTGGCAAGACTAGCGTGCAGAGAACGAAAGTGATGTTAAACATAAGGAAAAGTTGGTTGTTACACCTGATGAAGGGATAGGGAGATTTAAATGATCTCTCTGATTCTGTAACTCCAGAAAAGGAACAAGTCACAATAAGCCGGATCCTTTGGGTAGAGCCTGAGACAACGCTTAAGGATTCCTGGTCCTCGATTTAATGCCCTCTGTCCATCCCTAAACAATTTCAGGACCTCCAATTCCATGCAGCTAAGTTCATACTTAGTAACTGGACTTTTTAAAACATTTTTTTAATGTTCATTTATTTTTGAGAGAGACAGAGATGTCAGCACAGAGCCTGACGTGGGGCTTAAACTGAAAAACTGTGAGATCATGACCTGAGCCGAAGTCAGACGCTTCACCGACTGAGCCACCCAGCCCCCTGAAACTGGACTTTAAGAACGGAATTGTGGGGGGGTGCCTGGGTGGCTCAGTCAGTAAAGTGTCTGACTTTGGCTCAGGTCGTGATCTCACAGTTCGTGAGTTCAAGCCGCGTGTCAGGCTCTGTGCTGACAACTCAGACCTTGGAGCCTGCTTCGGATTCTGTGTCTCCCTTTCTGTCTGCCACTGTCCCATTCGTGCTCTGTCTCTCTCAAAAATAAATAAACATTAAAAATTTTTTTAAATAAAGGAACTGTGGGAATCACAACCTCACGTGTCAGGGAAGCCAGACCTGTCTGAAGGAGGTAGTGTCTTCTTTCCTTCCCTTGAGGGAGACCAGGCTGCCTAATGCTACCAGAATTCTCCATTTTTTAAGAGAAGCTGTAAGCAAAAACTTTGTGTGAAATCTTATGATTTTAAGCATTAACTACCATTTTGTGACTTTGTGACTTGTGCTTTGAGTAGCTCCAGTATTTTATGGGGATATATGTTAGACTGAGATCTCAGGCAATGAACATTTGTGGTTTAGCAAAGAAGGATGTATCAGGCTGTAAACTGTTATCCCATGGACTGTTATATCGATGTGAACTTATGAGTAGGTAATTGTGAAGGGGGTGTCTATCTGACTCAGCCTGCCCTCGAGTATCCTGAGGGGGTTTCTGTGGTGCAGAAACTGTTGAGTTTAAGAATATTCTAAATAACCAAATGCTGCTTGGCCAACAACTATAATTCATTATAATGGACAGAGCCATCTAACATGAATGACCTCAGGTTTAGAGATATTTACCTTCCTAAACGCAAGCACACGCCAAATCACATTAATAATAATGGAGGAGTGGTTTCTATTCCCTCCAGAGTATAAGATACTCAGAAATCTGAGCTTTGAAATAGTCTACGCAGAATGAGCAAGCCACTTGGAGAACGGTTATCACTGGGCTGCCACACCACATACAACTGACTGAGGTTTTTGGTAAGGAATAGTCCTTTACCCTCACACCCACGTGTCTGCATGTGCCGTTGCATGCGTGCTTGGAGAGATGATGAACGACTGATACCAAAGGTGCTGAGCTATCTGTCCTAGGGAGCTACCTTCCCAACACAAGTACTAAATAAAAGCACATCTGACATAAGGCTGGTGGACATAGCAAGCTGTGAGATGACTGCCAGAGGTCTGTTGTAAGTGGCAGTCTAGAAATCTGCTCTCTTGCTGCTTTCTCTCATTTAGATCCAGAAGTTGACCTTCTCTAGCTCATTGGAAATGCATGTAGCATATGATTTATGTTAGGGGGAGAGGGGTTGGGGGAAAGGTCCATTAAAGAAAAGAATAATGGAACCCAAGTGCTTTAAGATTGGGGAAGACGTCAATTATCTCATTTAGTTCCTTTCTTCTGGAAAGGCCTATTACTACCATGTAATTTATGGGCCTGGGGAGAGCCATAAAACCATGGAGAAGAGGAAACAGATGAATCCAGGCTATTAACAACATGAGGTAGGGCTTACAGATCTTTATCCTTCATTTTTGAAGGAGCTCACTAAAGCCCAAATACAGGGTACAAGAAAACAGCAATGGTTAATTTTCAAGATTTTCTATCTCCTTCGTGTGATTTTTTTACTTATAAAAAATACACCTCCATCACCCAAGCTTTTTGTTTTAATTGAACTTTTTGTTCTCAATGTTTTTATATCATTGATGATTAAATTATAACAGCTTAACACATGTACTTTTTGATCGCAGGGCCCAGAAATAGGATGTTAATTTCATAGACCTGGAAAAAAATAAGCAGACAATGAACTAGTGTTAATTGTCCCATCTCGAAGCTGGAGGGTTATGAAAAGCCTTTTGTCAACACATATCCCCACCTTCCAATCCATCTTCCCATGAAGCATATGTGGATAGGAGGGAAAGCAGACATGGGCCATTAGCTGCAGCCACAGTGCAGGGAGACAGGAAACAAACACCAAATCACGTCCAAGAGAGGATACCAACAGTCGGTGCTGGAGTAGTGCCCACAAACAAGATTCAGAGAAGCGAGAGCCTGGATTGGTTTGGGGAGGCTAGAGCACAGGATCACGTGGTTGGACATAACATGGAGAACCAAGATGAAGACGAGTAGACTAAATAGGAAAATAGGAGAATGGAGGGGACAGTTGAACAAGGCTTGGGATGGCTCATTATTGCTCTTAGCAGCAAGTCATCCACGGGGTGGAGTCATGGAAAGGCAATAAGATGGAAGAAACACTGCGTTTGGAATGCTTTCCTTCTTTTACGAGTCTTGGAGCGTGCTTCTTTCGGAGAAAGGCGTTCTCTCCAGGAGCGCCCTTCTCCACCAGCTCCCTTCCATTTAGCCCAATACAAAGTTCATCTGAGCAAACGCGAGTTAGCTACTGATATACTTAGCACAAATACTCTAGCTTTTTCCAGGTAGTCGTACCTTATTCAAAAGATGAGCATTTGTAAAAAATTTACTCTTGGTAAAAGCATAGTAAAGTGACAATTAAATAGAAGCACAGTGGGTTTTTTCATTTGTTTGTTTCTAAAAAGTATTTCATTTCATTCTCTGGTTTTACTTACTTAATGACGTTAAAATGTATCATTGTTTTTCCAAGTACCAGACTGTCTCATGTAAGCTCAGTACTGAGTTTCTTCCCTTTTCCCTTCCACAGTTAAGGGAATATTTATTTTGCTTTAGTCTGCGGATTTGCTGTATGGGCCTAGATTAATATATATAACGACTTTTCTTCAAAAGTCATTAAAGTGCAGTTTGTCCTTAAGAGAGATTCCAAGTCGTAGGAAGTTACCTTTTAAATAAGCAAATAGGTATTTCTCTCTACTAGATTATAAGCTCTCGAAGGACAATTAAAGGAATATTTGGCACATTTTGTATTGACAGAATCTAATATAGTGAGATTATAATCAGAAATATCGATTATTTAAAATTTTTAATGTTTATTTAATCTTGAGAAAGAGAGAGAGCATGCATATGAGTAAGGGAGAGGCAGAGAGAGAGGCTGACACAGGATCCAAAGGGGACTCTGTGCTGACAAGAGAGAGCCCAACACGGGGCTCAAACTCAGGAACCGTGACTTCATGACCTGAGCGAAAGTCAGACACCCAGGTGTCCCACAAATATGAATTATTTAAAAAAATGAATGAACAGGGATGCCTGAGTGGCTCAATCGGTTAAGCATCTGACTTTGACTCGGGTCATGATTTCGTGTTTGTGAGTTCGAGCCCCGCATTGGGCTCTGTGCTGACAGCTTAGAACCTGGAACCTGCTTTGGATTCTGTATCTTCCTCTCTCTCTGCCCCTCACCTGCTTGTTCTCTGTCTCTCTCTCTCAAAAATAAATAAACATAAAAATTTTTAAATAAAAAATATATTAAAAATGAATGCACATTTATTGATGGCTTTACTGTGACCTTGTTCTTCCATGTGGGTGTATAGCTCTGCATGTTTTGTCCTCCCTTCCTTCATCTGAATTCCCTACACTCCAGCCAAACAGGATTACTCATTGTCACCCCCATAACCCCATCCCTTCACTGTTTTATTCCTTGTTCATTCATTCAACATTTCTCTCATTCAATCGTTATTTACTCAAGGAAATGACTGTATTTTCAAAGTGCTAAAAGAAAATATCCGGTGAAAAAGCCTTAAGGATTAAAGTAAGAATATATTTTCAGATAGACGAAACAGTGAGGGAGTTCATCTCCAGTGTATCCATTATAAAATAAATATGAAAGGAAGCAATTCTGGGATGAGAGAAATGATTTTGTGTGGCTGCCCAGAGATTCAGGAAGTGATGAGGACCAATACAAATGGTAAATATGTGGATAAATCTAAATGATTCTTGATTACAAAAAACAACAGTAATAATGTTTCATGTGGTTTAAAATAGATGGAGAATTTGAAAACAATAGTATATAAGATGAAATGGGGTGAAAGATATTAAAGAATGGTAGGACCCTTGCATTGTCCAAAAAGTGGGAAATGTATCGACTTTGATTTAACAAGTCAAGGAAGGAAGTTCCAATCTCTAGGCAACCACCACATGAGGAGTAGAATAATGAGATGGTGGGGAACAGATACAATAAAAATACTCAATCGATGCAAAAGTAGGTAAGAAAGAAGAAAATAATAACAGAAAAAAAGGTGGGACAAATAAAAAGACAAATAGTAATTGCATTAAATTTAAATGGACTACCTGCTTCAAGGGGCACCTGGGTGGCTCAGTTGGTTGAGCGTTCGACTTCGGTTCAGGTCATGATCTCACGGTTCATGGGTTTGAGCCCCGTATCGGGCTCTGTGCTGACAGCTCAGAGTCTGGAGCCTGCTTTGGATTCTGGGTCTCCATCTATCTCTGCCCCTCCACTTGCATTCTGTCTGTCTGTCTGTCTCTCTCTCTCTCAAAAATAAATAAACATTGGAAAAAAAGAGACTGACGTATTCAAGAGGGATAAAAAAATTATATTCTTCTTATAGGAGACACATCTCAAATATAAGGACCTGAGAAGTTGAAAGTGAAAGGAAGGTAAACTGTAAACTCCAAGCAAGAAAAAAGTGGAGTAACTATTTTATTATCAAATTTAAAAGGCTTTGGGGCAAGAAGTATTACTAAACATAAAGATAGACGCGGAAGATAGGAAGATAGAAACACTTTCCATTTGTGTCTACCTAATAGCAATAAATATACATATATAATGATACATAAAGTGAGAATTGATAAAACTAAAAATAGAAATAGAAAAAATTTGAAATCATAGTGGGAGATTTTAAAAGATTTTAACACCTTCGCTCTCAGGTTACTGATAGAATGCACGTACAAAAATCTCTAAGGTATAGAAAATCTGTGCAATGTGATTAACAGACTTAACCTCATAGCGTGTCTCAGGCACTGAACTTCCCTTTTTAGTTTATGTGCAGCATTTACCAAAATTGACTATTTGTTGAAATAATCTCAGAAGATTATAACACACTGACATACTGGTGATGCCTTCTGACCACTATAAAATGTCAATAACAAATTAGAAAATCTCAACATACTTGAAAATTAAGCAATAGCTTCTAAATAGTGCATTGGTAAACTAAGGAATCACGCTGGAAATTAGAAAATATTTTACGCCAAATGATAAAAAGAATATTACGCGTCAAAACTTGTAGCAGGCAGCTAACCCTTGCTGAAAGGGTAATTTATGGCTTAATATTAGAAAAGAAGAATGGCTAAAAACAATTTAGTCATCAGTCTCAAGAAGTTAGAGAAACTCAATGAATACATAAGGAAGGAAACAACAAAGGTAAGGGGAGATTTTAAAAAAGAAAAGAGAAGAACACAAAATAGAATCAGCAAGTCAAAGTTTGCTTCTCTGGAAAGAATAACAAAATATAATAAATCTGAGTCAAAATACAGATAAAAGAATAAAGAGGACACAAATAGCCATTATCAGGGCAAAACTACTTATATCACAGACAATAAAATCATCACGGGAGAATAAAATGGAAAACCATAAGCTAATGTGTTTGACAAGTTAGTTGAACTGTCTGCATTCCTAGAAAAATACAAGCTACCAAATTTGACACAAAAAGAAAATAAATTAATTATTAAGAAACCGCAAAACAAAACAAGCCCACCCAGATGACTTCACTAGTGAAATCTTCAAACGTCAACAGAAAAGTAACACCCATTACGTGCAAATCCCCTCCAAGAATAGAAAGAAAGGAAACATCCATATCTTTTAATGAGACCAGTCTATAGCAAGATATATAACCATGAAGGGCGCCTGGGTGGCTCTGCCAGTTAAGCATCCGACGTCGGCTCAGGTCATGATCTCACGGTTCGTGGGTTTGAGCCCCGCGTCAGATTCTGTGCTGACAGCTCGGAGCCTGGAGCTGCTTCAGATTCTGTGTCTCCCTCTCTCTCTGCCCCTCCCCCACTCGGGTTCTGTCTCTCTCTGTCTCTTAAAAATAAATACACGTTAAAATTTTTTTTAAAATATATATATATAACCATGATACGAAGAGTATATAAAAAAGTCCCAGCACCAATATCTTACGTGATAGTAAAGTGTTAAAAGCTTTCCCCCAGAGATCAAGAAGGAGACAAAGAAGCCCACTATCAGCACTTTTATTCAATCTGTTCCTGAAGGTTCTCGCCAGAGAAACAAGACAAGGAAGAGAGAAGACACAAGAACTGAAAAATAAAAAGCAAAACTCATTATTCACAGGTAAAAAGACTGTTATGTGGAAAATCCAAAAGGATCTACAGATAAAGTATAGGAATCAATAAATGAATTTATCAAAGATCTTAATTAAATTCACTCCTAAAAACTGTTTTTCATAAATCAACAGTAAGTAGAAAATGAGACTTATAAAGTGATACCATTTATATTAGCATTAAAAACCACCAAACACTTAGTAATATATAGAAGGATGTGCAAGACTTCTACACAGAAACTGTAAAACTTTATTGAGAGAAATTAAATAAGAGCTGAACAGATAAAGAAATATACTATGTGCATAAGGGGGTTGGGGTCTTCTGAGGGCTGGGTGATGTTCTGTTTCCTGATATGGGTGGTAGATACCCAGGTGTATGAAATTATGATAATTCAAGTGATAAATGTATGGGGTTTTTTTTCGCACTTTTCTGCTTGTATGTTGTACTTACAAAGTTTCCAAGGAGTGAATAGATGAGTAACAGTTCTTTGTTCTACCTTTTTAACATAAGGTTGTAAAATCGTACATTTGTATTTTTTTTCTTGACTCTTTATAACCAAGTTTAGTGTGTTTGTGTTATTAAATGTGCTTCTAAGAAGAGAGCTACAGTGATAACATTGCACACCTAGGATTTGAGCTTTGGCTTGTGACCCACCTACCAGAAAGGGCACACATCTTTCAATCTAGTTTGCACCTTTAGCTGTACGGAAAGGGCATGAAGTATGATTTAGTCTGAGTCTCCACACTACCAATTCAGCTGCCATATTGTTTGATTGGGCTGGGCTGTATGATCAAGGACTAACATTACCATAGCACATAGGACTGGACTGTCATCACAGCTTGGCTTGAGAAAGATGGGTGCTTTGATTCACAGTCCCAAGAGCAGTGAGAAGCCTTTTTCTAGGCCTCTCTCAGAATGGGGATCAATAAAGTTTATGGTGAACATGCTGGGATATGTTGGGAAGGAAATATAAATGGTGGAGAGGGTCAGACAAATGGTTTTGAAGCTTGCAGATCTAAACTCTTATCTTAATTTGACCCCCATGGTGCAATGTGTGAGTCTATCCAGGCCATTTCCCTGATACGGGTCTTGGCCATCAAGCTTCTTCATGGTTGTGATACCGATAAGGTAAAAATGGTCAAGTGGCTTTTTACTTCTCTAGGAATTTCTTCAAATATCAGGAACATTATTTTTGACTGAGCCAGGAAGCAATCGAGAAATGAGGAGCAGATGTTTATTGTGATTACCAGTTGGTTCCATTTTCCATCAGCTGGCAACCTTTATGCACTTTCACTTAGTCTATATTTACCCATAAACCCAATGCATTCAGTATTTTTTAAAAAGTGATGCAAATTAGATCAAAACATCTGGATATTTCGTAAATTGGCCAGATGTTTTGGTGGTTTATATACAAAAGCCAAAAAGAAAAAAAAGAGTAAAAAAAAAAAAAGCAGGCAAGGACTAAAATCTAGCTACCCACTCATATCCTCCACCTCCTCAGGATAAGTGATGATGAAACAGTATGAATCATATTGAGAAGGTGGAATTAAAGGGATAATAAATGCTGAAATTTAGCCATGAACAAACAGGAGTGACCTTTGTTGTACTGAGAAGAAATGGAAAGTTGCCTTAGCCTTTTTTGTATCTAGAAATTATTTCTCAATTGCTCATAATTTTTGAATTACATTTATATGGTTTCTCAGATCCAAGCCAAGATATCAATCCTCTAAGAGAGTTAGATGCTTTGCCAAATTGAAAATAGATTTGTTTTCCATGTCGGAATTACTGATGAAAACTGCAGGCATAAATTTTCCCCCTCCCTTTCTCTTTTAAAGGTGAAACACATCTTGTTTTCTTCTATTTCTTTCTTTCTCAACACAAGATGCGTCACTGAATAATTCTCAAACAGTTTCATGAAGAGCTCTGGTGTGCGTAGAAATTTGTGCTCAACTTCATGCCTTTGGCTTTGTAACTTTGGCTTTGTAACTTTGGGCACTTAACCTTTCAGGGTTTTTGTTTCTACCTTTATGAGATGGAAATAATAACCTCGTAAAGTTATTTTGAGGGAAAAGAAATGACTTCAATGCAAAAACCCTAGTATCTTTCCAAGTTGAACGTCTTTTCCACTGTTTGTAATATGGAGGTGGACAGGTCAGTTTGGGGTAACTCCCTCTTAGCCCACACCTAAACTCAACGGTTTTTACAAAGCTAGCTGTCACAAATTTCAGCAAAGAGAAGTGGGATCAGAGTAGAAAATTCTCTGGTATATCTCTGTGCAAGTTAATATGATATACTAAAATAGAAATTATTCTACATATATTTTTATTTACTCATTGTACAAATATTCACTGAGTACCTGTTATAGCCAGAAATGGTTCTAAGTGTTGAGAACACAGACCTTAATCCTTGTGTTCTTAGAACTTGCATTCCCGTGGAAAGAGAGGTCAAAGCATAGAAAATAGGTAAACTCTACAAAAGTTGAATGATGATAAGCCTATAAAATAGCACTGTTAAGGGGTAGGGAGGGCTGAATGAATGAATGAGTGTTAAATATGTCAGTAACTGGTGAATATTCCTGAGCTTTATGAAAGATGTTGCATCCGTCGGGTATTGGTAATAAGAATAATAACGTCTCAATGTGTAATCTTGCCAGGGTAGCCCAGGGTAGGCTGGGATTTTCACTTAGCTGAGCATTATTAAAGCATAGTGGATGAGCTTCCATTTGGGCTAAGATATTATCCCTCTGCAAAAAAGAAACTGAAACACTGTAATATGGGAATAAAATTGACAGAGGGATCCCCACCCAGAGCTGTATGTCAAACACAGTATTCTTTCCCAGAGTATCTGATGTTGCAAGAGGCTTGCCCCAACAGTCTTGCATTTCCAGACATCATGTTCTGATTCTGAATTCTACGTGTTCTGGAATGACTGCCCCATAAAATGCTATAGAAAGAAAATCGACTTTTGATGATGGTTAAATCTTGGTAGAAATATTGCCAGTTTCCAAGTCTTTCTTTGATATAAAGAAATAATTAGTTGGAAAAGAAATTAATATCACAACGAAAGGGTCTATCAAAATACCAGAATAGGTTGCTTGAGAGGAGCAGTTGGTAAAGGACTTTGAAGTGTCTTCAGGGAAGGAACTATATAAATCAAAGTAAGTTTTTTATGACTAGGCAAGAATTCCAGTATTTATCCTCAGCGAATGACCCCCTCTCTCACTTCGTACAGAAGATAAAAGAAGAACAAGGCCATGAAATACTTAAGTTCCCACCTCCCAAGTCCCTTCCTCCAAAATGTAAGCGTGTTCCCGAGAATGTATCCGCATTCGCCATTCACCACCATTCTTACTTTCCCCCCCTCAGTATACATTTTACCTTTCTTTCCGAAGTGAATAGCTTCCCCTGGGCTCTGAACCCTGTGCCTTTCACACCTTCAGGAATGTTCTCATCTAATCTTTTATCTTTCTCTTATCTCCTCTTCTTTGTCTCTCTTTTCTCTTCCTCCAACTTTTTGCTCTGTACTACTGTCTCCTTTACTGGCACACATACTCAAGTCTCTCCCACCTCGTAAACTAACAAAAAATACCACCACCACCTCTCACAGTTCAAGATCTCCCTCCAGGCCCCGCCCTCTTTTCAACCCTTCTTCCCACACTGGTCACCGAGGTCTTTGGAGCCTACTACTTTACCTCCCTGTCCATTCTCAGCATGATCTGGCTTCTGGCTGTTCCACTTTTGTTAATGAAACTTTTTTTTTTTTAAATCGGGTCAATGATGACCTCTTGGCTATAAAATGCTAAGGATGCTTTTGAGTCCTTCCATCCCCTGACCTTTGATAATGTTGGACAAGTGACTACATCAGGCAGCTGGTGGGTGCTTATTCTCTGTCAGCACACTCCAAGAGCCAGGATGTATAAGAAGGTTCATGTGGTTTGTGTTTTAAAGCAGGTCTTCTCTTGGCTTCTGAGATACTATTTTCCCCTCGTTCTTTTTCTACCCGTTGCTCTCCCCATATCAATGTCCGCTGACTTCGCTTTTTCCTTCCCTTTAAAGGTTGGTTTTCCCTGGAATTCTGTACTTAAAGCTTATGTTCACCCTCTCTCCCTCCTGCAAGCACTTCATGGACACGTGACCTGGGCAGTTGCAGAAGTCAGGTGCTTCGATGGGCCCTGAGCTCAGATCAACGCTCTGTTGCCAGCACCTTGAAATTCCTCATTTTTGAAAAGATGCCCCTGCCTTCTCATTTTGCACTCGATCCCCCAAATTATGTAGCCTGTCCCGTTCCAGGTGATCTCATCCACAACCAAGAATGTCAGTACCACCCGTGACTGATGAACTTTCTAGGTGTCCTACATAGGACAGAATACTAACCTCTTGCTCTGAGAAATGCATCATCAAATTCCAATTTCTCCAAACTTCTTATGAACCCTGGTATACATGATCCCTTCTGGCCTTCTGGTTTTCTTCCCCAAATGCCTTTAGTCCTTCTTCCTGCAGGTAAAGCCACAGTTTTCCTCAGGAAGCAGTCTTCGGTCTGTTTCAGCAAATGAATAAGAGCTTGATTGTGTCCCTGAAGTGCTACAGTATAGAGCCGGCCTCGGGTGACATTGGCTTGGAAAATGTTCAAATGGGTTTCACTAATCTGTCCCTCCCAGAACTGTGGGAAAATCTTTAAAATGTTTCTGTGAAATGTCTGCTGAGTAAAATGACTTCCTTGTGAATATATCAGCTTGGATTAGCTGCAAAATGTGGCACCAGGTGACCGAACAAATAAAACCGTCAGGAAGTGATCTGATTAAAACTAACAGAATTCTCAAACTCTCTCCTGAATAATGATCTTTTCAAAGGACTGTTAGTTCCAAGCCGTCTTGATGACAACGTTACTTACCAGAATCAGATGTCTTCTGAAATTGCTTTTGGTTAACCTTGACCATATAGGAAGATATCGCTTCTACGTCTCTATGGCAGCGAGTGTGTGTCTAGCTCATCTGAGGGTGATTTCACGTTATTAAAAAGGAAGTCAAATAGAAGGGAGTGGAACATAGCCTTGTTTTAGGCCACTGATGAATGTTACCTGAAATCAGAAGTCTGTTCTTGCCAATCTTGGCTTTTGCAATGGCATTAAAATTCAGGATCTGTATTAACACACACACACACGCACACAAAGAGATACTCACCCCTTTCCTGGTATCAGAGCCAAAGGGTGAGGAAAAGCCATTACAGATGGCATGATCTTGTACTACTCTTTCCATATTTCTCTAAATATTGATAGAAAATGTAATGATGACCGATGGTAAGGTATTTATTCTTGAAACCTTCTTGTCCCTCCAATACAACATGATAAGCCTAAACCTATGGTTTTTTGTTGCTGTTCTTTGTTTTGTTTTTTGCAAAGCAAGTTAGCATAATAATTTGAAGGAAAGTAATGGGCTGTTAGTGTTGAAGGAATTGTGCATTAATGAATCCTAGTAACTGTTCCTTTTCTCTTTGTCCCTGGAATGTTATCCCTGAAAACAGCCTCTTCCTCTCAATCTCAAATGCCCTTTTCTGTTATAAGCCATCCGAAATTATGATAATATTAAAGAAAGAAAAAAAATAATAACTTCCAGACCCCTTCTTCAAAGCCTGTGCCTCCCTATGTACCTCTTGTCACTTTCCTACACCCACAACCTCGTTCCAAAGACCTTTCTGTACTGGGACCAATCTCCCTTCTGCTCAGTGGTCCTGACCTCTGTTATCCTGGGGAGAACTTAAAGGACACTGAAAGAATCTTAGGTTTTAGTTTCAGGTAGGGACACAAAGTAATGAAAGAACAGATGCTGCAACAGCTCAGCCCACGTGAAGAAGGGAACCTTTGACACAGATTTGACAGGTGACGTCCTCACCCACATTCGAATAGTATCTGCAGTTCTCCCCCAATCCAGGTCCTTCCTCAACGGCACGTCTGATACTCGGTTACAGAGTCAGGGCCACTATCAAGAGGCAAAAGATGGGGACTTGGATATTCATTTTAGGGGCTCCCCTCTGGTGTTTTCACTCTCTTCTCTCTTTTCTGGGGCCACTGGTATCTAGAGATCCAGAACAAACACCTGTCAGGACTAAAGGCACTGATATTGCCAGGCACTTCCTGACACCGGGGCTCTGAGCGTGTGCTTCAGGTTCATGCCCATCCTTCATGCATGTGAGGTATCCAAGCAACAAAATACAGAGAGTGCATCAGGTCACCTAAATCCTATATGGCAGGTGTGGAAAAGGAGCCACCATCTCTCTCTGCACCTTAATCATGTGCAAAATCAACGCCAAGTCCATCAGAGAGCTCTCCGTTTAGATAAGGCAAACTCAGCATGTGAGAGATGCTATCTTCCATCAAGAAAGCTTTTTCTTACATCTTTTATGAATAAATGTGACATAGAAAAGGATTTACTTATCATCAAGGCGTATACTCAGACATGGTAAGGGCCAAGGCTGGTTTTAAAACCGTCTACAGCCCAAGTGGCAAGCCTCGGTGCAGCTCCCCATGACTGTGGTTTTGTATCAGGCCTTGCCCACCCTTGACTCCTCACGTCTGTGATGCCCTCTGCTTTGAACGCCCTCCCCCACCTGGTCAAATCCTATGCCCTGGAAGGAGTCAGCTCCCCCAGGCCAGCTGGGGCACCTGAGATTGAAACAGATGTCCCCATTCCTTCTCAGTCGTGTTTAGCAAGTGGCGGCCTCTGTCAGCTCTTACCGGCAGGCCACACTGTCCCTGAGCCTTCACCGGCCTTGAGTCTGGCAAATGGGAGGCACTGAAAGAATGGAAGGAGAAAGAACAAGGAGGAAGGGAGGAAAGAAAGGAGGGGGGAAAAGGAAGTCAGGAAAGAAAATGTAAATAAAGGGAGCGGAAAGGAAAGAAGGGCTTATGGGACATAGACTCGTGGTCTCTGAATAGGTTTCGTTTTGAAGCCCCGTGCTAAAGACGCCCAGAATTTCGCCCAGGTGACCAGCCAGTGGGGGCTGTGAATGGGTGCGTCCGTCCAGCAAATCTGGGTTCTACGCGCTCGCTTCATCGAGGTGATCGTCCCCTGCTTCAGCTGCTGTGTTTTCTCTATTAAAAGTATAACCCTTCATTAAGACCACAACAGAATTTTAACTAAATACTAATTGCCACCTTTGTTTAACTAACAACCTATAAAGAAATATACAATTTTGAACTAGTTTGGAGCAAGGTAAGTACTGTTTTGATTCCCAAGGCGGCCAACGGGCAGGGCATTTAGCCTCGATGCGAACACTGCCCCTTCCTTCTACTGCTTCAGAGCTCACCAGCTCTGCTCACAGGATCGAAGGCCTCTGCCCCCCAGGCCTCCCCATTCCTCACCAGTCCTGACCAGGGCATCACAAGTGAGTCAAGCCCCTGAACTGTGGCCAAATGGGTGTCGTCTAACTTGCATCTTTACCCACACTTCTGACTTGTTGACCACGTGTTTCTGATCAGCGTCCCCACACATGTGAAATCCCACTGACCCATGTAACCTGTTTGGTTGAGACTCTGCTAGTTTGCCTGACTCTTCCAGTCTGCTTTCTCAGGAGGCTTAACCCTGTCCCCTGAACCCACGGCCACTGGCCGAGGTCCTCGCTCAGAACCCGAAGAATGTTCCGTGCCTGAGATGGAACACCACCCTTCTCCAGTTTGCGATGCTTTGATCCATCCACTAACTTGAACTTCCTGAAATTCAAGTGCCAGCTCAAAGCAAGCCCTGACTCCCCGTGTCCCGCTAGGAACTACGATCAGTCTGGCCACTTCAGAGGCTGAAATGACCTTGCGATCAAGGTCATAACCTGGTCTTTTCTCCCTCGGTGTCTCGACTTCAAAGGCCTTTGAGATATTATCCTGAAGCACAGCCAAGCTTACCCAAGCTATGAAAATATCTTAGAAATGACACAATGGGTTCGTAGGCAGATGGCTTGTCAACATTGTAAAATAGTGTGTTCGTATCATAGTATTGTCCTCCCACTGGTTCAGAAATAAGACCCAAAGGAGTAAGGAGTTGAGAAGGTCCATCTCTGCTTGGTTAGAAAATGAAATAGAATGAAATTGAATGAGGGGCGCCCGGGTGGCTCAGTCAGTTGAGCGTCGGGCTTTGGTTCAGGTCGCGATCTCACAGTCATGGGTTCGAGCCCTGCGTCGGGCTCTGTGCTGACAGCTCAGTACCTGGAGCTGCTTCGGGTTCTGTGTCTCCTTCTCCCTCTGCCCGTCCCCCACTTGCACTCTGTCTCTTTCTTAAAAATAATCATTTTAAAAAAAAATTTAAAAAAGAATGAAATTGAATGAGAACGTAAGCAGAATGCTGCGGTCAAGGGCCAGAACTTAGTAAAATATTAGGTCATTCATAACCTCCTCTTATGAAGTGTATGTCATATACATCACACACACATGTAAACACACATAATATATATATGGTTTGTTTCTCAGAATGGTTAGCATGAAAATACTTAATATGGTATATATTAAAAAATGCGTTTATATAGTACCTAGTGCTATGAGCAAAGCTGCAAATGCCTGTAAGAGCCCAGATGCCCTGCTAAGATTTGAATCCACCCCACACACCGGGGAACTCTTGGTTCGAATCCTGTCCAGAGCAGAGCCCTCTCCTTCCTCCCCAACATCCTCAGAAGGTGGGGTCATCCACCAGCTCCCCTGAGACTGCCACAGGGGATCAATGGGGGACTCAGTGACATGGAGTAAGCCTGGAAGTCTCCCCGCCACTCTCTCTTCCTCCTTTATCGGCCCTTCATGAACACTGGTAAAGCCCTGCAGGGACTGGACCGTTCAGTTTTCTGTTAATACAGGTTGTTTTCAGAGGACAAGCCCTTTCCTCCGAACACCGTCAAACACATTTGGACGAACAGAGCAGTTTTTAGACAAAGTTAGAGCAAGGTCTCTTCACACCTTGGAAAAGCTGTTGGGCCTCTGGGTGAGTCATTTCGCCCACTGTGAGGTGGGCGGTTCCAATAAACAGCACCTGCGTCCAGAGGCCCCTGCGAGCCTTTGTCGGCTGCCAGGTTGTTTTTGTCGCCACAGCCTGTGTGTGTCTTGTGCTTCCCTACAGAGCAGATCCGCAAATCTGAGTCACCAGGATGCGGGGGAGAAAAATATATGCAAACCGTGTCTTCCTAGCTTGGCAATTAACTAATTAATTGAGAGCCAGGGTAAACAGTTGTGTCTAATGTCTAAACTGCATTAATTACTGTTTATAGAGCTCCAGGAAGAGCCTATGGGGAAAGGTACAGCCTAAATGGAGGGCGGTGTGATTACAGTTGTGGCCCTGACTGTCATTGTTGGGGAGGGCAGACAGGGGAGGGCTCAGCATGTTCAGGAGGGGCTCCTGGCTGCCTGGGTTCCTGGCTCTGCCAGGCACCTGCGTTGATATTTTAAAGGAAGTCACTTCATTTGCGAATCGAATTCAACAAGCAAAATCATTAAAACACTTAAGATTCTTTGAAATAAGCATGGGGTAACTAAAAGTGCGTTAATTAGTCAGCACTCATGGTATACAGACAAGGAGATGAGGATTTTTTTTAATGTTTATTTTTAGAGAGAGAGAGAGAGAGAGAGAGAGAGAGAGAGCATGCATGAGTGGGGGAGGGGCAGAGAGAGAGGGAGACAGAGGATCTAAAGCAGGCTCTGCACCGACAGCAGAGAGCCCGATGCGGGGCTCGAAGTCATGAATGGTGAGACCATGACCTGAGCTGAAGTCAGACGATTAACCAACTGAGCCCCCCAGGCGCCCCCAGATGAGGATGGTTTTAAAGAAACATCACATGAATTAATGTTCGGTCGAGGGTTGTCCTTTAAAGGAGTCTCTCTGGAAGGCATTGTGGTTATTCTGTTCACTGCAATAAATATTTATGGGAAACCAACTGTGCTAGGCACCTCGGGGAATAAAAAGATGAAAAACAGACTCATTTGCAGGGAAGCTGTAATCTAGCTATGGAGCTGAAACGTGAATACAAACAGCTAAGACCCTAGGACAAACGCTAGAAAGTGCTAGAATCAAAGGTTCAGAAAAGACACTAAGATTGCCAAGCAAGAAGGTTTGTAACAAGTTTGGCTGGGACATCAGAGAAGGTGTAGTGCAAGACTTGTCCTCTGGTAAAGGCTTTGAACGCTGGCAATGTTGTTTTGGGAGGAGGAGTGGGGTGGGAGCTGAGGATGTAAAACGCACTCAAAGCAGAGGAAACAGTAGATACCAAGAAGGCCTTTCAGGGACCCCTGTAAAATTTCCCCTACTTTTCCTCCCCTCTCCCCTTCCCTTCCCATCTAAATCTTATCCATCTTGAGGGGATGACTGAAATCCCACCACCTCCTTTGGTTGAAGAGTGTATGTTTATCCAGGGTATAGACAGCAATCTACAGGCAATCTGCAATCTACAAGGCAAGGCAAATCAACTGAGCCAGAACTGGAAGTACTAATACGTAGGTGGGTTGGCAGAAGCTACTAGTATAGGCAGGCAAAGGGTCAATCCTATATAACTAATTCATCCACTATGTTCTATTTCAACATCCATGTATTTAGTGTCGACAATGTTTTTAGCATTGTGCTTGTTCTTGGGGGGTATAAAGAAAAGTAATAATTGGTCTCTGCCTCAAGGACCCTATACATAGGCAGAAGCGGGCAAACATATACAAGAGCATGACAGCAGATGAGGTAGGAATGACTAGGTCACAGCAGGGACACACGGGTGGGAGGGGAGAGGTTCATGGACAGGCAGGTCCACGGGCTTTAAGTAGGCGACAGAATGGCATGGAGGGACAGAGTTGAGCTCTGCAGCCCTGTCAGAGGTAGTGTTTCCAACGGGCATGTGTGAGTAGTCTTGGCCCCCGGCTGCGGATTACAGGATGTGGGCATGCTGAGACTCCAGTCAGGACATGTGGTTTTGGAGATTGATATTCTGAAAATTTATGTTCAGCGTTCATTAATGAGAGGCAGGAAGAAACTTATTTTCCCTCAGTAAAACTTCTGTTATAGAAACATGTTAATTTACAAACCAACACGCTGAGTGACTAAAACAGAATCAACAATCTCAAAACAGTTGGCAAGACTTTCCCCACTTTCCTGAAAAACCGATCCTCAGATTTATTTTGATCTCAGTTCTTCTTAGTAGGCTCATTGAATAATTGAACATATACACATGATTCCCAGTGGCAGTACTAAGGACCAACCAACATTTCAGCATCTAGATAAGAAGCTGTGTGAGATAACCTGAGTTAGTAAGCACCATCGTCTAAATTTATCTCAGTGCTATTCTATGCCTCTGGGGAGTGGTCCAGCTAAGAACAATTCCCATCTCTGAAGAAAGCAGAAACAGATGTGTGAGAATTGTCTGTCCCTTCATCCTGTGCAAGGACAGTTTAACACTTAGAGCACCACGAGCTCATTGAATCTTCTCTTTCAAAGTTTTATATTTATTTTGAGAGAGGGGTGCAGAGAGAGAGAGAGAGAGAGAGAGAGAGAGAGAATCCCAAGCAGGCTCTGAACCATCATCGCAGAGCCTGATGTGGGGCTCGAACTTGTGAACCAGGAGATCATGACCTGAGCTGAAGTCAGATGCTTAACTGGCTGAGCCATGCAGATGCCCCTAAATCTTCAACGCATGTGTTTAGTTCACATCTTCCCTACGGAGTGGGTTTGACAGGGGAAGTTGGAGAAAGCTTGAGCACCCTGTGGTCCCACAGAGAGTGCAGAAAAAACAGGATGGGAGTTGGGCAGGAAAGCTAGAGCTTTGGCCACCTTCCCAAACATAATAAGAACCTTGCATCTGAGGACCTCTTTCTATTCAGACAAACACACAAAAAACTTCTATATCCAGATAAATTCTAGGTCCAACGAAGACACACCTTAAGTAGTTCTCCAGTTAATTTCAACATGCTGGCCTTTTCAAAAACTTAATTTGAAACTCCTCAGGTGACATGGACATTAAAACCCATGTCACCTGCTTTGTACCATTCGTAATAAAAGTAGACACCAACCTTAGGTTAAAGATGTGCAAAGTAATGTAAGCGGTGAACACGGGCCCTGGTCCTTATCTAGCACGGGGCATCTGAGTTACAGCATGAGGGGTATGCCAGAACGTGTAGTAATCAAAGGTTAAAAAAATACTAACAGGGCATAGCAGGAAGTTGGCAATCCATTCTGCCTGGAGTTATCTGAGTTTTTAGGAGTTTAAAGCATTGAAAAATGCTTTGAATGTTAGCAATTATTTCCTTTTTCTTTTTCTTTGAAGGAGTGGTTTTTGCAAAGCATAAATGGGATTCTTGGGCACATGGAGATGGGAAGAAAATAGTTAGGGAGAAAATCAAGGAGGGTAAATGTTTTTTCCCTTTACTTTCAGTGATGGGAATAAAGTTACCAAAGAATAGCAGGCGTCTGTCTCAACACCGTGATGAATATCATTTCTGCAGTTGTAGGGACATGTCTCAATGCCAAAGGCACCTACAGAATTGGGCCTCAATGTGGGTAGGAGGCTGCTGTCTTAGTGGAGATGAGTTCAATCAAAATTTTATAAATCAATTTAATTCATTACTCAAGTTTCTTATCAATATTAGAGGAAATTCCATGTGTTTTACTCAGGAAAATACCTAATAATCTGGAGCCCCATAGAGTCCAGCACCCATCTCCCAGAGCCTTCCTTCTTTCTATTTTATTCCTTTTTTCCAGCTCTGCTCTTGAAGAACTTACCTCAGATCTACACTTGGGGGTCAAGGGCTGGGCTGAGAAGAGTTGCCCTTTCTCCTGCTGTGGCAAGTCACACAAATCACACACATAAGAGTCCGCAGGGATGCAGGCACCAGTGACTTCTGTCTAGCATACCATTTTCCATAGAAGACTTCAGTGATCAGCTAGCCTGGTGGGTCTTGGCATGTGTGCGCTGCCCGGAAGTGGTGTTTGGGGAACATACAACCTCTACACCCTGTATTTGCAAGGAAAAACATAGAAAACTCATCTTTTTTCTACTTCTTTGAAACTGAGTGTGAGACTCAGTCTTCACCAATCAGACCCACTTGCCCAAGACTTTATTTGGACGTTAGAGAAGGGATGCAAACTAGGTCCATCTTGTGACTACATACAGAGGCAGAATCATCCAGCTTTTGAAGGTGGGGTTGCCTGTGAGGTCATGGCCCTTGGGCAGGAGTAGTATCAGTGGTATCAGTGAATCAATTTAATTCATTACTGAAGTTTCTCACCAAATATTGAAGGAGATTTCATTCATTTTACTAAGAAAAACACCTGATAATCTCCTTCCACCATTTTTTCTCTATCTCACACAGATTGTAATGCCAACTGAAAAGCTCTCTTTCTTCTCTCAAAGCTCTGCCCCAAATTCTCTTTCCATCCATCCAGTTAGCACTGACCTTTCTTCTCATACCCACCATGCTCCACGAGACTCTATTCCATTTTCTTCCACCATAACTCTGCCATTTTCAATGTGAGTCAAGTCAAGCCAGTCTGGGTTCCTTTCCATTCTCCCCTCCTTTAGTAACTCAATTCTCTGATTAAAATGTACAGGAAAAGCATCCTATATAATTTTTCTTTCTTTCTTTTCTTTCTTTCTTTCTTTCTTTCTTTCTTTCTTTCTTTCTTTCTTTTTTAATGACTTTATTTTATTTTTGAGAGAGAGAGACAGAGAATGAGCTGGGGAGGGGCAGAGAGAGAGGGAGACATAGAATCTGAAGCAGGCTCCAGGCTCTGAGGTGTCAGCACAGAACCTGGCACGGGGCTCGAACCCACGGACTGTGAGATCATGACCTGTGCCGAAGTCAGATGCTTAACTAACTGAGCCACCCAGGCACCCCAAGCATCCTATATAATTTTAGAGAGACCATGAACTCAAATTAAGAAGGTCTAATCTAATCCAACCAAAGGGCATAGAGCCTGCTTGAGATTCTCTCCCTCTCTCTCTCTCTCTCCCTCTCTCTCTCTGCCCCTCCCCCTCTCCAAATAAATGAATAAATACATTGTGAAATTCAGAAGAACAGAAGATAACTTCCATGTTTTTCTCATAGACATTGTCCACATATCTAAAACACGACCGGGCACATAGGAGATGTTTAATAAATATTCATTATAGAATGAAATATGGACAGGGCTGGTTGTGTAAAAGGATTATTGAATGGCTGTAACAACTGGAGGCTGTATGGAAATATACAGATAAAGTGTTCAGTTCTACATGCATATGTCTGGTTGGCTGAACCTCAAAGGTGATACAACTTCACTTTGGAAGCCTTAATCATTTCTTTTTAAAGGCCCAGAAAAGTCAGAAGGCAGTATGTATTTATTCATTTGTCCACTCATTCATTCATTCAATTTATTCAGCACTGGGTATAGAAATGGTACTAAATTTTCTGCATCTCCAGTTGAGAAAACAATCAGGTTAAGCCCTATATTTGCTGCAGAGAAAGCCACTCAAATATCTTTAAAATGATTGGTAAAAGTAGCTTCTGGGACACACATAACACTTTAGACTGCATACCAAATTCAGGGGCTGCAGTGAAAGGAAGCAAAGACCCAGGAGTGAATGTCATACCCCAGATACCCAGTGAGCCTTGACATTAGATATGGTCAGATTAATAACATCCATAATTTTCAAAGTTTTTACCTAAAGCTCTATACTATTTGCCTTTAAGAGATAGAAATTCAAGTAAAATGTTATTGATTCAACTATTCATTAAGGAATGTTTATCAAATGTCTGTTATGGGCTGGCATCTGGAGAAAAAGATGACTAAGGCACAGCCCTCGTCCTTAAGAGGCTCCCTGGGGTAGGAAGGGTGTATGAGCAGATCTTCTTCAGACAGTGTGCAAACCAGTGAGGGGGATGGAATGCTCTCAAATCAGAGCTGGGACACGATTTGCTTCCACTAATTATGTAAGACTTGCATCCAATCAGGAAAACTGGATAACCACATGCAGAAGAATGAAATTGGACCCTTACCTTATACCACACACAAATATCAACTCGATATGGAATAAAAAAAAAAAAAAACTTAAATGTAAGACCTGGAGCACCTGGGTGGCTCGTTTGGTTGAGCGTCCGATTTTGGCTCAGGTCATGATCTCTCAGTCCATGAGTTCAAGCCCCACGTCAGGCTCTGTGCTGACAGCTCAGAGTCTGGAGCCTGCTTTGGATTCTGTGTCTCCTTCTTGCTCTGCCCCTCCCCCGCTCGCACTGTGTGTGTGTCTCTCTCTCAAACATAAATAAACATCAAAAAATTTTTTCTTAAAAAATATAAGACCTGCAACTATAAAATTTCTAGAGGAAATCAAGGAAAAGCCTTTAGGACGTTGGCCTTGGCAATGATTTCATGGGTGTGATACCAAAACCACAGACAACAAAAACAAAAACAAACAAGTGAGACTGAAAAGCTTCTGCACATCCAAGGAAACAGTCACAGAGTGAAAAGGCAACCTATGAGTGGGTGAAGATATTTGCAAACTGTGTATCTGATAAGGAGTTAATATTCAAAATATATAAAGAAGTCCTACAACTCAATAGTAAAGAGCTAACAATCTGATAAAAGAAAATGAGCTAAGGACTTGAATAGATGTTTCTCCAAAGAAGACACACAAATGGCCAACAAGTATAAAAAACAAAAACAAACAAAAAAGCTCAACATCACTTATCATTAGATGCAAATCAAGTCAAAACCACAATGAGATATCATCTCACACCTTTTAGGGTGGTTACTATCAACAAAAGACAAGACAATACGTACTGGTGAGGATGTGAAGAAACTAGAACCCTCATGCACTGTTGGTGGGAAAGCAAAATGGTGCAGCCACTATGGAAAACGAATGCTTGAAGTTCCTCAGAATTTTAGAAACAGAACTAGCATATGATCTAGCAATGTCACCTCTGGATGCTTATCCAAAAGAATTGAAATAGGGATCTCAAAGAGGTATTAGCCCTCCAATGTTCATTGCAGTACTGTTCACAGTAGCCAACATGTGGAAACAACCCGAATGTTCATCGAAAGATGGATAGAGAAAAAGTGGTAAATACATACAATGCAATATCATTTAGCCATGAAAGAGAGGGTAATTCTGCCACAAGTGACCATGGGAATGAGGCGTGAGGACACATTGCTAAGTAAAGTAAGCCAGTCTCAGAAAGACAAATACTGCATGATTCCACTTACATGATGTATTTCAATAGTCAACTTCACAGAATCCAAGACTGGAATGGTGACTGCCAGGAACGGGAAGGAAGGAAAAATGAGGGCATAAAGTTTTGAACTCTAGAGCCAATACTAATGTACACTCAAAATTTGTTAGGAAGGTAGATCTCATGCTCTTATCACAATAAAAATTTTAAAAATTAGTTCTTTTAAAGCCCTTCTTAAAATAATTTTTAAAAAGGGGACACCTGGGTGGCTCAGTCGGTTGAGCTCCCGACTCTTGATTTCGGCTCAGGTGGTGATCTCACGGTTTGTGGGATCGTGGGGTCGAGCACCTGCTTGGGATTCTCTCTCTCTCTCTCTCTCTCTCTCTGCCCCTAGCCTGCTCACTCTCCCCCCACCCAAATAAATAACTAAACATTTTAGAAAATTAAAAGAAAATCAAACTCTTCTTTCCTATTTTTCTCTTGGCTGCCAGGAAGTTCAGAGCCAAGGTCTACATTGGTTGTTTCCTCTATGCTCTACATTTCTGAGATTCCCATGCTCCCCACTCCGTTACTCAGAGCTGAACGCACACATGTCACTTAAATAGTTTTATTGTACTTGTACTTTTAACGTTTTTGGAAATGGGCAGGGCATAAATGGAAAATAAATGACTTCTTCCCCGAAGCGTAACAGCCAGGGCGGCATTAGAGCCCAGGCTCCCTGTTTATCAAATCTGTGGCTCTGCAGGAAACTGAACTGTTCAGGACTTTGAAGATCCAGAGCTTCCTCGGGAGACTTCCGCTGGTAGCTGCTTCGTGAGCCGGAAGTGGGAGTGGAGTCGGCAGGCGGAAAATGCCAGGGCCCTCTGTCTCGTGCCGCTGCGGTCGAGAGGGAGTGTGAAGAGAGGACCCACAGAGAGGACCTTGCTTCCTTTGGAAACCTCCCTGCTAATCCTCTACGCAGTTGGACTGTGTTGCCCCGGCCCCCCGCCCCCAGCACCCTGGAAATGTCTTGAGGGCCAGGACCATGCCTTTTGCACCTGTGATCCCAGCGCCCAGCCCCGTGCCTGACTTAGGGAGGCACGTATGATAAATGAACAGACATGAAGCATTTCTTCTGAGCTTTGGTCCCAGGTCACTGACAGAAAGGCGGTGGTGTTAATTAAAAGAGAAGCTCAGGGAAAGAATAGATGGAAGGACAATGGAGAATTTAGTTTATGAAGTGCTGAGTGTGAGGGGCAGGTCAGCCAGGGAGAGAATGTCTTCCAACATGTGGAAATTGCATATGAGCTCTATGTGCCTCGGTGTTCTCATCCGTAAAACAGGATCCTAATAGGACCTCTCTCATGGGGTTATTGAGAAGGCCAGATAAGACAATGACAGTAAAGTGTTTGTCACAGTGCTTGGTTCATCGAAAGTACTAAGCATACGCTAACAGAAATCACTGCAGGGCTGAAGTGGCTCCCTTTCCCCCATCTATTTCCTACTCACTGAGTCTTGTTAATTTGCCCCTAATATAACTTGCTGAGTCTCTTTCTGCCTTTTCACTCATCTCTCCCTTACTCAGACCCTCTTTTCCAACTTCAGAAAATGTGTCTCGGTCCCTCCGCCTCCCCCAGACCCAGGGCTACCAGATGCCCTTCCCAGAGCACAGTGACGACTCCACGTCTCCACTCGCACTCGTGACCTTCAGTAGCTCCCACTGGTCGCTGTAGAAAGTCGGAGTCACCTTGGTGCTCTAGGCCTAGCTCCATCTGCTTTTGCAGCCTGATAGTCGAATGCCCACGATTTCTACCCTCACCCGGACCAGGCTCTGCAGGCAGCAGCTAGAGCAGATAGTCTACTGTTCACCCATAACTCATTCATTCATTCATAAATAAGCTACGTGAAGGAGCTTACTGAACAACTCTTTCCTTTCCTAAGTTGCTTGCCTGTCACCTGTCCCGTCACACGCCTGCTGGGAACCCACGAGCCTTCCCCCTCCATCCCGCATGAAGGAGAGGGCAGCGTTGCATCCAAACAGCTGAGGTGACGCGACACTCTGGTCCCAGTGTTGCTCAGGGGGCTGGCATTCCTCCTGAGGGGGTGACAGAGCCCTGCCTTGGCAACCGCCTCCCCAAGGAGCATGGGCGGGTGTGATGCGATCGAAGGGTTGGAAATTGACGACCTAGTCCAGTCCCCCCAGTTTGAAAAAGGAAAAAAGCACGTAGTTTATCCTGGTCATGCCGTGGACAAAGGGGCGCACTTCTCATGTTCCTTTCTCCCGACAAAGGGTTTGCCCACGTGAGCTGTTTCAAGAGAGACTACACCCTAGTGACGTTTGAGTCCCTACCACCCATAACAGTGGCTGGCATACAGTAGGTGCTAGATAAATGTGTGGTGAGTCAAGAAATGAAGGAATTGGACACCCGTTCCAGTGGACTGGACCCTCCAGGGGTTCCCGAGGGCCCCATCTGAGGAATTTCCTGTTGTGCCAGTAACAGAGTGCTCAGTGCGCCTCTGTCAGCTCCATGAACTGGGATGAACAGGCCACCTTAGCGTCTCATCAGACCTCCACGCGAGGTTGTCAGAGTACCACTGAAGCCCGCCACTGGGAACGCCGCCCGGGTATCCCCCAAACCGGACACTCTTCTCATGATGCCTGATGGGCAGCCTACTCGGAAAAGGGCTCCTGGCAGGAGATGTTCGACAAGGGAGAGCTTCTCCTTGGCAGAGACCTGACTCTAATCGCAGGGCAGGCCTAGTCACTGTCGGCCGCCTCTTCCAGGACCCCACAGTGGCAGCCAGCTGTCCCAGCCATATGCTGATTTTCCTGCCTTTCCTTTATCAACAAACCTCAGAGAAACCAAGTGTAGGGTGGCCTTGTCGTAAGACTTCTGGATGATAATGTCTCTTAGCTGGGCCAGGACTGAAGCGCATTTCTAAATAGGATACAAGCCGTCAGGAAAAGCTGACCCCAGAGACACAGAACATTCCTTTTGGCTGGCCAAGCCCAGTGCGGGCTCTGGGGGCCCGTGTCCTGCTCTGATCCTGACTTCCTTCCTTAGGAAGCCTGATGCTGTCATCTGATAACCTGTCCCAGGGAGCGTCATTAGAACCTGGGCTTACTGATGATGTTCCATTCTCCCTGAACACACACACTCAGTCAATGTCACCTCCACTAATGCAGAACAGAGAGGAAACCGCAGCTCGGAGGTCCCAGGCTTCCCCGGGGGCCACTGTCCCTGAGTCAGCGCTGGCTACAAGGTCTGCTGTGACGCTGGTCCTCGTCAGCCCCACGCTTCGTTCGGGGCTGTGACTCAGCCCAGTAGCAGCAGCAGTAACTCAAAAGCAACTGAGCCCGTGTCCAGAGCCCTGTGCACTCGGCACCAATATGCTGAGTGCTCCCCGGGGGCCAGCATCTGTCCCAGAGCTGGTGGTGCGTGTGTGCTGTATTTTGAGGGGCAATGGGAAGGTCTTTCATCCCTGTCAGATGTCATAAGCCCGGAAGTCCTTTAGTACAATCCCTTGTTCAATTCTCCTCTGTCCTCTTGTCAGACTAAATATCAATAGGAGGTTATCTGTGGAGTGACTCGTATTTCAGGTGGAGTCCATTGTTCCTATCGTTTCCACACGGCCATCTGGGTGGTTCTTCCAGACCTCTCACACTAAATCTCCCCCAGGGAGCCTACTTAATTTCCCTCAGGACCAGCCCTTCGTATCTTTAAAAATAGCATTCAATTTTTTAAATGATTTAGAATCCATGGGTGAAGGTCATTCACTGCACAACAGAGACAGCTGCTTCTAGAGACGGCTCACTTGGGAGAAGGCATTTGAGGTTGCTTGGCTCACAGGAGAGGCCTGACCTCTGAGAGGGTCGTCCCCTCAGCGGAGACTGGGCTCTGCCCTGTCCTTTCACTATTTTCTCTTGGAGGCACACCCAGATTGTCCCTAGAGCAGAGGAGGACCGAGCCCAGTGTGTTCAGCTCCATCGATCCCTGAATACACAGGCGGTCTCGAGGCCTTTGGCATTTTCTTGCCTCGGTGCCTCTGCCCACTTCCCCATGGCACCTTTAATTTAAGGTGCCGTAGAGGCTGGGAGGAATGTGCCAGATCCTTAAAGTCTAGACCAAACCAGGAACTCCAAGCAATTCATCAGAATCATGCCAGGCCACCTTCTCTTGTCCACTCAGTTTTTCTACGTGCTCATCTCCTGTGCCTCATTGGTCCTGAGCAGTTTGTCGTTGGGATCCAGTTTCACGATTTCAAGTCTGTTATCTCCCTCACTAGCTCTCTTATTTCCATTTCGATGCCTCAGGACTGTCACTGGAGCCCCCTTGGTCTGTCAGGCTGGTTGGTGAGTCACAAGCGATGGCCTGCTTCTAACCCCAGTTCTACACTAGAGGCTGGTAAAGCAACACCTTCATCTTTCATATCTTAAAATTCCACCCAACTTTCTTTTTAAAACTTTAAAAAAAATTTTTTTTAATGTTTATTTATTTTTGAGAGACAGGGACAGACAGAGCGTGAGCAGGGGAGGGGCAGAGAGAGAGGGAGACACAGAATCCGAAGCAGGCTCCGGCTCTGAGCTGTCAGCACAGAGCCCGACGCGGGGCTCAAACCCACCAACTGTGAGATCATGACCTGAGCCGAAGTCAGACGCTCAACCGACTGAGCCACCCAGGCGCCCCCCGCTCAACTTTCAAAGACGAACTCAGCTTCCATATGTGAAGTAATCTCTCTGTTCTCCGTACCAGTAATTTATTTGTATTTCTCTTATTTACTACCCCTTCCCCAAACAGTATAAGTGTCTCCATGTAATTTATTTCTAGATTTGGTTCTCTTCAAGAATAAACTTTTATTTATTGATTTTTTCCCTCCAGCAGCCTTTACTATGCATGGGATCGAGAGGCTGCCTAGTAAAATGACCATTGAGTTGCAGCAAAGTAGTCCTGTGAGCAGGAAATTAAGAGACATACTCTGATTTTGTTATTTAGGTAAGTTTCTTACTTGTGGGGATGTGACTATACCTGAAAAAGCACCACTTTCAGTGGAATGAGAATCAGAAGTACCAAGCTTAGTACCCCAACTCTTGCTATTCCAATGGCAAGTGTATTTGGGTTTTGCTTTTCTCATCTTCAACACAGCCTGGAGCGGTGTGTACGTGCCAACGCATTACTTGTGTTCACTGTTTTACAATACATACTGGTGATCTAAAGGTCTCTAAATCTTTGGGTAATAACACCCAAATGTGCATCATCTTGAAGGCTTACAGTCTTTTGTTAAAAATTTTTAAATATTTTATTTATTTTTTGAGAGAGAGAGCGAACAAAAGTGGGGGAGAGGCAGAGAGAAAGGGAGACACAGAATACAAAGCAGCCTCCAGGCTCTGAGCTGACAGCACAGAGCCCGATGCGGGGCTCAGACTCATGCCCTGAGAGATCATGACCTAAGACGAAGTCAGACACTTAACTGTTGAGCCACCCAGGTGTCCCGTTGGAGGCTTCTAGTCTTCAGTCAGGAATCTGTATCCCCCTGCATTTCTCCTTTTGGATGGAAATGAATGTTAATTAAGGTAAAGGAAATTATTACCTTTTGGATTTCAGGCTCTCATGTGTCTTTACGGGCTGAGATCTTCTACAGGGAAAAACTATTGCCCAGGTGACAATCGCTGGTCCTACGCACCCCATCCACAGACCAAAACCAAAAAGAGTTGTTTTTATATGTTATTTCTATATCTTCTAGCAGAAATCATGCAGGTTTTATGTTCCATTGGCTCCAAGAAGTGGTGGTTAATTTTGCTAGAATTACCAATGGGCTTTTGTCTCCCAAAGAGTTGAAGGCAAAAGATTCTAGAATGCTAGCAATTTTATTGTTAAGTAGCTCACCATGCATTAACCACCATCACTAGACTGATTAGTAACTTCTGTGCAATATTTCCCAACTTGTGAAAAGGCTCTGTGGACAAGTAAGTTCAGGAAATGCTAAATAGTGATTCCTCACCGTTGGAAAATCACAGTGAAGGAAGATTAAATATGTATGTTAAGTTTACATAAAAGACTGAAAATTCCCAAGGAAAAGAAACTGAGTTTATTTCGTTTAATCTGGTATTTTTCCAAGCTTGGTTAGCACAGGTAATGCATGATGATCTCAGGGAACTGGTTCCTCTTAGTACATATGTTGGATATGTTGCCCTAGTGAATATCCTCTTGGTAGTTTCCAGAACTCCATACCTCTCTCTTCAGTAGGCAAGGAGTGTTTATTACTACAGTATAAGATAATAGTTCATGAAAGATAAGCCTCCTAAGAGCAGACAAATCGATTGGTTCATATTTGGGCTTTTTCTTCACTTCAAAAGGCCCAAGCCATAAGCAGTACTTACTCAATCTGCTTCCAATTTGCACATTCTAAACACAATCTAGCTTTCAGGTAAAGGGATGATTTAAAAAAATCTTTTTTTTCCATAGAAATCTGCCTTTTATAAATGTCTTCAATTTTCTGGCTCCAGATTAATCAGAAATATCCCAAGAATAACTGTCTTTCGAGAAGTTTGGGTTTTTCATTACGGTCTCTAAGAAAATATCCTAAGAGATTTGACTCCCAAGTTGACAGAGATTCAAGTTGGTTTCATTCCATCTATTCAGTCCTAATTCCAAACACGGAAAAAGAGAATTAGGGAGAATGGAGCTATTCTGAATAACATCTGGGTAGCAGAAAAAGAAAAAAAGGATCGGATTTCACTGTGCTGTCGAGGAATTGATGTCGTAGACCTAGCAAGAGTAAATCATGCCTGTTGGTCAAGTCAGCTGATGGTCAAATGGGACAGGTTTGGAGAACGGCCCAAGGCCGCCCGGGTCTGTGCCCTGCAGCACCATGGTGGAGTGGGAGGAGCTTATTCGCAGCCCACCTTCTCTTCTGACAACCTTTTATATCTGGTAATTTCCAATTCCTCCCATGATATCACCCCCATCCAATTGCCCTCATCCTCTTTCATTTCTCTTTCCCCTTTTTAATCAAGACCAGCTCTCAGGAAAAGCACTTTCAAACTACGGTTCACATGCCTGCTGAAATTGAGGACTTTATCCTTCCCAGGAGTCTTTGTGAATCGGTAGAAAGTGTCTCCTAAGACTTCCTGGCTGGCCCAGCATAGCCCTATCTCAGCTGTTTACAATGAGTGTCCCAAGCGTCTTTAGATGATCCGTCTCCCCTTCAATAATAGCTTTTCATAAGATGTATCGTGTCTTATTTTTTGTCTATGTGGCAGGCCCTGTATTACATGTTTCCTGCTTTTGAATTCCACAAATAACCTACGAGGTCGAGTAGTAGGTCCACTTTAAACATGAGGGGGACAGTCTGAGAGTGGTTAATTCCCAACTGCTGGAGGGCAGGGCTGGCATCTGCACTGAGCGGGGTTCTGTCAAACTCCAAAGCATGTGCCCTTGATGACTCCATAGACACTCTGCCAGGAGCCCAGCCCCGCCGGCTCTTACTGCTACTCACCCAGCAGCTGGAGCAGATGGTGAGTGCGTACTTAGCTCACCAAACTGACTCAGCCACCCACATAGGTCAGCCTCTCGGACCCTCTTCCTCCAGAGCCCTCTAAGTACACGGGATCACTGTCAACCCCTGCCATTGGATCTCTGGAATCTGGGACAAGGGATCATAGCTTTGTACTCCACTCAGGAATCCCTTCCTTCTTGGTCTCCTCTCCCAGGATGGTACTCTGGCTTTCAAGCACCCGTTTCCTGACACTATTAGCCCTTCTCTTCCTCCTGAGCCCTTCTTTTCCTCACGCTCACCCTTGGCTCGGGGGAGGTAATAGGAGAATCTAGTTTTAATAGAGGTTGTCTCAGTATTTCCTCAAATCACATTATACATGTGTATATGAGTGAATGTATATATGTACATACATTTATATACACACATATAAATCTCTCTCTGTGAATATTCATGCATGTGAGCACATTCACATACACACATACAAAATATATAGGCCACCCAATGATTGAGGAACAGAAAGTCCTTGCCATTCTGTTACCCTGAACAGTGTTCAAGTGATACTCCCTGGAGAGTGGGGAGTTGTTGGCTGACATTAACACTGCGATAGTCACATTATTCTTTTTCATTAACAGTGTGCAACAGACTTCTTAAATTTTTGTAAATATTTATGTTTGAGAGAGAGACAGAGACAGAGAGACAGAGGGTGAGCTGGGGAGGGGCAAAGAGAGAGGAAGACACAGAATGTGAAGCAGGCTCCAGGCTCGGAGCTGATAGCACAGAGCCTGATGCAAACTCACAGACTGCAAGATCATGACCTGAGCTGAAGTCGGACATTTAACCAACTGAGCCACCCAGGCGCCCCAACAATGTGCAACAGACTTCTGAATGGCCAAGTAACTGGATGAAAACTATTAACTGTCCCACTGTAGTCAATGTGAAGAAGAAGTGGATTTCACCACTGCAGCACTCAACAAATTGAGCATCCAGTAGATATTTCTAGAACACCTAGCACGCAACAGGCACCAGGACAGGCACTGGGGATGCAGAGTTGAAAAGATGTGGTTTCTAGCTTCAGCAAGCTGACCTCCATAAGAGGACAGAGGAGCAAAACATTGCAATGTAATCAGAATATCACTCCCGTGTCTGAGGGTCCCAATGAGGACATTGGGCACAGAGGAGACTATTCATTTGCTCATGAGTTGTTTTGTCTTTTTGTAATTTGCAAACTAGATTTGAAGCCCTGGAAGAGAAAGGAAATTCAGCCTTCTGTGCTCTCATGCTCTCTGCGTTAGCATTAACGCAGTCACCTACCTACAGCCAAGCGCTAAGTCCTAAGGCAGGTTACTTCTGTGTTGCATAAGGAACAATATTGAGTCACCTCCCAAAGGTGTTCTAAGGACAAGCTAGTAGAAATGAGGCCAAAGTGTTTTGTCAGTAAAAGTTTAAGAGAGCTGCAGAAATACTTCGCCACACACTAATGGAGGAGAAAAAGGGCAAGGTTTCTAGAACAGCTTTTGGATCACAGTGACACTCTTGGGTTTGAGCAAGACGCCCTGCCTCTGGCTGGAGAAGGCTGGGGAAGGCTGGGAAAACACTGGTTCTCACTGCAGGCATTCTGGAGAACTAATCGAGGGGCCAAGATGCCTGGACAGAGCTTTGCTCACAGCACCTTTAGGTGGGGAGGAGAGTTCTTTGTCCAGCCATCACTCACCTGGCTCCCAAAAGGCAAATGTAGATTCAAAGATATGACTGTCCAAGGTGGTTTGGGGGGATGGTCAATTCTGCTTGGCACTCACCTTCCTCAAATTAAAGTTCCACTTCTAATCACCACACAAGCCTACAGCACGTTGTTCCAGAACCCTGATTGAAGCTGCCTGCCTTGGGTGGATTGTTGAATCGTGTTGAATAATAGGGAGCTGATGTTATTCACATCACAGACCACAAACAGACCGCAACTCTGAACTTTGAAAACTTAGTCTGGCATCTGCTTTTAAAGCACTGTTTAATTGTCTTCATGAATATCTTAATGAATGCATAAGTAATAATCCATGAAAAGTAGAGGCCTATAAGTCATATTTGGTGAAAGGGTATCATTTAATCTCATGGATTCTACGAACGTGCTCAGAATTCTTTAAATTATACAACAAAAGTGTTGTGTCATTTCCTGTGACTCAGAATTGCTGTCCTTTCTTTGAGGACCCATCATTTGCTTTTAACCTCGCTATCTTGTAATTTTCTATTCAGTTGCATTTATCTTCCACAAGATTAAATTTCTTGGAGGCAGAAAATGTCTCTTGTTCAGTACCTTGCTCCCAGTGTGGCACACACAAGTAGGTGCTAAATTTTTGATTGAATTGAGTGGGTAGTCTGCTTACATGATAGGGGTAGGGTCTTGGGCATGTAATAAGGTTCTCAGCCAAGCCAAGATGGCTTTTGGTTGTAATTGTTTTTCACGCAAGGGAGTTCTTACCCTCCTAGTTGTGCTCATGGTCACAGAGCCGTGAAGGTTCCCATGAACAGAAATGCTCCAATGCATGGCTTCTCTTTGTATTCTGGACAAAGAACTTGTGAATCGATGTACATTCCAGTCTTCTTATCTTATTCAAAAGGATACTTGTATAATGAGAGGAGAAAAGCAAAATGTTTCCTCTCTGCCCTGCACCATCAACTTTGGACTAAGTCCAGTGCCACCTAGCTGGGTCCCCTCTTTCCTCTGGAAACTTGGCTGAGGAGGCCTGGGGCTCACATAAAGATTCTAAGAGTTCTGCACATGTGCTACATGATCTGCAGTTAGGTCCTGGCTCTCCAGGCTGGCACATAAACAAACAGAGCTCCAGTTCTTTATGGCACAAGAGTGCTTTGGAGAGTAGAAAGCCAGGCATGTAAATGACGAGCCTTGTATGCATGAGTGCCGTGGACCTCCAAAAGTGGAATGCCAAGAATTTTGTGTGTGCATTTCTGGTTTTCCAGAGGCTCTCCTTCCCTCTCTTCTGAGTGGATAGAATCCCAAAAGCCCTCCCTATGTTCATGTCATCCCCTTTGGAAAGTGTTAGAATCAACTCACATAGGAATGGATTTCCTCTAACCTAACCATCCCCCTCCAAAATGAAGCAAATCACTTTTCAGCCTCAAAATATCTCTGTCAAGTGAGAGTGACATGGGAATGGCATGAACAAGGCCGAGAGACATGTTTTCAGACACTGCTACCCACTAATAACCATGGTAACTTAGATGGATCATAAGTTAAGAACAGTCAGCTTTACAGGCTCATTACATCACTAAATCTGAGCTGGGAAACAGAAGAACTAGTAACATTAGAAATTGTGCCCAAAACGTTTTTTTTCCCAGATGTTTTTCAGTTGTTGGTGGTGTGGTTAGGAGAGAAATTTGGAGCTACAGAACGAAGGGAAGAAAGTCTTTGGTGATTCAGCAAATTTTTCATATTTATTACTTAGAACCTTTATTAGTCAGGCGAGGATTGTGCATGCTGCTATAATGACTAATCCCCAAATCTCAGGGGTTTAAAGCCACAGAAGTCTATTCTGCTTCTACCACATGTCCAGCACCAACTAGCAGGGGCTTCTCTTCTTCGTAACTGCTAAAGGACCCAGGTTGATGGGGCCTCCATCGTGACCACCAGCTTCGCAGATTCTCAGAGTTGGCTGGGGCAAGGTCACTTCTGCTCATATGCCTTCAGCCACAGCAAGTCACACGGCCATATCCAGCTTTGAGGGAGGTGGCACTAGGCACCTAGAGATGAACCCTGGATGGGACTTAATCCCCGAATCCTGTCTCAGGCATCCTTTTCTATCCTGAGCCAAATTTAAAATAGTCATGTGGCATAGAAAGAAATGAAAACAAGTGTAACTTTAAAATCTGATCTGGAATTAAATAACCATATTTACAGCACAGAGTTAAAAATGTCCTTTGTAGAGCAAAGGACTCAGATCTAAGATCTGTGGAAAGAATATGTTTGGGAAGAATCTATTGACACGGTGCCTCCAATCAGTCAGGAGTATACTCTATGACAAAGGACATTGGTGATAGCTCAGCTTACGGGACTGGTAAAAATGAAAACGTCCCAGCTTGAGTTGTCTCCGTAAGATGTGCGTGCAAGATTCACGATGCAGGAGTCAGAGTTTCTGAAAAAGATTTTTGGAGTGAAAAACTCGTATTAGGTTTACTTTGTTAACCTTAGTTTGTAAGACTGCTACTTGCACACACGTTGGTTGCTTTCAGACCACCAGAGACCCCCTTGAAAACGTCACACTGCTGCACTCACAGGGGCAGCATGTGATCTTTGAAAACGATACAGAGAAAGTTAGCATGGCCCCCTGAGCAAGGGTGACACGCCAACTCCAGGAGCTTTTTTTCAGGTGGGGGAAGATGAAAAACATTCTGCAGGCTGGATGGTTGTGTTGGTTGCATGACAATGGGAATGTACTTGATGCCATCGCTATAATAGTAAAATGTTACATTTTATGTATATATTAACACAATAAAAATATCCTCTTACACTATAATATTTTGGATGTATTAAGTTAAATAAAATATATTATTAGCATTTAGAAAAGTTAGGGAGCTCATAAAACACAGCTGGGGCAGACATCTGTACTATAAAAGGCCATTAATAACTGGCCATTAATTATAACACTTTATTTCAAGCATCTAATGCATGACGAGCACAGATCTAATCACTGCAGATATAGTAGCTCCCTTATGCCTTACAAGGACACTGATGGAGTTATTATTCTCTCCAGTTTACAGATGAAGAAACAACCCCTTAAGGAAGTTGACTGGTCCAAGGTCACATGGCTGAGAGGGACAGGGCCAGGATCAAACCCAGGCAGGCTGGCTCTAAGGCTCTTTGCTGTCACCCAGTCCCCAGCGGGGAAGGTTGAGGCTTCCCAAGGAAGCAGCAAGTTGAGGCTGCCATGAACCCAGGGCCATAGCTCGGGGCTAGCACAGTGGGCGGTGTCCTAAGCCCTGTGTCTCTGAGCCCTGCTTGGTGACCAGGGCAGGCATCCCAGCCACATTCTCAGGAACAGAGAACAGAAAATGCTCAAGCCCAAGCCCAAAAGATTGAAAGGCTCTGTTTTGTTGTTTGCTTACTTCTTTGTGGGAGGAATCAGACCATCCATCGCTACACGTCAGTGAGCGCATGCACACTCTGCGGGTGAGTTCTTGGTACACCCACATGTGGGGGCTTTGGGACTCACTCCTCACACCCAGAGGCTGAGTTGGCAAGCAGCCTATGGGGCCCAGAGTCCCAGGCAGAGCAGCCCACCATAGGCTAGGGAGAGCGTCTAGCCAGTGTACAAGAGCCATTGGATTGCTCAGTTTGGTGATGCCCACAAGCTACACTTTGGCCCTAGGCTGACAGCGGTGGTGAAAATGAAGGCTTGGGTTGGCCCAAGTCCCATCAGGAGGGTTGGGGCTGAGAACACTCACATCTACCCTCACCTCCCTGTGCCTACCTACATCTCCTCCCTTACCCAGGCCCTCCCTCCCCGTCCCCACCCCATCCCCTCCATCACTCAGTCCCTCCCTCCCATGCCCACCCACCACCCCTCCGTCACTAAGCCCTTCCCTCCTGTGCCCATCCACACCCCCTCCCTCTCCAACCTTCTTCCTCCCCATGCCCACCCACACTCCCTTCCTTGCCTGCTCCCTCCCCATGCACACCTGCACTCTCCAAGTCCCTGAGTTTGGAGTTCTGAGCCAGCTCAGCTGGGCAGTTGGATGCCATCTGATGAACACTCAACACTCCTTGGACAGTCACCTCTGCTGCTGCCCCTCCCCCACCTGCCCACATGCAGACCCTGCCCTCGTACATCTTCACTTCATCCTCACAGAAGTGTGGTGGCATAGGAACCATGACACACCTCCACAAGTATGAAGATGAAGTCGCAAACCTTTCGACTTTGAGCTGTAGCAATAATGGAAGAGAGCGAAGGTGTTCATGTACAAATTCTATTTCTTTTTACAGCACAGACGTACTTCTTCCTGCTATTGCTTCTAATTTAAACGTGTTCAAAGAGCTTCTGGAAGGCCACAGACTATAAAGAAAAGCTAGGCTCGATTTATTTTCTTTCCTTTGGAAATCGTCTGTCCTCTTGTCTGTCAGCCTAGCTGACGGCAAGCTCCGTGAGGACCAAAGCAGTGACTTTTATCTTTGATTGTCATTCCTGGTCCTTGAGTTACCCAGGAATGCCCCTCTGTGAGCAGTTCCCCAGGTCACTCATTGCTTTCAGAACTTTGCCTTTCAAGGATGCCTTCCCCAACCACTGAGGCCACATTTGCTCCCCTACCCCCAACCTCCATCCCTATCTGCCCTTTCCTGACACACATTTTAATCATGTATTTGTTTGTTATCCTTCTGTTTCTGCCAGAATATTAGCGCCTTGAGGGCATGGATTTCTGTTTTGTTCACCGCTATAATCCCAGTGCCTAGAATGGGACTGTTAAATGAATGAGTGAATAAATGAACAAATGAAGGGAGAATGAATGAATGAATGAATGGTTATATGAATTATCTACCCCCAAACAATCCATGTACTTAGACATTTCCATTCCTAATTTCTCCACTGAACTTCAACAGTAGATTCACCTGCCGACCTGATATATCACCTCACTTGGCTGTCTAAGAAAGATGACCAAAGAACATAGCCCCATAAACTGACTGCCATTGCCGTTTCTCTCCCCACAGATCTAACTCAGTAAAAGGTACCATCATGTACCCAGATACTTAACCAAAAATCTGGGCATTGTCCTTAATTATATTCCCTTCCCTACACTCACATCCAATCCATTGGCACAACTTGTTAGCTTTACCTTCAAGGTGAATCTCTGCTGGGCTAACTTCCTTCCATCTCTCTGTACTTGCTAGTCCAACCAAACTACCAGAATTTCTCACTTCGATTAGACACAGGCTTCTAACTATTCTCTCTACACTCATGTCCCTCCACCTCTACCTTCTAAGGCAGACTGAATGATCTTTTAAAAATGCAGATCAAATCATGTCGCTTCCCCACAGAAAATTCCTCCATGGGATAATCTACCACAGCATGTAGACCAGGATTCAGGCTCCTTACCACGGCCACCCACGTCCCACACTATAGGCTCTGCCTCTCACCTCACCTGCTATCATGTTCTTGTTGAATACCTTCCCTCTGGTCCATACATTCCACCCAGGTCTTCCTCATGCAACATAAGCTCACTCTTGCCTATGGACCCTTGCTCCCTCTCTGCCTCTAGATGTTCCCAAAGCTGGCTTCCTTCCCACAGTATCACATTGTAAATGCTGCCTCCTTGGTGGTACCTGATCTGACCTCCCCCTTCCCCCATCTATAAACCACAATATCCCCACCCCAGTTACTCTCTCAAATCATCGTATTCTATATTTTTTTCTTTCCTAACACTTAGCACTGTCTGAAAATTACCCCCATGTAAATTGGTTTGCTTGTTTATTTTCTGTCTCCTGTACCCCACCATCCTGCCCTAGATAATGCGTAAATTCACTTCCATGTCAGTAAGCCTCTTGTCCGTCTAGTTTATAGTTTACCACTGTATTCCTAGTGCCTAGAACAATACCAGGTTCAGAGAAGATGGTCAAGAGTGTGAATATGCAGCCAAGAATGAGAGAGAGAACTGGAGTTCATGGGAGAGAAACCCAGGAGCTGGGAGACCATGGTGCCAGACAGCAGCAGAATACCTTCACTTGGGAAGACTTTAGTAGACACGAGGAGACCCCATCATGAAGGAGCTGGGGTTTAGAGGTGCCCAGACACGTACCAGGCTAGAGCTTCAGAGACCTAGTGACCAGACAGGGAAACCAGACATCGAGGGAGTGGGAAACCAAAGTAGAGGTAAGATTAGCCAGAAATCTAACTGACTAATTGCCAGGGAAGCCCACCCCCCCTTCCAGGAATCTTTACATACAACCTGACCCAGGCCCAGTGGCTGCAGAGATGATGACAGGTAAGCATCAAGTAGAGTGGCCACAGAAAAGCATCAAGTAGAGTGGCCACCAGTCTGAAGGATGAAGATGTGGAAGTTCTTTACATTCTAGAAAGACTGGCAAATGCCTCATATCTCCCCGGCTGGCTTTGTGATTCTCATGTTCTTCTCCTGAATTGAAAGATGATGTCCTGTTCTCATCTCCCCGGGCCATTTGTGCTCAGCTAAGTTCCCAATCCCGTGTCTTCCATTGCCACCCATGTCTTGACATGACACACAGAAGAGCCACTATGTACTAATGTAGCCCTATGAGGAGATAGTTTGCTCCTTAAGGGGCCAATGAAATCAGGACTAAATAGTACCATCTATCGGCTTAGTGAATGAGTGTGACTACATAATCTCTTATGAGAGAGAGAGAGAGAGAGAGAGAGAGAGAGAGAGAGAGAGATTAATTTAAAGGAGTCTTGTTTGACCTGTCCATGGTGACCAACCATTTCTTGGGTGTAAGCACTCCGTTGCTGGGTTCAAGCCTCCAAAATAGTGAGCAGGCAAAAGGTTCTTGTCTGTTTAATAACAGTCCTGGATCTGTCAGTCCCGCTGCCAACCCCAATTTGTAAGTTCTCTTCTGTAAAGATTGCACAATTGTACTTGTTTTCTGACGACTGTGGGCTGGCTAATGGCTGTTAAATGATCAGCTGCCCAGTGACTCAGCATTGCTTTAACCTTTAACAGAGCGGATTCCTTCCTCCCTGAATCTGCTGGAGGAAAATGGTAACTTTGTCAGTTTGCCCCTTTGGGCCCCTGCTGAGAACTCACAAAAGAATGCATTGTATATAGCACCCCATCTTCAAAGGACCCACTCCTGCCTTTTGAAACAATTCGGTTGGACCTTGGGGGCATTATGCTAAGTGAAGTAAGTCAGGAAGAGAAAGACAAATAGTGTATGATCTCACTTATATTTAGATCTAGATCTAGATCTAGTGGAATCTAGAAAAGTTGAGCTCATAGAAATACAGAGTAGGATGGTGGCTGCCAGGGGTTTGGGGTGTGGGGGAATGGGGAGATGTTGATCCAAAGGTACAAACTTCTAGCTAGAAGATAAACAAATTCTGGGAATCTAACGTATAACATAGTGACTATAATTAACAATACGGGGGTCACATAGGTGGCTCGGTCTGTTAAGCAGCCGACTTCAGCTCGGGTCACGATCTCCCTCCCAGTCTTTGATTCCCAGCCCCATGTGGGGCTCTGTGCTGACAGCTCAGAGCCTGGAGCCTGCTTCAGATTCTGTGTCTCCTTCTCTCTCCCCTCCCCTGCTCACGCTCTGTCTCTGTCTCTCAGAAATAAACAAACATTTAAAAAAAATAAAAAAAAACACAATTCTGTATTATGTACTTGAAAGTTGTCAAGAGAGTAGGTCTTAAATGTTCTCACCACACACCCAAAATGATAATTACGTCAGAAGAGGGAGATGTTAATTAACATTGTTGTGGTAATCATCTTGCAATATCTTTACATGTATCAAAATCATCAAGTCTACTTTAAACTTATATATTTTATATGTTTATATAAACTACACTCTACTTTGTCAACTATTTGAGATCAAGAGGAATAGTAAAAGTTTTGTGTGTTTTTTTTTAAATTTTTCCTCACTTTAGAACATTCACACTTGGATTTTGCCTGGTGAACTTGAAAGTCTCTTCTTTCTTCAGTGTAAAATGTGCCATTGTTTATCAATTCCACAGGTAAGAGGCAGAGAAGCTGGCCAGGCGTGGGTGAGTCAGGGTTGAGGGTTTACCACAACAGGAAGCCCTGGCAATTAATAGAAAAATCAGGAACAACTAAGCAATCAGCCCTGTGGAACCTTCACCATGTAATGGCCACTTGGCAAGGCACATGCGTTCCTCTCTCAAAGAGAACTCAGTACTGCAAGTATGACTATAGATTGGCCAAAGTTTTCCTACACGGGCTTTCCTATCACTAAGGAGGTGCTTCACCTAATAAAAGGTCCCTTGAAACAACACCAACCATCATTTGAAGGGTGATTCACCTCCTACGTTTCTCAGGATCTATCTGGAACAGAGGGCCTGAGGCAGGGATCAAGGTTGGCCTGCAGAACCAGAGGACAGGAAGGAGGAAGGGAAGCTGAAAACCCAACCAATCTTAGGTGCAGAAGCTTCAGAATGACAGACCCGGAGTTGAACAAACCAAATGTGGCATCAGACGTACCAGCCAGGCCTGCCAGCCAAGTCAGAGGTCTTGGGACAAGCTGCCTTGGAGCCAGCAATGGCCTCCGGTTCCTTCCTCCTTCTCCATGGCCCTTATTTTTATGTGGCTCAATATTCTGACTACAGGCCACATATTTATTTTACATGGGCAAATGTGTGTCTTTAAACCTTCTACCTTCATAGATACAGTCCAGACCTGGTTGTATTAATACTTTTTTATTAAGGGGAGCTTTGAAATATCGAACCCTAGTGTTAGGTTCTAGTATCAAAATCTCACCATTTTCCCTCCTCCCTTTGGGACGACATTGTTATTTGGGTGGACCACCTCTCAACGAGGGTACATATGCCTTCCCAGTTATCCCAGTACTAACCACCACCCCATCCCTTTTCTTCCCACTCAAGAAATATCAGAACAAGTGATTTCTAATGAAATACGAGCATTTCAAACCTTCACACTTTCCCAATGGTAACAAATTCCTTGCATTACATTCTGATGTGTTTTTACACCGCTGAAGCTCAGAGACGTTTTGTGGACTTGCAGACTAGCATGGAAACCCATTGACTCTGACTCCAGTGGCCTGTCTCTGAGCCCCACGGCTTGTACATTGTGCGAATGGGCATGTGTCGCTAGATGAGAGCCAGCACCCTATGTGTTCCATTGTATAAGGATCACACACTCTGAAAAGCCATCTCCCTGTCTTGCTCTTCACTTTGCTGACTTCCTCCTGAACCCTCTCTCCCTCCTCCTGTGTTTGCAACTTTGCACATCATCCTCCCTAGCCCCGAAGGCTCTCCTCACCCTTCTTCATTGACTTCAAGGCTTACATGAGCACGCGCTGCTCTCCAAAGCCTTTCCCCACATCCCAGGCCCCAGAGGACCTCCCTCACCTCCACCCTGACCGCCTGCCATCTCTCCTACTTATCCAGGGCTTTAAAACTGTCCCTGGTGCTGTTATATGTCTTGCAAAGTATGTTTGCATCTTCCCATTATGATATACACCACTTATAAGCAGAAATTGAGCCTTAAATGGTGGATTAATTAATTGCATTTATTTTATTAATTATTTATTTCCTAAATAATTTATTGCTCCCAATCTACAAAAGATTTGAGAGAGCTCACAAAAATGAATATCATCGAAGAAGATAAAATTAGCAGTTTAAGTAGTTGAAGTGAGGGAGAAAACCACAAGAAGCGGGGTGTTTCACATCCCTCCAACCCCACACAGTATCGAACCCTGGACAGTGACATATACTCTGTTGCTGCTAAGGATCCAAGAAAGACAAGGCGTTATAAAACTATTGGTCTGTCCTATATGCATAGCATTTTATAATTTTTAAAAGTGCCCCCATTTATTACATCATTGGGGTTAATGCATTCCCAGGAATATATTTTTGAACTCTGTTTTACGGGCAAGGGCATCAAGACTCAGAGATGTGAAGTGACTTGGCCAGCTTCACCAGCTGGCAAGTGGCAATCTGGCACTTCAAACCAAATTTTCCTGATTCAAAATTCAGTGCTTCATCGCTGGAAGAGCAAACCTTATCTAAAGAGGATGAGATGTGGAGAATGAGAGCATAAATGGAAACTGAAGTGGGGGGTACCACCAAGCCAGGTAGGAAGGAAGGAAGGAAGGAACAGAGGGAGGAAGGAAGGAAGGAAGGAAAGAAGGAAGGAAGGAAGGAACAAACGAACAAAGGAAAGAAGGGGAGAAGTGAGGGAGGGAGGGAGAGAGAGAGGAATCAGTTGTAGGCAAGGAACAAATGGAGGTACCTTACATCCTTCCAGAATCAAGTATTTACATAAGAATGTAATGACCCTTAGAAGGGATGGATTTATGGAACACAATCACAGAGAAACTGACTCAGGGTGAGATTGAGGAGCTGTTTGGTGCTATCTGGGGACCTCTGGATTCACAGATTCAGGACATAAGTCTGTAACCATTGTGACTATTGGTGTTTGCCTTCAATCAGAATGTGACCTGACCGCTCTAGAGTAGAAGAAAGCCAAGAAAGGTCTGTTGACCCAATTCCTTACACATCTGCTCTGAATGATAAAAGTGGAAGGTGGAATAAGTAAACCGGATCCATGATCCATCAACGTGACATCCTGCTTAAAGAACTATTGGTAGTACCATAAAAGAGGTGAAGAGGTTTCCTTCAGCATCTAAAAGGAGATATAACTGCCAATATTGGGGACAAGAGTTTTCACGGTTTGCTTGAAATTTTATCTTTTTCTGGGCATTCTCTCCCCCAGAGTCCTATCAGCTGAAGGGAGGCACCTACTATCCAGGGCTGCTGGAGCCTGTACTCTGGGAACCAGTGGTGGGGCTGCCGATCATGCACCTCGTTCGTGCCCCAGACCAGTGCTGAGCTCCCCGACATTCTCAAGGCTTGCCTGCCCAGCGAGAAATGGACCCCAGCTGCTTTCCATGAGACCACAGCGATCATTCTGAAATACAGCTCCTCAAAGAGCTCCACAAGCATCTTGAGAAATAGGATAAACATTTAAAAAAATAGTCAATTTATTTGAAATTAGAGTTAGAATGAAATTTGTTTAAATTTAGAGTAGTAGAGTAATTAGAATAATAATAACAAATCAGATACGGAAACATTACTTGTACACAGTTTTGCTCAGTGTTGAGCTAGGTCCTAGAGTAAGTACTGACGTCCAGCACAGTGGCAGAGGGAGGGGGTTCCTCACCTTTGGGGGGATTAGAGCTTCACTAGACAGTCACTTATTCCCAGCCTGTTCCTTCTTTGGATTTGGACCGGCTAAAGCGCTGTCTGGACAAGGGCGTCTAACTCAGGTCCTGGTTAGGTCCTCAGACTCTGCCCTCATTGACCTCCTGTGGGAAGAATGCATTCTCCGAAGTAAAACAAGAGAGAAAAGCCAAGACAGCAGAGCAATAGAAGCTGCATTGGGTGGCATGGGACACACGTGCTCCAGGGAATGAGAACCGAGGGCTGATGCAGACAGACATCACTGGGAAAGGCGGCTGGAAGAAGTAGGGGTGGAAGCCGACAGGCAGGTGCCAGAACTCCAGCCCCCCCTTCCTCCCCGCCCCCCCCCCACGCTGTCTGTGTGACCTTGGAAACGTTGCTTGACCGCTTATGACAGTTTCTTCAAGGTTTCACGGCAGCTTCTCAAGAGATGACAGAGGGCAGCATATATTTAGAAAATGTTATTGGGCAGGAAATTAACCAGATGGGAATTTGCTGCTAGTGACAACTCGGTGCTGGGGAAGCATTTATTTTTAGACGTTCTAAACCTTTACAGTTTACGTCGGAGGATTCAGGGACAGATTATGGATTTTCCCGGCGGGCTGAAGAGAGCTCCAAAGTGTGAGTCATCACTTGACCTGTGTGATCTACCTTAGCTGGTTGTTGGGTGAAATGTTCCACAGGGCATTTCCCTAACTGCCTGGCCAAATTCACAGCTGGAGGGAGAGAGAGAAACATCAGAGACCTCTTCCGAGAAGACTATTTGAGTAACTGTGATTAGGGGCATCCCAGGCAACAGAGGTCCCCAGGGGAACAGCTATCTGTGCTGCTGTGTGTGTGTGTTGGGGGGGGGGAGTTTGGGGGGGTTGGAGAACAGGGGCTTCCAGACAGGTAGGGCTGGGGGCTGGGGTTGGGGTTGGGGAGCAGTCAAGGGAGCCTGCAACCCTCCCTGGAAGCAGCACACGGGGCACATTGGGAAACCGAGGAATGATTTCTCTATTCTCAGCTCATCAGAGATGGTTACCCCAGGCTCTTCATGGAAGTTTCTGCACCCCCAGCCTAACTGTGTGCCGGATTTCTGGGGCTGAAATGGAATCCACTGGTGCAGATATTCCTAATATCTCATTCCGTGCTCACTCAGCCAGTTCGACAGAGGAGCCCAGAGAACTGAGCAGATGCTCGTGAACCCATCAGGGCTTTAAATGTAGTAATAAAATGGTGGTTTAGACCAGATTAATAGCAGCCTGATGCAATTCGTAACAGGGACTAAGTCCCTCTTAGTACAATATGAATTTTTTATTGCCTCAAATAACCACATATTTCTGTTCCTAGATTCTGTATACCACAGAGAGAAGCCAAAGCGCTGCAACAGAAGAAAAAAAAAACAACACAGTAACACAAACCACTTTCCCAGTATGGTTTGCCTTACTTAGACCACTGACGCTTTCTTTTTCCTTATTGGAATGCTCACTGGTTTTCAAATTAATTTCTCTCTCTATGTATCTAGATATAGATGGTGTAGATATAGATTCCCTCTTTATATTACATTTTTTAAATTGAAGTATGGCAGATACACCGTGAGTTTCAGGTGTACACCAGAGTCACTGGATAAATCTACATATTATCCAGACTCACAAGTATAACTACCAACTGTCGCCACACAACGTTATCACAATACCATTGACTATGCTGCCTGTGCTGTATTCCTAAGACTTAACCATTCCATAAGTGGAGCCCTGTCCCACTCTCTCCTCTTCACCCATTTTGTCCATCCTCCCCTCCCCTCCCCTCTCCAACCATCAGTTTGTTCTCTGTATTTATAGATCTGATTCTACTTTCGTTTGTTTATTATTTGTTTTCTTTTTCAGATTCCAAATATAAGTGAAATCATATGCCATTTGCCTTTCTCTGTCCGACTTACTGCACTGAGCGTAGTACCCTCTAGATCCATCCATCAAATGGCAAGATCTTGCCCTTTTCGTGGCTCTGTAATATTCCATTGTGTATATATACCACATCTTCTTTACCATTCATCTGTCAATGGACACCTGGGCTGCTTCCACATCTTGGTTATTGTAAATGATGCTGCAATAAAGACACGGGAACATGTATCTTTTTGAATACGTGATTTTGTTTTCTCTGGGTAAATATTCAGTAGTAGATTTACTGGATCTCATGGTATTTCTGTTTTATTATTTTGAGGAACCTCCATACCGTTTTCCACCATGGCTGCACCAATGCACATTCCAACCAGCACTGCATAAGGGCGGCTTTTTCTCCGCATCCTCACCAACACTGATTATTTCTTGTCTTTTTGATGCTAGCCATTTCTAATTCATTTCTGAATTGTCGCCTTTCTATCAACTGATGGCTACTGTGGCCATGACCTTCAATAATAGCTCTGTAATTTCAATTATCCTCAAGAGGCCTGGGACTGTGGTGCTTGGATTTTTGAAGCTATCTTCATTTCTTTCTTGAAGTTTCCAGATACACCACTTTTATTATTTGTTGTTCCGTAGAGTCCTTAGCTAAGGAGTTGTCAGATGCCTTTTTCTAATCTAGTATCTTCCTGTGAAATGTGCTGGTTTTCAGCTCCAGAACATCCTGGAGCCATGTTCTGCCACCTTCCTCTGAGTCCTTCTGTTTGCAAGATCATCTCTTTCACCCCCAAACCAGAACAGCTTTTGGGGAAACAAATATTTTCCCAGGTTGCCCAGGCCTTCCAATATTGCTTCCTTTCCACCCTGTTATGGGGTTATGCTTCCTTCCTTTTTGAAATTTGTCATCTAGACTTCCAATTGTTAATCTTTCCCATTTTGTATCTTCAGTTTTTTACCATTTTAATGGTCTTCTCTGAAAGCCACATTTAACTTTTTATTTACATAAAAAGCAGTGAAAATATTTTTTCCTGGGGTGCATGGGGGGTTCAGTGTGTTAAGCATCCAACTCTTGATTTAGGCTCAGGTCATGATCTCACAGTTCCTGGGATCAAGCCCCAGGTAGGGCTCTGAGCTGACAGTGTGGAGCCTACTTGGGATTCTCTCTCTCCCCCTCTCTCTCTCTGTACCCCACCCCTGCTTGTGGGCACGTGCTCTCTCTCTCTTTCTCTCTCTCTCTCAAAATAAATAAACATTAATAAAAAGAAACCATTTTTCCAAATACAACTCAAATATTAATTAAAACCCAGAGAAAACTCTCTACTGTAACAAAAATCCAGAAGTAACATCAAAATGACAAGCACCCACTTACAGCCTGTTTCTTTCAAGCAAAAATCAGTACATGAAAATGTTAAGGTATGGACAGCAGCGATCTATCGTGGAGGGACTTGGTGGGGTCACATGGCCTGATGACCCTTAGTGGGAGTGAACATTAACCTTCACAAACAAGGCAACCAAACCCCCTCTTCTGCCACTTCCTGAAAACTGGTTCTGTGAGTTGGTTTAGCAGCCTAAGGTCCCAGTGTTCTTATGCTTATTCCAGTTCTCTCTCTCTTTTTCTCAACTCCTCTTCCTCTTTTGATCTTAGGCGTTGGCTTTCTCCCTCCTTTGTTCAATGCGAACACAGTTCTGGAAAAGACCAGTTTGATTTCACAGAATGTATGTTCACTCGTTCTCATGTAGATTTCCCTTGAAATCTACAACACAGTTAGGGAGCTAGAAACGATCGCTGTGTGGATATAATCCTGATTCTAAATGTATGAGAGTATCGGTCAAACCAGCTTGCTCGTGAGACCATGCCCAAGTGATGGACACACCGTGACATCTTATTTAATGGCGTCCCTATCTTCCCTAGTCGATGGTTCATTGTTTGAGTCTGCAACCTATTCCTCTTCATAAGGACCTCCCCACCCAGAGTCTGGCACATGCTTTACAGTTAGATACTCATTATGTCTTCATTGAATAAAAAAAAAAATCCCATTTAGCTACAACAATTTCCTTCAAATCCAAGTGGAAACTTTCCAGTTCCAGACCTTTATTCTATATACTCTTTAGTCCGTAGACTTGGCCAATGATCTCCTTATAAAACAGTGATAAGTCAATGTGTTTTCTGCCAGTGTTTCATTGGAAAACAGGATGTTCACAATGACTGGTTAGCACCCTGTGTGGGTGTGGAACACTGTAGAATTGCCTGGCTGTCCTTATTTCAAACCCACTTCATCACTCTTCTGGAATATATCCTATATTACTTCACTGGTAAGCCTTCTTTCATTTTCTTCATTCTAAATGTTGGAATCATTTTGGATAGATTTAGGGTTGTAACTATGATTCATTACAGCAATCTCCCGATTTCATCTCATTGTAATTAAATTTTAATTTTTTTATCAAAGTAATCCAGAAGCTGTCAAACAGTGTTCTAAGGCTTATCATAAAAGAATGGCCCCCACATCATTCTTTTCTTTCCTAATTTTCACTTCCCCAAGTGGAATGACTTTTAACTCTCTCAGCTGTTTCTTCTGGTTTATAACTTGCTATTTTAAAATAGCATCTCACTGGGGTGCCTGGGTGGCTCGGTCACTTGAGTGTCTAACTCTTGACTTTGGCTCAGGTTCTGATCTCGTTATTCAAGAGATCAAGCACCAGGTAGGGCTCTGTGCTGACAGCATAGAGCCTGCTCTGCATTCTCTCCTTCCCTTTCTCCCTCCCAAAATAAATAAATATTTATTAAAAAATAATAAATAAAATAAAATAACATCCCATAAAAATGTTTTTCATTTTTCATATTCAGACAATGTTTATTACCTTTCTAAGAGATGGAATTTCATTATCCCTCATGCCCCCAACATGCATGTGTGCACACATGCGCACGCGCGTGCACACACACACACACACACACACCCTACTGTCCCTGCACCCAATTACACTGTTATTTTGTTCATATCAGTATTAGAGGTTTTCATCTAATCATGTCATTATTATTTATAGCTCAATTATGTAAAGCACTGTTATTTCATTTACTCTCCTTAATGAAATGAACTAAATTATTGTTTTTCTTTTTTTCTTTTTTGCTTATTTTTCTATATTATATGACACCCTGGGACTTTCCTTAACAACCATCCTGTGGATTCCCTTTGCTCCTCTCCTATGTTGGATCCTTGATTCCTGAATGATAAATCTTCCTCTTTCTTTGTCTACTCTCCCAGTTCAGTGGAACTAATTTTTAGCTTCTTCAGCAATATGGAAACAAATGGAGATAACATTTTTGAAAGCTTGAAAGTTGGAAAATATTTTTATTCTGTTTACTTGATTGATGATTTCATTGTCTATAAGATTATTGATTGGGAAGTACTTTCCCTTGGAATTTTGGAGACATTATCTCCTGTATTCTTTTTAAGAAATCCATGCCGTTCTGATTCTTAATAATTTATGTGTGACCAGAGTTTGATTCTTCTTTTTTTTGGAAGATTTTAAGATATCTTTCATCCCTAAATTCTACACTGGTATGTTAGGAACTGACCCTTTTAAATTCTATTCATTATCCTATAGAATCACCTTTGGATCTAGAAACTCACACACTTCTATGAGAACTTGTATTATTTCTACAATACTTCCTTCTCCACTTTCCATGTTTTCTCCTTTTGGAATGTCTGCTAGTCAGATATTAGATCACTTGGATGAAGGCTCTATTTTACTTCTCTTCTTACTTATTTTTATATTACAGAGAGAAGAATTAAAAGGCTAAAGCAAGCTCTGTGTGCATAGGGAAGGTCTGTTGACAAGGGAGTTTTACTCTCAGATGATAAAGCAGAAAGCCAAAGTTTTCACTGGAAAACACCAAAATGTCCATGGATGTTGGTTGTTTACTAGTTGACCAATCTTTCTTTGTTCTTTAATTCTTTCTTGCCTTCTTTTGGATCAATGGAGTACGTTTGATCATTAGCCATTTCCATTATGATCATTCCACTATTGGTTCATTAAATGTAACTTTTATTTTACTTTCTTTAAGTTGTTTTAGGTTTTTCAGTATCATCTTTATTATAGTTTACCTTCAAATAATATTAAACTTCTTCCCAAGCATAAACAGAATTGAATTCTGTTCTGTTCTTTATCTTTAATATTATTATTACTATTATTTTTATTTCCTTGTTCTGGTCTTCTTTTTTTAAACTCCTGAGTTGAAAGCTGGGTTCCCTTGCTTTTATTATTTCTTTTTTTTCTGATAAATATATTAAAGTTATAAAATTTTACCTAGGTATGTTTTTATTATGCCCCCTTAGATTTGACCCATAAATAACTCATCTTTCAATTTCTAGGTGTTATAGCATTCCTTTATTTTTTCTTGGGGGGGAGCAAGTGAGTGAGGGGCATAGAGAGAGGGAGAGAGAGAGAATCCCACGAGGGGTACAGAAAGAGAGAGAGAGGGAGAGAGAGCCCGATGCTGGGCTCGAACACATGAGCTATGAGATCATGATCTGGGCTGAAGTCAGATGCTTAACCGACTGAGCCACCAAGGGACCCCAATTTGTTATTGTTGTCAATGAATATTCAATACTTATTATTTGCTAGACACTGTTTTAGGCATAGGATACAGTAATAAGTGAAACAAAATTCCTGCCTTCCATGGATCTTATATTCTGGTGGGGCTGATAATAAATAACTATAATATATTGCATGTTGCACATGTACACATATAGTAAGGATAAATGTTTCAGAGAAAATAAATCAGAATAAGGGTGGTAGCGAATTTAGAGTATATGTGACAAGAGTTGATTCATAAAAGATGGGTCAGGAAGGCCTCTCTGAGAAAGTGATATTTAAACATATCTTAATATGGTTTATTTTTCTTCGCTTGATCTATTAGTTTGAAATGGGCATGTTGAAAACTACCAAATACAATTGTTTTTCTTTTCACCAGTCTCTGATGCATGTTTTTGGCCAGTGTATTTTTTTGTCTTGAATTCCGATTTGTCAGATGTTAACATTTGAACACCTGCTTTCTTTCCTTTCATATTTGTATATCTTTCTAAATGTGGGTTCTACCAATGGATTTCAAATCCCAGCTGTGACCCTTACTAGATGTTTGATCTTAGGTTGATTACTTGACCTCTGTCCTTCAATTAATTATTTAATTATCCGTTAAATGGGGATACCAATAGTCATTGCCTCATAATGTTGTTATAAGGATTAAATGGGTTAATAATTGTGAAGTGCTTAGAACAGCGCCTGGCACATGGTAAGTCATGTAGAAATAAGAAGCTACAGGAAAAAAAAGCCCAAAATCTTTGCTTCAAATATTTCTTTTGCTTTTAATTCAAGAGTTTGTCTGTTGCTAACAACACAGTGATATCTATAAGTTCACATTTTTAAAAATCCAGCCAGTCTTTTCGGGGGTTTTAAATTCATTTACAATCACCCTACGTGCTTTAATCATATTAGAATATGTTTCTGCCATCTCATTTAGTATTTTTCCATTTACTGTACTGTTTAAATTTCCCCCTTCATTCCCTACTTTACACTGGAGATATGGCATTTTCTCCCCAGTAACAACATTGATGATTAATTGCACCTGCCTTTTTAAGAAAACATTCTTCCCTTCCCCAATATTTCTACTGTTTCTCATTCATTCTCTTTTACACATATTTTGTTATCACTTATAAGTGGGTATGTACGTGTTAATTTCCATTATGCAGTTTTCATATAACACATCTCTTTTTTTTTAAGTTTATTTATTTATTTTGAGAGAGAGAGAGAGTGCAGAAGAGGGGCAGAGAGAGAAAAACTCAAGCAGACTCTGCACTGTCAGCACAGAGCCCGACGTGGGGTTAGAACCCACAAACCTTGAGATCGCGACCTGAGCCGAAATCAAGAGTCAGACTTTTAACTGACTGAGCCACCCAGGTTCCCTGTAACACACCTCTTTTTTTGTCTTCCTGTATCACCTACACTTCTACATGGTGTTTTTATACACCCATGGCTTCCACCTCCCTCTGTATGCTGACAACTTCGACATCTATGTCTCTGGCTCTCATCTCTGTCCCAATAGCAAAACTGTACATTGAACGGACATGCCAACTGAACGCATTTCTTTGTGTTCCTTTCCTCCAGGAACGGCACCCCCACCTTCACAGTTGCCCAAGCCATTACTCTGATGCCCTGTCTCCTTCCTCGACGACTTCTGTATGTCTTGTCAATTCTTATTCCTCCATCAATCATGTCTAGATTGTTGTATGACATTTCTATATCTGGGCTCCTCCTCCCCTGCCCACACCCCAACACTGTCTTCTACCCGAAAACCCAAGAAGTCTTCACAAAGCGAAAATCTGGTGATATCACTACCTACTCAAAACTCTTTGACAGCATCTTATTGCACTTTAGATTAAGTGTTAATGCCTTAAGATGGTTTATGAGTCCATGTGTAATCCAGTTTCTGTCAACTCTTAGCTTCTCTCCTCCCAAACACTTTGGAGGACTTTCTGCTAGCTCCTCAAACACGGCAGACTTTCTCTTACCTTCATAGTTTTTCATAAGCTGTTCCTTTGCCCTAGAACACATTTTCCTTCCTCTTGGCCTGGAGAAATTGTACTCAACATTCAGACCTCAGATCAGATCATTTCCTCTAAGAAGCCTACCTTGTTCAGGATGCTCAAACCCTCTCACAGCTCCCTGTATCCCCTCCTCAGTCCCCTCCTCAATGATTTATGAATGTTCGGTTTTTTATCTTCGATTTCAACATGTTCAGCAAAGACAAGGGCTATCCTTGTATCCTGAGTCAAGGATATGCCCAATACATGGCAAGTCCTCAGTGAAATGTCTCGACTTGAAATGTATGTCCATACCATACATTAGGTTCCTGGCATTCTTTTAATTCTAGAAATTTCTTTCAAATTCCTCATTCATTGGCTTCTTAGAGACAATCTAAGTATCCCCAACTTTTAAGGTTTTATTGCCGGCATCTTACACGAAAATAATCTTCTATTGCTTACAAGGTAATTTTCCATGAACTCCTTTAACTCTCTCCATGTTCCTGGGATACAAGGGATAAACTGCTCTTCCCATTATACAGCAAGACAATTCCATTTCTAAAAAGTTAGTGATATGCGCGATAAGACCAGAGTCAGGACATCTACTTAGGTCTTTGGATCCAATTTTTCATTGTAAGCATTTTTAAGTGTACAGTTCAGTTGTGTTAAGTACATGCACATTGTTGTGCAACCGACCTCCAGAACTCTGTTCACCTTGCAAAACTGAAACTCTCCCAATTATACTGCTTCTCATTGCCTTCTTCCTCCTGCCCCTGACCGCCACCACTCTGCTTTCTATCTCTGTGATTTCAATTACTCTGGGTACCTCATGTAAGTGGACTTGTAAAGTACGTTTCTTCATGTGATTGGCTTATTTCATTCAGCATAATGTCTTCAAAGTACCATGTTGTAGCATGTGTCAGATTGTTATGCCTTTTTAAGGCTGAATACTATTCAATTGTATGTATATACTGCATATTGTTTATCCATTCATCCACCAGTGGACACTTGGGTGGCATCCACCTTTTGGTTATTGTGAATAATGGTGCTATAAAGTTGGATGTACACATTTCTCTTTGAGCCTGATGAACTGTGAGATCATGACTTCAGCCCAGATCAAGAGTCGGATGCTTAACTCTTAATTTTGGTGCCCCCAAAGTCTAGCCTTTTAATAAAAGGAATCTTGGACCTCAGGCAAGATATTGCCAATGTGATTGAGGTCTGGACTTATTATTTGTATATGAGAAAAAAGGAAAGAATTACACGTATCCATATCAGATTATCAGCAGAGGATTGCTATCTTTAAGATAAAGGTTAAAGCCATCTGAACCAGTTTAGAAATAAAATCCAGGTTACCAGTGAGCCAGAACTGGCAGATAAAAGTTGGTTTAAAGAAGACTTTAGGGGAGGACTGGTTTGTTACCCGAAGTCAGTAGCTGCCATTTTCCAACCTGGTTGTATTTAAAAGAATCTGTCTCCCAGAGGGACCAGACAGCCATATGTAGCATTGCCTGTATATTCCCTTTAGCAATATAGATTAATATAGAATCCTCTCTCTTTATGAGTTTTCAACCAATAAATTTCTACATACACAGGAAGGCTTTCTTCCAGAACAAATTATTTCAGATCCCACCTGCCACCTACAGATGACATTAGAGGTCTGAATACTCATGTTATCTTACTCTAATTTTTAGATTGCTTAAAAATTTTCTTTTATTGGAGTATAATTGACATATGCTATCCTATTCGTTTCCGGTATACATTACAGCGATTCTGCGTGCTCAGCCATTACACTCTTTACTTGTCTGTGTTTATGATTGAGCTGTTTAACAACATCATTAGACCATAATATTTGAAAAGAACCACGGAGAAAATATTGCAAGTGTTCCTATCAACGACTCACAATTACAAGAAGAGAGGAAGGAAAGTGCTAAGAGAATAGCATGTGTGGCACGTGCCCCTCGAGATGAATCATTCCGACAGTAGGAATTATCCTTCTGGATAAAATGTGAACTGGCAGTGAGTGAGAAGGTCCAGGCCTACACTGTCTTCAGTAACAGGCAACATGAGGAGGGAGATTTATGCGGTTGAAAGATCAGCCTTAGTATCGGGTGTTATTAGTCTGCTCGGTAGACTCTTTAGACTTTAGTTTATTAAACTAAGCAGCCTAAAGCTAGGAGTTAGAAAATGTGAAGAAGAAGCAAGGTAACATTTCTGCCAAGAAAACTGTCACAAGCCATGAACGGTTGAACGGGTTGACAAACCTTTGACTCTGCCCAAGATCAAAGTGAGAAGGGGCAGATGTATGAGACGTTGCATGGCATCTAAGGAGTTAACAGAAGCACTTTCAAAGACCCTGAGGGATTGGGAAGGGAATTAATTGCCTCTCAAACTTCAGATGCCAGCAACACAAGTATCAGCCAGGAAAAATATATGCCTCATTTTAATGCTTCAAAGTCATGACCCATGCCCATTTTGGTGGGAATGTATCCAGGGATTTTAAACTTAAAACAGCCTCCCTACTTTGGATTTATGAGCAAATGGCTTTCAAAATGCTTTTTAGAACTGAATTGGTACATAAGAAGAGGAACTTCTATAAATTTATTGAATTTGTTTTCCATTTTGTTCTATATCAGCTGCAAACCTGATCACAATGCTTCCTCTGTCTTCACAGATATCATTGTTACACTATTTGAGACATGACCAAGGACAGTGCCTAAGGACAGGCAACTCGAATAGCATTTCCCAGAGTACGCTCCAGGGGTTCTGTAGGGGAAAAAAAAGTTTCTGTGCCTTATTAGGTTCAGAAAATGCTAAAAAGCACTCAGTTAATACTTTTTGAAGGAGGTGCATGAAAACGATTGTCATCAGAACATACTTAGTTGGCCCCCAACTAGAGAGAGCATAATTGACCATGAGCGCCGGCCGCTTCCCTCCAAAATCCATCATCACGTCTGCAGTGAGGCCAGGTTTCCCAGTGGCTGTTCCCAGGCAAAGGCTGAGAAAACAGGGCACCCAGGTAGGCCCGCTATTGGAAGACACAGGACTCCTCTGACCGACAACTTCGGTTCAAGGGTTTCCCGGAGGTTTGCTGAACTCGCAGATGAGGCCACTTCAACTCAACTTCGTTTCCCCCTCTCCTTTCCTCGAGGTCTGGGGCCTCTTCCAGCCCTCCCCAGCTCCCTCCGCATTCTCTCCCACAGGCCCCTCCTCTGATATAATGCGGCCCTATTTAATCCTAGCTGGGCCCCTGATGCTCAGACAACCCAGACAAAAAAGAATGACTCATAAATCCCTGTGCACACACAAAAAAAGCAGCTAAATACATGAAGCAAAACCTATTAGAAATAGAGGAATTATGTCAAAAGGTAATATTAGTGGGAGATTGTAATACAAACCTTTCAAAATCAGTCATATGTAACAGACAAAAATTGAAAACATAAAGGAATTTATGAACCCATAACCCCTCATATAGATAATATAAATTATTTCCTAAGTTGATGGAACAAAGAAAGGGGAAATTCTAAAGTCCATGTTTCTATCCATCATCCAATAGAATTAGACAAAATATAGAAAGTGATAAAACTAGGACTTAGAAATTAAGACATACAACCTTAGACAAACTTGGGAACAAAGAGGCAATCAAAACTGAAAGTGTAAATTGTACTCAGAGGAATATTTAGAAACTTACATGCTTTTACCTAAAGAGAAAGATTGAAAATAATGAAACCCAGTCTGTATCATAGAAAATAACAATAAAATAAACCAAAAGAAAATATGAATAGGCAATTAGCAAAGAGAAAATAATAAGAAAGAAACAGCGACAAAAAGTAGAAGAAAAGATAAACACATCTAAGGGCTAATTTTGTAAGAATACCATTATACTAAGCAAATCCTTTATGAGTTCAATGATGATTTAAAAAACCCATTAAAATGCAAGTTGAAACAAAAAAGAATGAAAAATACATATGATTGGGAATACGGCAGGGGACTTAACCATAAATATACGGAAGACCACATAGACACGAAGAAGTGTAAAAGAACTAGAATATAATACCTTCTACAACCTCTTGGTAGTAAACATGAAGATCTAGAGGAAATGTGTAATGTTCTAACAAAACATAAATTGGCAAAATTCACCAAAGCTGAAGTTGAGAACATACAAAGAGTAATTACCACAGAAGGCTCAGAAAGGTATGCAAAGAGCTTTTAATATAAAAGTTTCCACATCTAGATGGTTTCACACTTGAACTTCATCTAATCTTTAAGATCCAGATTTCATTACCCTTTAAACTGTCTACTCTAGGGGCGCCTGGGTGGCGTCTGACTTTGGCTCAGGTCATGATCTCACGGTTTATGGGTTCAAGCCCCGCATCGGCTCTGTGCTGACAGCTCCGAGCCTGGAGCCTTCTTCACATTCTGTGTCTCCCTCTCTCTCTGCCCCTCCCCTGCTTGCACTCTGTCTCTTTCTGCCTCTCAAAAATAATAAATGTTGAAAAAATTAAAAAAGAAAAAGTCTTAAACTGTCAACTCTAAACAATATTAAAAGGTGGAAAGGCCCCCATGACTAAGGTTATGAAGCTAGGATACTTTTGATACTAAATGATTAAAGGATTATTAAATCATTTAAATGATTATTTTTTAAAACATCAACCAACATTTTAAAACATCTCAACCAACATTATGTATGGTTAAAAATTATAACTAAAATATAAAAATACAACTCAATAGTTTTGATATTTCCCAAGATTAATATCTTATGGCCAATTTGGATTTACTTGTGTATTTCAAAGATGCTTCAACACTACAAAATCTACCAATGTAATTCATAACATCAATAGATCAAGAGGAAAAATGTGAAATGTGGAAGTCCTAAATAAATTATAAAAATCATATTGAAGGAGATAAAATAAATGCTGAACAATGAGAAGACATTAACTTCTTGGATTAGGAAATTTAATTTCATCACATGTATCTTTCCAATTTTATACTACATGTTCAATGCGATTCCAACTAGAATCCTAAGGTAGAGAATGTTTTAGCCTCCAATGTCCATTCGCCTTTCCTTCATGAGAATGTTGCTATTTGTAATCAAACCATATTTGCCGGTCTCTTAGAAAAACCTACAGGTGTCCTGTGTCATTCACCTTTTACTTTCACATAGAACACTTCACTTCTGTCACCTGTGGTCACCAAATGGGTGAGGTTCTCCCCACACCAAGCAATTCTGTGCCACCAGCTGGCTGTTTTACAGTGTGACTTGATTCTGACATTATCCACCTTCAGATGCCAATTGCAAATAATAGTTACCAGAATTACCCACAACTTCTGCGCAGCTTGGCTACAAACAGGAGGTCCGTTGATCTTCTCCCCCTTGGATCCAATTATTTCTAGAACAGCGCACAGAACTCAGGGGAAGTCTTGCTTACACTCACCAGCATATTAAAGGATACAGATGAAGAGATACACAGGGAAAAGTCTGGGAGGGTCCTAAGTGCGGGAATTTGGTCCCTGTGGAGTTGGGGGTGCATCCATGGGGTGCATCACCCGCCCAGTACGGGGATGTGTTCACCAACCTGGAAACACGCCAAACCCTATACTGTTGGGATTTATGGATGCTTCCTCACATAGGCATGAACAATGATTAACTCCATTTCCAGCCCCTCTTTTCTCTCTAGAGAAGTGGGGGTTGGGGCTGAAAATTCCAAGCTTCTCATTATGGCTTGGTCTTTCTGGTGACCAATCCCCAACGAGGCGGCATCCAGGAGCCCACCCAGAACAGTCTCAATAGAACAAAAGATGCTCTGATCACTTAAGAATTTATAAGGAGTTTAGGAGCCTGTGTCAAGGACTGGGGACGAAGACAAAATACACAGTTTGTATTATAAATCATGAGATCACAGCCACCTTCCTTTGTGTCCCTTACAACTGGGGGCTGCGTCACACAATCAAGCTCAGGCCAATGAGGTGCAGACAGAAATTGTATGTGCAACTTCCACTCTTAAAGGGGGCAGAGGCAAGTTTGACCTTTCCTTGTTCATTTCCCCTTCCGCCACCCCACCCCCAGAATGCAGATAGCAGCGGACCATTGAGGCAGACGGCAGAACAGAAGATGGAAAGAACCTGGTTTTGTTACCATGAACTGACACGTCGGTCCCGGACTGATTACATTTGGCATTTTTTGGTAAGTAAAACACAAACAGAATCAAAACTCCTTTCTGTTTCAGTCAGCATCACTTTGGCTCTTTATTACAGTATCCAAAACTATATCCTAAGCTATGCAAATGCTAACAGTGTTTTTTTTTAAATTATGATCTAAAATATATAAACGTTTAAATGGGAAAATAAATACCAACAGACACGTAGAAAAGTTTTGTTGTTGTTTTTGTTTTTTAGGGAGGGGAAGGAATTACAGAACTATATAAACTGATCAAATAAATATGGCAATGTTTCTGGGATAGAAACATAGATCCGTGAAACAATATGGCTAAGAGAAAGATAGCCAAGGATATATAAGAATGTAAGATACAACAAGTGTGATTTTTTAAAATTCTGTGGGAAAATGGTTTGATTAATTAGTATGGGGTCACAAATACCTATCTGTCTGAAAGAAATCAAAATTGTGCCCTGTTTCAAATCCTATGAAAGTCTAAATTCCACACAGACCAAAGGTCGAATTGTAAACATATAAGCATAAAAACCTTGGGAAAAAATCTAGGGGGCCTGGGTGGCTCAGTCCGTTAAGCCTCCGACTTCAGCTCAAGTTGTGATCTCACGGCTCATGAGTTTGAGCCCTGCATCAGGCTCACTGCTGTCAACGTGAGTCAACTTCAGATCTTCTGTCCCCCTTTCTCTCTGCCCCTCCCTAACTTGTACTGTCTCTCAAAAATAAACATCAAAAAACTAAATTAAAAAAAAAACAACCTTGGGAAAAAGTCTAAAGGATCACATGCAAAACTGAGAGACCTTCTTAATCAAGGCAGGAAATCCAGAATCTGTTAAGGAAAAATAGGTATATTTGTAGAAAAGTTTAAAAATTTTATGTAAGAAAAGATAAGATATAGGTAAACAGAAATGATATTTGAAGTCTGGTGAAGTAAAAATTATACCATATAAAAAACTCTTATAAATTGATGAGAAAAAGACCCACAACCCAACAGAAAAGTAGACCAGGGTGTAAACAAGTAATTCACAGGAAAGCAACTCCAAATATTTGGTATATATACATGAAAGGACATTCAAATTCACTAGTAGTGGGGAAATTGGAAGTTAAATTAACAGTGATATATGACTTACATTCATAACGCGAGGTTTAAGGAAGAACCTTTTGCTGGTAGGCAAAAAGAGAAGAGCTTACTGCCCCATTTGCTGGTGGAAATGTGAGTATATTTATAGCCCTTGGGGGAAAGCAGTCCGGCAAAATCTACTAAAAAGTAAAATAAATTGCAATCCCACTCATGGGAATATTTGCCATAGAAATAAAAGTATCAACATTATACGGCCGGATGTATAAAATGTTTATCTAAGATGTTGGTGTTGCCTGTAGAGTTAAAAATTGTAAACATGGTATAAACTATGAATAGAGAAGTTGGTGAATTATTTATGGACATATCCACCCCATGGAGTTTTAGAAAGCCATCACAGAGAATGAATTAGTGCTATTACTGAGCAAGAAAAGGAGATGCAAAGGAATTGTCATAATATGATCCCATTTTTGTAAAACAATGCAAAAGACTGTGTGTGTGTGTGTGTGTGTGTGTGTGTGTTATATTTTATGAACCTGGAGGAAAGTAAGGAAGAATTCATATCACACTTGTAAGAAAACTAAATTTGGGGCTAGTGGCTGAGTCAGCAGTTTGACAAGCAAAGGAGAAGAAGAGAAAAGAGAAAAGACAAGTAAGCATGTCTTACTTGCAACAACATGTGGGATTTTGTCCCTTTAATGTAAAAATTATATGAGAGTATAAAAGCAATCAGGAATAAAAAAAATGACCATAAAGCTATATAGGAAGTTTTTATATTATCTATTGTAACATCAAATAAAAAATAAATGGTTACAAAGTCAAACACAACCTACGGTCGTCTCTGAATATAACAGGCAGAGGTGTAGACAAAGGTTGGTATATGTCAATGTGAAAATTGTAGAGCATGTTAGGTGGGATTTTGAGTTATTTCCAATTTTATTTTCTAAATTTATTTGATATTACTATATTATTTTTTAATGTTTATTTATTTATTTTTAGGACACTGAGAGCATGAGCGGGGGAGGGGCAGAGAGAGAGGGGGAGAGAGAGAATCCCAAGCAGACTCCGCACTGTCAGTGAGAAACCCAACATGGGGCTCAATCCCATGAACTTAGAGATCATGACCTGAACTGAAATCAAGAGTCGGATGTTCAACTTACTGAGCCACCCAGGTGCCCCTATTTTTTAAATACTTAACAAATTAAATAAAAATAATGATTAGAGATCAGAGACCATATGTCATACATTTCTTGGTATTTGTATGGACCCTACCTATAATGGCTTCGAAGTATTATATGAACTAGACAAGCATGAGTGAAGTAAAGGGAGTCAATTCTGGGATTCTCCTTTTTCTCTCATTTTATGGTCATTTTCCGATCCTTTACCTTGTGTGACTGGGCAAAAATAAGATCATGACAGTCTGAGCTGCAAGATAAACATTAAAAAATGCTTAAAATAAATGTATGTATTCACTGAAATCCTCTTAAGAGATCAAAGAGAACTTTGAAAGATTCCTGAAGAAATTAACTATTCCGTAGCTTTTATCCCTCCCTTTTCTCCCAAGCAGCCTGCCCTATTCATGGCTGACTGGGCCTGAGAAGGGGTCAGAGAAATCAGGTCTTGGGCAAGGGTCACAGGGACAGGGTGACAGCATCCGGGTGACAGAAATGAAGAAAGACCCCAGAGCAGCGTGGGGAGGAAGCTGATTATATGACCATCTAGGCAGTCAAACGGGAGGGCAGCCCAGATAACCAAGCACACACTGGTGCCTGCAAGATTCCCATCATGTGGCTTCTCCTAAAGTCATCCGTCCTTTGAGGCAGATTATCAAAATATTTGTGACAAGTGTGCTTTGCTCTCCTGAGTGGAGTTTTCCCATCTGAATGGCTTAGGGTGGCTCACTGTGGAACTAGTATTTGGAAGTCCCGCAGAGAACAACCTGGTCTCTGCCTCCCTCCAACCTCTGGTGTTGGGTTTTTCGAATTTCAAAATGGCAGACTATAAAAAGCTGGGAGGTGCGCGCAAGAAGGGAGCCTTGTCAAAACACAGGTTAACTACTTCCATTGGACTCTGGCCACTCACGTTGCCTCATTTGGCCACATGCTGCCCGGCACCTGGCTCAATGCCTCCTCCCTGGTGGACTCTCCAAGTTGGTCTCTTGAATGTGTGCATGAAACTGTGAGCTTTACACAAGCCTTGAGGAAGAACCAACGTCAACAGGTATTGTCTGGGGAGACTTAAAAAATTCTCTATTTTCTCTCCCTCACGGAGAGCACAGCGATTCTAGATTCTAGGAATGGTTGTTCAGTCTCTTACTGGGCCTGACTTCCCAGGCAGCTGAAAGGAAGGCTGTCACTAGTTCTCAGACATGTAGGGAAGACCGTGATTCCAGATCAGCCGATGACCGGAGTGGTTTTTTCTCACATTCCCCTACTCAACTGGTCTCACCTCTAAATGTCTCCAGTCCTTAAGGTGACTCATAAATCCTCTGTGGCCAAATTCCTAGGCTGGGGCCACCTTCCTCATAGTGAGGCAATGTTCTACCTGGAGGCATTCCCATTCAAGAGACACTTGAGAACGGACATCTCGCGTGTCTTATTGCGCGTCACCTGGGGAAGCTATCACCTTTCAATTTGCAGGTGTGTGTTTCATAATTGCTCCCTGGGCGGTTCTAAATGACAAAGCACATGTGTTGGCCGCACCCTCCACTTCTCCCCAGCTCCTCCAGGCCCCCGGTGAACACATTCCACTGCTGTGCTCACAGGAACTACCCCAATCAAGAGTCACAGACCTGGCCTGTGTTCTGAGCAAGGGGTCTCAACAGAGCAGTAAAATAAAACATTGCTTGGTGTTTCCATTGGAAACCTCTTTTTCCCCATCCGTTGTAACAGCCCCAGGCATTGCCTATTGTAGCCTCTGCTTTCATGCTTACTCCATCTTGCTACCTTTCCCATCTCCAAAGCCCTTAGATGGATCCCTCAAGTAAGGTTTCCCTAAATTCCCTGAACCAAAGAGGGAAAGTATGTATTTCACCTAAAGGACTTGGCGCAAGAAAGATGCTCCAGGTTCATTTCACTAATGAAACAGAGTTAACAAAGATCTCCCTGCATCAGTGTTATTCATGGAGGTGAGGCTGGGTGATAGCTACACACCCTTACTGTAGACACCACACAAAATCCAACTCGACATTGCCTAAGGAAGTGAAATGCAGAGTCTCATTTCCACCTGGGCCTGGGTTTCCCTTTTCTCATTTATTAAAGGCAATATGAACTATGTAAGAAAATTAACTAGCTCTCTTGGAGAATAGAAATTATCCTGTTCTGCATTTTATGCCTACATAGTTTCTCCAAGGGAAAGTGAGCACATCTACGCAACTTTGCGGAAATCTAGGTAATGTGTGCTGTAGTTCTGTGTGGTCCTTGAAGGATTGAGAAACTACAAAGAACATGCACAATATTTCTAAATAACTTGAGCCTTTCTAGAATGCCCTTTCCTTGGGAATGCATGGGAAAAGTTGGGAGCAGGTTTAGCTGGTAGGTCAATCTGAGAGTTTAGATTGGCTCCATCACCAAAGGCCACTCTTACCTCATTAGCACTGTCTGTGAAAGACTTTCAGAACTACTCCTTGAAAAGAATTCACTTTCCTGTCTTTGGCATAAGACCACAGGTTTCCTGGCATCTCTTGGTGAGAAGGAAATAGAATTCTGGTTGGTGGTCAGATAAAGCAGGCTTGGGGAGCCCCATGACCCTGTCTTAACAGCATCTCAGTGAAAACCCTCTGTGTTCTGCATTGCATCCTCCTTCACCTGGACTTGTATTTTATATCTTGGTTCATCCCTTGATGCTCAGGACTATGCTTCTGATTGCCGAGCCCAGCACATGATCATTGGCAGGAAACCACTGACATCAGTTTCAGCCTCACGCTGGACATTGCCAGCAACATTTCCTAGGCTTTTGCTGCCCCTGGGCAATGGAGTCCTGGCAAGTACATCACTTAGGACAAATTGTTGTCAGATTGAAAGAGATCCTATTGGGAGCAAGAGAATCCACTCAAAGCCGAATCCTGAATCTCTACCAAACAGATGTCCTCCTTATACATGGCTGATGCCCAGGTCCTCTGTAAGTGCCAGGGAGCTCACCTGCTCTGTTCCCTCTTCCTTCATGCTCCTAAGGACCTTAAGGTTTTTAGTAAAGAAAAAGAGGATTAAGTTTGCTTCTTTCCAAACTGTCTTCCATTGGGGTATCCATGATGATTACCTCTCCTGAAGATCTTTGTGCTCCTGGAACAGGTCCATGTGAACTGACCTTGTGATCTAGTCCATGTCCAGAATATGCTAGATGATGATGCATGGAAGATGCTGTTTATCCTGAGACTGCCTCATTTACCTGCTAGTGTTCATTAAACCACATCTTATATCGCCTCCCAGATCCAAGAGTCCTGGCTAGGAATCCATCGACCCACAGGCTGGATTCATGAATAGCAAGATTCTTCAGACTCCTTGAAATTATATGTGAATTGTTCCATATGTAATTTTTATTTTCCAGAGGCGAGAATCCACAGTGTCTGTCATATAGTTAAAGAATTCTGCAATACTAAAAAGATTGAAAACAGATGCTTACTTGGTCTACTTTGCTCATTCTGACATTCTATAAGGCCCTGATCACGTTTGCAGCTTTACCACCAAACCCAAACCTAAAAAATATTTCTCTGAGGGTGTGACAGTGTCACAGCAGGATTAATGGGCTACATCTGTGCATACTGAAGAAACGCACTAGCCATTCTGAAGAGGCCAAAACACTCCCGCACGTTGCCATGAGTGTGAGTCCCAGCAATTTTTGTGGCTTACTGGATGGGACCATAGGACATTTTCTACTTTTCACAATAAGTGCCTTGATAGGAGTCCTCCCTAAGAAAGGCAGAAGATTTGCTTTGTTCCTGGAGACCATCCAAAGACCTCACTAAACTGTCCCAATCCTGGTCTTCCTCTGGCCCAGCCTGGTCTTGAAAGATCAGGACCTCCAGGATGGCAAAAGGATGACTCATCCTAGGAAAGCTACGTCAGAAAGCTGAGGGTGGCAAAACCCAGTAGATGGGCAGTCTATACTCTAGTGTGAATGGAAGTTGGTCTTAGTTGACCACAACCCAAGATCCTCAGTGTGGCGCCTCTTGTCAGTTCAGCGGGCTTCTAACTCCAGTTGGCTCTGTCCCTATAATTCACCCAGCCTTTCGATACTTTCTACTCTGATCTGCATTAGAAGACATTACCTTCTGCTCTGTGCAAATGTCTTTACTCCCAACCTATATTCTAACTTCTATTCTGCAGCACCATGTAGATGTCACTTGAATATCTAATCAGCATCTCAAACTTCATATGTATGCAGCTTGACTCTTGGTCTCCTGCCTCTTTTCTTGTGTTCTTCATGTAGTTATGTGCACACCCCCTCTTTCTGGTTGATTGTGCCATGCGGTCTGGGAGTTACTCTTCAAATCCTCCTTCCCTGATCCTTCATAACCAATAAATACACCAACAAACGCTGTAAATTCCACCTCTGAAATATATCTTGAATCTGCCTATTTCTCTCCATTTCCATAACCTCAATCAGCTACCATTATGTCTAGTGAGAATATTACACTCCTATCACAATTCCCACGCTTACCCCAGTCTTGTTCCTGTTACTTAATGCAGTCACGGTGAATTTTTAATAATGCAAGTCTGGTCCTGTGCTTGCTAGCTTAGAGCCCCAACAATGGCTTCTTGTGGGATAAAGTCCAAAATTCTCACCTATAGGTCATGGTTTCCATGAGATTGGACTCCTGCCTCCTACCACAGTCTCTTCTCCTGCCCCTCCTGACTTTGTTCTCTGTGATCCAGCCACTCTGATCTCGCAGGACTTTCAAAGCAATCATCTTATTCCTTTACAGTGGTAGACGTTCATTCTCTCTCTCTCTTTCTCTCTCTCTCTCTCTCTCTCTCTGCCCACATTGAGGTAGTGAAAAGACATCTAGAGATCACTCTAGTCTGTGAGCAATATAAGAGCATTTTTCAGGTTGAGGAGGACCTGAAAATGTTCTCTCCTCTACCACACAGCGGAAGTCATTGATTTCATGGCACTTGCTACAAAATGCTAGAATGCTTCTTCCCATTAGAGCTGTAGCAGCCTAAGGAGGGCCCTTTCACCATTTTGTATCCACCAAGTGAAATCCTCAGAGCAAGGTGTTTTAAGGTGCCACTTGTTTAAAAGGCTCTGTTTGTAAATTGAAGTCAGCACCAACCTATTTTTTCCTTTATTATCTCATCCATGGCTTTACAAGAGTCACTGTGACATCAGTTCTATTGTTTTAATCATTAAAGAGGCCAGGGAGGTGTTATCAAGTTTTCCTTGATAATATTTGGAATTGATAAAATGACCCTAGACAATGGGACGGAAACATGAGCAAAATAATGTGCATGTTCTTTTAACTTCTGCCAATAGAGAAATGAAATTTAAAAAACAAAAATTAATTATTTAAACAATGTTGGGTTTTAGAGATTTTTTAAATGTTTTTATTTATTTTTGAGAGAGAGAGAGACAGCGCAAGTGGGGGACAGGCAGAGAGAGGGAGACACAGAATCCAAAGCAGGCTTCCAAGCTCTGAGCTGTCAGCACAGAGCCCGACATGGGGCTTGAACCCACAAACAGTGAGATCATGACCTGCACTGAAATCACATGCTTAACCAACAGAGCCACCCAGGAGCCCTGGGTTTTAGAGATTTTTAAATTTTTACCTCTGTTATGAAATTATTAAACTCACACAAAAGTAGAGAATCATACAACAAACCTCTACATATCTATCACTTAGCTTTAATAACTATTAGCTTACGGTGGCCAATCGTATTGCGTAAATACCTCTCCAACTCCTCCCTCCCAAACTAGATTTTATTTTCAAGAAAATCCTTGACAACATATCATTTCATCTGTAAATATTTTACCAGTCATTTGTAAAAGTTAAGGACCCTTTGAAAACATAACCACAACCTAAATATCACCTCTGAAAAATTAATAATGATTCCTCAACATCATAAAACAGTCATTATTCAACTTCCAAGAGAATCTTAACATGTCTTTATGGTTGGTTATTTCATATTTATGGTGGATCAGTAGGTCCCCATTGCATTTGGTAGGTAGAACTCTTAAGTCTCTTTTAACCTATGGATGTCTCTATTTTATTTTGATTTATTTATTTATTGAAGAGATTGAAGAAACCAAGACCTTCCCCTCTAAATTTTGTTCATTGCATCTTCACAGTGCCATTTAACATGCTTTTCTGTCTTCCACATTTCTTCAAAACTGGCCACTAGATCTAGAGTCTTTACCGGATTGAGGTTCCATTTGGGAGGAAGAATAATTCATAGCTGCATCCTTCCATCAGGAGAGACAGAACATCTAATCATCTCCCTTTCTATGATGAAAAAATTGATTACTGGGTCAGGTCTTGTCAGACTTTTCATTTTTTTTTTAAATTTCCCTGTCATTTTTCTACTGAAAGGTTTATCAGTCACTGATGATCATTGCCTACGTCCGTTATTTTAGTAGGGGCTGAGAAACAATTAACCCTTCTCCATTTATCAGCCAGAGTCCTATAAGGAAAGACTTTCCTTCATGAGCTACACGATCACTCTTAATCACAGTTTGTACGGGAAAAGCAGGATAAACGTTAGACTTTTTTCCAGTGTTTAGAATAGTGAGTTAGTTCCCAAGCGTGTGTCAACAGCAACCCATGGTGGGTTTTCTTTTCAGTACCATTTTGAACTCATAAATAATAAGATAGTTGTAGCCCTTAAATTCTTTCAAGTTATTCTTTCTGAAAATAAAACTGTCCCGTCTTTGGTGAGTGGAGGCCTCTTCAGGTTGGATCCTAAACCTTTTGACACAATCTCAATGGTCTTAAATATATTTTCTTTTTTTCTTAAGTTTATTTATTCATTTATTTAGAGAGAGCTAGTGGGGCAGGACAGAGAGGGGAGAGAGAATCCCAGGTAGGACCCGCACCATCAGCACGGAGCCCGACGCGGGGCTCGAACTCACCAACCATGAGATCATGACTTGAGCTGAAGTCGGACACTTAACTGACCGAACCACCCAGGTGCCCCTTAAATAATTGTTCTTATTTTCTGGCATGGTAAGATGTGCCAGGCTCATCCTGTCTATTTCCTGGCCCAGATCTGAAGGATTCATCTCTCCAAAGAATCTTGTAACAAAATGTGCTTAGAGATCACGATACGAACACAAGGGATGCTCATTGCTCCTGGGTGTATTTCTGTGGCTCTTTTAGTCGGCAGAACTAGGGATAAAAAAGCATTTTTTAAAAGAAAAAAAGTGGGGCGCCTCGGTGGCTCAGTTGGTTGAGCATCTGACTCTTGATTTTGGCTCAGGTCATGATCCCAGGGTAGTTAGATCAAGCTCTGTGTCGGGCTCCACACTGCTTGGGATTATCTCTCTCTCTCCCTCTGCCCCTCTCCCCTGCTCGCACTCTCTCTCTCTCTGCTTCTCTAAAAATAAGAGAAAAAAGAAAAAGAATACCCTACGAGCATAATGATGTAGCCAATTGAAATCAAAGTTAGAGAGTTTTTAACTTCCTGATTTTGTATTTGTAACTCTAATCACTTATTATGAAAATCTTGGCTGTAGTGATGTTAACAAAATTACCTATTTGTTTTATCAGATGTGCATTAGTTTCAGAAGAACAATACCACTATGATTAGTAACAATATAAGTACTCAGAGTAGTTAACAATTTCTTTGGGGTTTCTTTTTGTTGTTAGGATCTATACTATTAGGAATAATCAGTCAAATTACTGTATTTTAAAATCACTTGAAATCACCCTTTATGTGGTTAAGTAGCTATTTATTTTTCACACTCTGGGAAGCATTTTTTTTCTGCTTACAATCCTCTGGGAATCGTCAATGAAGTATACTTTTCTTGTAGATACTCCAATAAAGGTGTCACTGGTCCTGGGTTTTCTAAGAGATGGCATTGGTGATTCTTTGTTTTATATAAGAATTGCCAAAATATCATCTGTGCAGCTTTTCACTAAAATGTTTCTCAATAGACAAATGTGGTAAGGCATTTGGATATTAAACCCTAGGAATATATATACATATATACATACGTATATACACACACGTACATACATATATAATATATATGTACATACATATATATGTACAGATATATATATAACATATATATGTGTGTGTGTGTATATATATATTTAAGTACAGAGGCATTGCTCTCTCCAGCTTGATTTTTGTGTCAAGTCTCCCCTTTTCATCTCTCAGCAATAAAAACTTACAATAGTTGCTAGTCGCACAGGGACCCTGGCAGATAGGTACTGTGCATGCATAGTCTCTTGGCATCTTGGTAGCACCACTCATGGAGCTGGTCATGTGCTTCGGGTCTGGAGGAAGCCCAGTCACCTGGTGGGTTCCTCTGAGAGCTGCAGCCTGACTCCCTTACACAATCAAAGCCCCGGAAGCTCTGGGGCTGTGAAGCCTAATCCGGCTCTCCTACTAGCTCACTAGGTTGTCATGGGCAAGACCTTTCACCTCTCTGTGAGCACCTGACCGTCAAAATGCACTGCCCCCTGTGTAGCCTATAAGGTGTTAGATGAATGTGTCCATAGCACCCTGCAGGGAAGACAGGAAGGACTCCCAAGGAGACATACTCATCTCCCTCATTATACAAAGAAAGCATGTTCCCTGGTTTTATACTGGTTTTGTATTTGCAACTCACACTTATTGTTCTTGTCCTCTTAGATTCGTGACCTATGTGAACGTCCTGTTCAAGAATCTAGTCTTGACACTCTGCTCCTGTGTGTCACTACCAGTTGAAGGTATATTTTTCTCCCTCCCTTTTACAATTAAGCAGCACAGGCGCGCAGTGATTTCTGTCACCCTACGGAGACCATTCAGGTGTCCTGAGTTCCACGTCCAGCTGTGCTGTGATGGCTGTCACTTGTCCACGTCAGCAGGCAGGACCTTTGAAGACCAGCAGGCGTCTGTTGTTCATTTCATGCATGTTGTGGACCGAATACGGCACCGATGAACTTGTTCGACGATCTCAGTCTTTCCCAACAGTGTATCATGTTTACAATGAACCGCTAACCCTCGCTTCAATCAGCAAGGCCAAATAGTTATACATGTTAAGCGTAATAATTATGGATTTACTAAGATCTCACGCATGTCAAAAGCTCCCTCAGGATCTTTAATATGTGCTAAGGCCACATTGGTTATTCACGGTGTGATTTCTTACCTTCCATTTCTATACTAATTTAAAACACTGGAAAGCAAAGAACTGCAGAATGTTATTTTTGACTAAAGATTTACTCTAATATTCTCTGTTTTATTAGCAGCGCAAACAAGGTATTGGTTAAAGATATGGCCTACCATCCTTTTTTTTTCTAAATGTCTTTATGTTATTTTGAGAGAGAGAGAGAGACAGAGAGTGAACAGGGGAGGGACAGAGAGAAAGACACAGAATCTGAAGCAGGCTCCAGGCTCTGAGCTGTCAGCACAGAGCCCGACGCGGGGCTCGAACCCACAGACTGTGAGATCATGACCTGAGCGGAAGTCGGACGCTTAACCGACTGAGCCACCCAGGCACCCCATGGCCTACCACCCTTTATGCCAGGACTAGTGTGATAAATTTTGTGTTTCAGGGTTTTTGTCCCTGCAAATGGATTTTTTAATGCATTTTAAAACATAAATGTAAAAATATTATATATACATATAAAGACAATATAAAAATTTATGCTATTATAAATTCCATTTTACGTATATATACATATATATCCTGTTTTATATGAAAGAAAGCTTTATCTCCAGTTCATTACCAAATACTGTTTCCTTTAAAGAATAACAGAAAGGGATGCCTGGGTGGTGTAGTCTTAAGTGTCCAACTCTTGACTTGGGCTCGGGTCATGATCTCACGGTTCGTGAGTTCAAGCCCTGCATCGGGCTATGCACTGATGGCGAGGATCCTGCTTGGAACTGTGTCCCTCCTTCTCTCTGCCCCTCTCCTGCTTGTACTCTCCCTCTCTCTCTCTCTCTCTCTTAAAAAAAATAAACTTTAGGGGTTCCTGGGTGGCTCAGTCGGTTAAGCATCTGACTTCAGCTCAGGTCATGATCTCATGGTTTGTGAGTTCGAGCCCCACGTCGGGCTCTGTGCTGACAGCTCGGATCCCGGAGCCTGCTTCAGATTCTGTGTCTCCCTCTCTCTCTCTGCCCCTCCTCTGATCACACTGTGATAAATAAATGTTTAAAAAAAATTTTTTTAATGAAAGAAGAAAAAATAAACTTTAAAAATTAAAACAAAAAAGAATGATAGGGATTTTTTATTTCAAGTATCTTAATTTGTTTTAATTTAATCCATACTTGTTTTAAATCCTTTTAGAAACAACCACGTCATAAATACTGATTTAAATTTTTTGCGGAACATGAGTTCCAGGGACCTCATAGAGCAGTCATGGTATAAATACCGCTCTAATACTCTACTTTCTTACTTCTCGATTAAGCATTAGATTTTACTTGGGTGCAACCTTTCTTTCTCTCTCTTTTAAAATTTTTTTTTACGTTTTTCAGCCCTAAATTTCTTCTGTATTTCTTCATAACAATGTCTAGTAACATTGTTACATTTCTAGTATGTTAAATTCCTTCTCAATACAATAATGAAAGCTAGGTAGAATAGGTGATTTAAAAAAAAAAGACACAATTTAGTCTAAAATCCAGATGTCCAGGGGCACCTGGGTGGCTTAGTTTGTTAAGCATTGGACTCTTGATCTCGGCTCAGATCATGATCTCACGGTTTGTGAGTTTGAGTCCCTCGCCAGGCTCTGTGCTTATGGTGCTGAGACTGCCTGGGATTCTGCTCTCCTTCTCTCTGACCCTCCTGCTTGTGCTCACTCTCTCTCTCTCTCTCTATCTCAAAATAAATAAATGAACTTTAAAAAATAATAATAATAAAATCCAGATGTCCAAGTTGCCCCAAATCCAATCGATGCCAATTTTCTTTTCTCTGGGTCATCTGACCAATACTTTTAATCATTAAACTATAATGAATTTTAATATTCTGCCTTTGTGTTTAGGATCTTCTTCACTTTAAAAAGGCTTCATGTCCCACTTTCAGGAAGAAATGGTTCAGTATTTGATATCCCATGTTTCCAGACTTGTCCAGAGAGCAACTTCTGCTGCTCCCACCAGCCGAAAGGGAGAGCCCCTAATAATGCCTGTCTTTGTCTTCTTGTACTCAGATCTATTCTCCACCCTGCCCCTGAAATCTACATTTTGGCAGCTCCCATGTCAACTGGCTTCTAACTTAAGTTCAGAAAAAGAGAGTCACAGTTATGAATGTTAGAAGTCCAAGATCAAGGTGTTAGACAATTAGGGCCACACTCCCTCTGAGACTCTAAGTAGAAACTTCCCACTCAACTCTTTGCAGTTCCTCCAAATAGTTCATATTCTCTCCAGATTCTTTCTTTTCTTTCTACAAGTTATTTCCTTGCCTACTGTCTAGTGCCCTTGTCAATTTCTGTGGTCTTTCCAAAATAAGCTTAGATGGTATCTTCTCTGGGACTCTGCGGAGCCTCTGTGGCTCTGTGCACCATCCTGACATCTGGTCGGGGACTTATCCCTACTGCTTTGGCCTTCTCCCTTATCTGCTGCTCCCGCTCGATATTTCCATTCCTTGAGGGGAGATGCTATGTCTTATTCACAAAGGTATCACTAGCATCTAGCTCAGGGCCTGGTCATTGTAGGTATTCCCTAAATAGTTATGCAGTGAATGCACACTTAATATAGAAGTGAGTGATTCTGACAATTCAGAGCACAGCAAGCTCATGAGGAAAAAAATATAGAAAAGAAAACTCCGGGGATTCATACATTATTCCTATATGATGGATGCCTGGTCCACTATTGCTTAACAGTAGGAGACACTTGTGCTGTAAATACACATAGCAGCTCATCTTATAGATTGTTCAGAGAAATTAAGAGGGGTGCCTGGGTGTCTCAGTCATTTAAGTGTCTGACTCTTGATTTCGGCTCAGGTCATGATCTCATGATTCATGAGTTAGAGCCCCGTGTTGGGCTCTGTGTTGACAGTGTACAGCCTGCTTGCGACTCTCTATCTCCTTTGCTCTGACCCTCCCCTGCCTGCTCTCTATCTGTCTCTCTCAAAATAAATAAGCATTAAAGTTTTTAAGATTATGGGCACCTGGGTGGCTCAGTCGTTTAAGGGTCCGACTTTGGCTCAGATCATGATCTCACAGTTCGTGGGTTCGAGCCCTGCACCGGGCTCTGTGCTGACAGCTCAGAGCCTGGAGCCTGTTTCGGATTTGGGTCTCCCTCTCTCTCTGCCCCTCCCCTGCTCACACTCTGTCTTTCTCTCTCTCTCAAAAATAAATAAAACATTTTGAAAAATTAAAGAAGTTTTAAATTTAAAAAAAAAATGAGGACTTAAGGACCCATAAGTCATTCATTCATGTGACTATGGTGCGGGGGTCCACAGAAGGCTAGGCAAATGAGAATGGTGTAAGTCTCCCACTGGCAATATGAAAACCAGCCTTTTCTTTCTTCTTTGCTTTTTTTAGTAGGCTTTATTTTTTAGAGCAGTTTTAGGGTGACAGAAAAATTGAGCAGAAGGCACAGAGGGTTTCCATACACTCCCTGCCCACACATGCACAGCCTCCTCCGTTATCAGCATTACCCATCAGAGTGCTGTATTTGTCACAGTTGGTAAGCCTACACTGCCACACCACATCATTATCACCCAGAGACCACAGTTTACATTAGGGTTCACTCTTCGTGTTGTACATTCTATGGGTTTGGACAATTTTATAATGACAGGCATCCAACCTTATAGTATTAGTTCATTATAGTATAGTAATAGTTCATTTTATGAGAAGGAAATTATGGGGTACACAACAGCCCCTGGGGAGGGAGGGGAAAGAGTAAGAAATGGATACTCTCTTCCCTATCCCTCCAGAAGGACTAGATCAGACTCACCAGATAGAGAGGGACCCTACACAGAAGCTCAAGAAGCTGGTAGGGAAGCATTCATGAGAGATTTGTTGAGAGAGCGTGTCAGCAGAGCAATTTTAGGGCGCAGGTGGGAAGCAAGATCGGAGTTTGGTCTTCATTTTGGCACAGGCCACTGTGTAGCTTTCATACCCACAGGGCTCAGAGCAACTTGTCAGATAACTCCAGCCCCAGCAGACACTGAGAGAGCCCTGTCACCAAGGGCACCTCAGCAAAGATGTGCTAGGGGCCCTTTCCTCAGACAGCTGGTAGACCAGGACCCTGACTGGAGCCAGTAGGAAGTGACTGTGGCACAGAACAGGTGAGAGATGGTGAACCGAGGGCGTATTGGAGACTTAGGGGAGACACAGATTCACACATAATAGAGGTGAAGTGGTGGGAGGGGAAGGTCCATGAACATAGTAGTCATGGTGGCAGGAATGGAGGCCATATATGGGCCCAATAGCATGGACTCCCATTTACCAGGTCTGTTCAGGATGTTGTCAATGCTGAAAATGACAGACCTACAGTGAGCCCTAGGTAGGTTTTGTGTCCTGCTCAGCCTATCAGTAGTGATGCCATCAACGAGGAATGCCTCACCCACCTGGGCCATACTACTGGTGGTGAGCCCCCACAGACACTTCCCCAACCACGGCCAATGCTGTGGCTGGACTTCTCCTTGTGCATCTTATTATGATCCTAAAACACATCTCCACAACAACCCAGGGAACTCTGATAAAAACAACGTATATTATTCACAAGTCCTGAAGGGTACACAGCATGCCTGGGGCCACACAGTAGGGTTGTGGTGGAGATAAAGAGAGAGAGAGAAAGAGAGTGGGAGGGAGAGAGAACCTGGAGTTCTGCCTTTATTGGGGTCAAGGATGTGGGGACTGCAGTTTCACAAGTCCACTATTGGTGAATTTAAAATTTAAGAGCAGGGATTAAAGCACAGGAAGGGAGAAGAAGTGTCACTCAAGTGGGCAGTCATCTTGGTCACCTGGGGCTTTGTAAAAGGGAAACTTTATGGGTGAGGCAGCTGGCTATTTATTTAGTTGTGTAGCTGGAGATGTGTTTATTCCAGAAGGGTGTCTTTGAAATGAATATCTTGATAATCAAAAGCTTAATGTCAGACACTTATACTACAGTCAAAAAAGTTAATTGTCAGGCACTTACCCTACAGTATAGCACTGTCCCTCAAGGGTCTAACCAAGTGCCAAATTAACTCCATGAGATGCCTTCCACCTTGAAAGAGATAGTATTTGGTCTTTACTCTCATATGTATCCCAGATACCCGTTTGCTTTCCTGGCCTGCACTACTTCTTCCAGTACCATTAATTGCAGGTTTATAGAGTCACTTCCCAACATGGGAAATAACACCATCTTGGACCAAAGGACCACTTCACAATGGAGGAGGTTTGACAACGAGCACATCAATATGGGATCCATTGATCCTATCAAAAACTATATTATCAGAAGTTATCAGCCTGATAGAACACCGGGATGGCTTCCAAGAGCCTCACCAAGGCACCAGCGGGGTATGACATCCCATGGGATTGGGCCACCCCCTTCCAAGATGTGGTATACTTTAAACCAATAACAATGACATGGCGCTATGTCCCCAGTAGCAAAAATACACTGAAGAAGTTGAGGAGGAGAAGTGGGATTGAACCTATCATCACAGTTAGGAACTCACTTAAGGATTTGTGCATCTGTTCCTACAGCTTTAAGGTCTATTATATTAGAAGTCATGGCCTCCGGGGATGCAGTGCTACCACCAGGGGAAATGGTAAGGGTTCCACTTAACCCAAAGCTACAACTGTGGGATAGTTAATTTGGACCTTTATGCTGATAGACCAGCAGCAAGGAAAGCATTTGTTCTTCTGGTGTGAGTAACTGACCTTGGTTATCATGAAAAGCTACAGATGCTGATACATAGAGGGACAGGAATGAATGTGTCCAGAATTCAAGAGACACACTGGGGTGCTTCTTGGTGTTTCCATGGCTACTGATAACAGTGGCAACCAGGGTCCGACACAGGGGTAATGTAAGCATGGCTCAGCGCTCACAATGATCAGGGTCTGGGTCCCAGTGGACAAAGCAGCTTAGATCAGCGGGGAGGAATTCAATCGATGGATGAGAAGAATGAAATCAATGGGTGGTAGAAGAAGGAGTTGATGAATAGTAATTACAACCCCAGGCCTGCTGCATCAGGACATTGGTTCATCCCACTAAATTTTTTGTTTTAAGGGGTGTTTTTTTTTAAGGATTGTAACTGGCCACCAGCTTGAAGAACCAGGGACAGAACGAAATGGAATTATTATGGGGGACAGTGGATCTCAGTGATGCATGGGTGAACTGTAACAGAGGCCACCAGCAGCCTTACCATGTTTTTTCTATTCTGATGGCTGAAGACATATTCTGGCCGCAGAGTCAATTTTTCCCCTAATACAGAGGCCTGGAATGGTGGAGAATTGATATTCTAGGAGTAACCCTCAACCAAGAAAGAGTAGGAATGGAGGATAACTACTCCAGTTACCTTTCTGCACAGTGGGAAGATTCTGAAGCATGATCCTCAGAGTCTCTCAAAGGGTCCCCAGCAAGACAGCGCCCAGGTTGGCTTTCCCCTCTTCTCACCCTTTGCCACTGCCATGCCTTGACTCCTGGTATCACTTCTCAAATACTTGCACCCTCAAGGTCAGCTTTGGGGAAAAGCCAAACTGTATCAGTTTCCAGGAGCTGCTGTAACAAAAACCACAACCTGGTGGCTGAAAACAACAGGAATCTACTTTCTCACTGTCCTGGGGAGTTTGTGATCAGTATCAGTGGGTTGAAACAGACACATCAGCAGGGCCATGCTCCCTCTAGGTCCTCTGAGAAGAATCTCTCCCTTGCCTCTTCCAGCCTGCGGGGGCTGCCGGCATTCTCTGGCTCATGGCTGCACCTCTCCCGCCCCTGCTTCCATTTTTATGTGCCCTCTCCTCTGTGTCAGTGTGTCATCTCCCTCTTCCTCTATCTTCTAGGGACCCTTGTGATGCCATGTAAGCTAATCATTCAGGGCAATCTCATTTAAAAATCCTTACCATAATCACATCTGCAAAGACCCTTTGTCCTCATAAAGTCATATATCTTCCAGTGATCATATCTGATATCTCTGGAGGGCATTTTTGTCCCCACCACACAAATGAAGACAGACAGACACGGCTGTAGATACAAGAGTTATGCATGAGGGGCTTGGCAGCCATGTTTTATTGGGAGAGCGTGCTAGATACATGGTGCCACACTGAACAGGCCTTGAATATCAGGCCAAGAATATTGCACCTATTCTTTGGACAAAAGGCTACAGACTGGAGAGTTCCAGTAAGTATTCTTTTCCTTAATTTATACTTGAGATAATAGGTTAAGAGAGGTTAAGTCACTTGCAAAGTTTACCCAATTCGCATGTGGTGGTGTCGGAGTCCAAACCGAAGTCTGTTTTGGTTCCAAAGGAAAGTTTCATTCATTTTACCACATTGCCTCCTGCCTGGGTGAGAAGGGGAAGGACACTGACAATGCTTTGTTAACATGAATCCAGCTGTAGGAAGCAAAGTTTAGAAGAGAGAGAAATTGCAAGCCAGAAACATACTGAACTGGACCTTTGCTGGGGATAACCTCCACCTGTCTGGAGGTTTAAGCGGCTCTGAACGCACATGCAAACTGCTACGGTCATTATAAATTATTCTTGCATAGATTCTGTTGGAGGTAATTAATCTGTAGAAAGAAATAAAAACACCTTTGAAGGTTAGGAGCACCTTCAAAGTTTTTATTAGCATTATACTCTATGCTAGACGCTTAATGTTCCAGTCACTCTTTCACATTTTATGAGTAAGTAGAGATTTAAGTAGAGATTTATTCTAATATGTAGAAAATAATTTGTTTTCTCTGTGGGAGGTTGCTTCAGCAAGAACCAAGCTGGTTTTTATT
>CM053561.1:3505938-3618316 GCA_028646485.1 Cryptoprocta ferox
ATATATAAGTAAAATATATTTTTATATGTATATATAAATATAAAGTATATTTAAGTATAAACATATATTTAAATATATATTTCTTTATGCAGGTATGTGATTTATAATATATTTAATTTAAATATTTAAATAAATATATTAAATAATATACTTAAATATAAATATATATATTTCTTTATGCAGGTATGTGATTTATAATATATTTTATTTATTCATAATAAAATACATTAATATATAATAAAATGATACCGTTTATTTATATATATAATACATCGATATGAAATATAATATATAAGAATGTAATATTTTAGGGGCGCCTGAGTGGTTCAGTCAGTTGAGCGTCCAACTTCGGCTCAGGTCATGATCTCATGGTTTGTGAGTTCAAGCCCCACATCAGGCTCTGTGCTTACAGTTCAGAGTCTGGAGCCTGCTTCAGATTCTGTGTCTCCCTCTCTCTGCCCCTCCCCCACTCACACTCTGTCTCTCTCTTTTTCTCAAAAATGAATAAACAATAAAAAATTTTTTAAAAGAATATAATAGTTTATATAATATTTTATATACTAATATGATATATAATAATTCGTGTATATATGCATATAATATAGTGATACATTTTTTATTTAGTGACAAGGCTATTAGCACTGAAATATTCCTGTTTGTCAGAGTCAGACATCCAGTTAAAGAGTTATCTACTTGGAGAAAAATCCTGGGCTAGAAGTCAGCAAAAAGCGCCTGTATTTGCAGAAAGCCACTTTGACAAGCCACATTCTCCTTCCCTTAGCCTTCATGTCAATTATCTACAGCATCACTTTTATAACATGCTTGGCTATGTGGTTTATCCCTCCACAGAAAATTAGAAGTAGAAAGTTGAAAGAGAACAAAGGATGGTGTTAAAAGTCATAAAACTGAGAGCAGAAAACCACTTGATGTGGCCAAAGGAATGGAGGAACTGAAGGACCATGGACACTCTATCACCACCCAGAAAGTAGAGCACACTGTCACCTGGTCCTGTATAAACATGGGCCTCATTACGTTGAGTTGGGTGTTCTCCATTTAAGAAACCAGAAAAGCGAATACATGTTTGAATGCTATTTACATCAAAATCGTGAAATTTTCAAAGCTTCTGTTTTTGAAGAGAGAAGGTTTGATTCATTACGAAACTTGCTGGTGGGAAATAACTTACTTCTAAAACCGAAGAGTAAAAGCGATTACTACATAAAAAGTTTTTATCTGCAGTGCTAAGTGGAGTAGAGGAAGGGCATGCACGGAGCACACATGTCTACCACCCCACACCTCCTCACTCCCCCCCCCTGAAATCCTTTTAAGTGACAGGAACAAAAAAATCTCTTAAAGACTAAGTTCATGACAGCACTGGGGGAATAGGGAGTGACATTGAGGGGTCTTGAAATTGGGAGGAATTTCGGGAAGATAGAAAGCAGATGGGATCAAATTGACAATACTTGAGGAAACCACAGCCCAACGTATGCACAGAAAAATCCTACTAGGAAGATAAGAGCAGATGCAGAGAAACCCCAGCTCAGAGTCATCAGTTGGAGAGCAGAGGTGGCCTCCGGCAACCACGGGGTTAATTAAAGGGCTGCAGGCAGAACAGCCAGTCACCAGCACCTCCACCCAGGACAAATGAGAAAGTGCATGGCGGACACCTGGAGGGGACTGATTAATCCAGGTCCTCCTTAGGTATGAAGGGAGAAGTGAGAACACCAGACATTTGGGGGAAGCCATTAAAACTAAAAAGGAGAGACAAAACATTGGCCCCAGAGAAATTTCATGAAAGAGAAATAAACTTCCAAGCTTTTTAATCAATCTCATCAGAGAGGTTCGGGATGATAATGCACCATAAAACAATACTCTGCTATGAAAAGGAAGCCAAGAACCAGTAAGAGCCCATAGGATTCTTAAATTATGAAAACAGAACATTTAATGGGAGAAAAAGGAGCGGACACAGTAATGGATAAATTAGTGACCTAAAAACAGAGGGTGGCAAACTTTTCCTCTGAAAGGTCAGACTGAGAAAAGAGTTAAAAGACATGAAAGCTCATTTCAGGAGTTCCAGAAACAGAGAAAATCAAATGGAGAAAACTATAAAGGGAAATAAATGAAAGCTTACTACAGCTGAAGAAAGACACAGATTTTTACAAAGAAAGGGCTTCTAGGACCACATGGGAGAAATATAAATTGACAAGACATATCTTTATGAAGTCTCAGAACTATAGAGGAAACAGATTTCTAGAAGCTCCCAGAGAAAAAGTGGATGATTACCTCCACAGAATTAGGATTATATCGTCATTGAAATTACCATCAGCAAAATGGAATGTTAAAAGAAACCCTGAGGTATGCTGAAGAAAAGTTACCTCAAACCAAGAATTCTATACCCAGTCAGGGAATGTTCGAATGGGGGGACAATGGTACGAAAATGTTTGTAGACAGGCAAGGACTCAGAAAGAAACCTTCTCTATAGTTAAGATTTACAACAAATAAAAATTGAACTCAAGAATGAATTTGCATAAAATATACATTAAATGGTAGTAAGCAAAGAACCCAGTATAACTTACAGCTGGGTTGAAATACATAGTAATTAATATGGCTTAACAGTAATGAGAGATAAAGTCAGAATGATAGTAGGCTACGATTCTACCTTTTTGGTAAAGAAGGATGTGGAAATTACTTTTTGAAGTTTAGAGATTTATACATGTTTAAATGAGCATGTTAAAAATATAATTACTCAAGCAATAGGAAATAGATGAAATAACTTTGAAAACTGCTACAGAAAACAAATGGGCAAAAAAGAACTGATCCATCTAATAAAAGGAGGAAAAGGGAAATAAAATAAATAGAAAATCATGGTACATAGAGTAATATTAGCATATCAAAAACTGCAATAAATGTAAATGGGTTAAATGTCAAACATTTTCAGATTGAGTATGTGTGTAAAAGTAAAAGCATTGAAAAATGTCTGAAAAAACAGGGGCGCCTGTGTGGCTCAGTCAGTTGAGCGACCAACTCTTGATTTCAGCTCAGGTCATGATTCCAGGGTCATGGGATCAAGCCCAGCATTGGGCTCTAGGCTGAATCATGGAGACTGCTTAAAAGTTTCTCTCTCTCTTTCTCTCTCTCTCTCTCTCTCTCTCTCTCTCTCTGCTGCTCCCCTCCTCTCTAAAATATTTTTTAAAGGGAAAAAAAGAAGAAAAAGAAAATATTTGAAAACAGTGGATATTTTCTAGTAATTACCTTAGGTCAGAGAGCAGAGGAATGAAAGGTTAAGTTGACAGGGTTTTGTGTTGTTAATTTTCACACATGGAGAACCTATTCATGTGTTTTATAATTGTTCTCATGTTAGATTAAAAAATTACATGCATGTACCCCAAAGTTAAATGTTGAGAAACGTTGACATAGATACATTGTGAAAAGTTTATAAACAGTGTCTCTTTGCTCCCCACCCCCCCCCACCACACCCCCCATGTCCTGCCCGGGAAGGAGATTCCCATCATCTGGGCGAATGGAGAGTCCTTTCTGCTTTATCTCTAGTGAATTACCATTTTCACCCATAACTTGAAGTTAGTATACTAACTGGTTGAGGCATGCTTTAAACATCATTTCACCAATTACTGATTTCTTATATAAACCATGCACATGAATTACAAGAATGTTAAAATGAAAAATATTTTTAAAGAGGGGGGAAACCCCCTATAATTTCTCCATTAAGAAACAATCAAACTCAAAATAGAAAATTCTTAAATTGGATTTCCAAAAAAAAGAAAGGAGAAACCAGTTGTGGTAGTGCCTCAAGAATTCTCTACAGGAAACTAAGAGAACCTCCCTTTGCTCCTACCACAGATAAATACACGCTCTGTGAGTCCATGGACCTTTCCAGATGTGTGGCTGTGGCAGCGGCTCCCACATTCTGGATCATAGGGAAGTAAAATTTCAAAAATTCAACCTGGCGACCAGCACTGGATTGTACAATTGTTAATACCCAAAATAACTTGAAAGCAAAACACCAAAACAAAACCCTAAAACCCTTCTTATCTAGTACCATCATCAGTTTATTAAAAAATGACATTGTGGGACACCTGGGTGGCTCAGTCAGTTAAACATCTGACTCTTGGTCTCAGCTCGGGTCGTGCTCTCACAGCTCATGAGATGAAGCCCCGTGTCAGGCTCTGCGCCGACAGCACAGGTCTCTCCCTCTCTGCCCCTCCCCTGTTCATGCCCTCTGTTTCTCTCTCGTTCTCAAAATAAAAAAAACCATTTGTTTAAAATTATATTTTAACATGAAGATATTTATGTATTATAAAGGATAGTTCTTTAACTTGAATATATTTAAGTTCATGAAAAAACGTGCAAAAATATCCTTATTCTTATTTTGCAATGGTGCTGATTCAATTGTCATTAGAAGTGGGTCCGTCTATAGATGGAATTTGGGGACCCCCTGGCTATGTTAGTTTACATTACAACGCCTATATATGAGCTTTTACCCCATTCCATGTACCACCCCAGTGAGCTCTTGAAGGAATTTTGCAGAAATTCAAGAGCTCTTCTTTACATTTCTTTCTATGAATCAAATTTAGATAATGGTCAAGGAGGGTCCCTGTCTATGGTGGCTACAAAGAAAATCAGTGATTATCAGAAAAAATCACTTTCTAGTTTGCTGAATATGAAAGCCATTCTCCTTCTGTTACTATTCTTAAAATACAATGTTCACAAGTTTTAAGATTTATAAATGAAAAGAGAGAAAAGAGAGATATATAGCACCAATAATTAAAAGTGGGACAAAGAGAAGTTTAGGAAGAAATAAGATATCTGGGGTGCCTGGGTGGCTCAGTCAGATAAGCATCCCACCTCATAGTTCATGAGTTCAAGCCCCGCGTTGGGCTCTGTGCTGGCAGCTCAGCACCTGGAGCCTGCTTCGAATTCTGTGTCTCCCTCTCTCTCTGCCCCTCCTCTGCTCACACTTTGTCTCTCTCTCTCAAAAATAAATAAATATTAAAAAAATATTTTTTAAAAGAAAGAAGATAATCTACATTGATGAGGATATAAGGTAGAGATAATCACCAGGATTTTCTTGGCTGCCATTTCTTCCCCGTCGCCCCGTATCAGCACAATGAGGGGCATTCACTGATACAGAGGAAGGCAAATACAGCTGAGAAATGAAGAAATCATCTAAAAATCTAAATGGATCCCCTTCACAGCCAACCTATAAAATACCTAACAACAGTCCGAAGAAACGCACAGGATCTATGTGAAGGAAATGACAGCACTTCACTAACGTACACAATTGGAGAGATACCAGTAAGACTCATCCCCACCTCCCACCACCCAGAGTCGTCCATTTCAGAATCAAACAGCTCCCAGGTCCAGACCTAAACTCTGCATCTTGCTGGCAGAGATGGGACTCAAAAGCTAAACTATTATCTCTCTAAATAATTTGAGGCTAGAAGTCTATTTTCACACGTGCTTCTGAAACTCATCCCAGAGCCAGGAAACGGGCTCAAAACCAATCCTCAACCTTAAAACTAAGTTCCCTGACGACTTTTTCCTTTCCCTCCTCTACAAACGTTAATACCTCTTCTTGTTTTGCCAGCAAACTGACAAGATATTTCTAGGGGAAAAAAAATTATCTCCTGCCCCCCAGTTTTATTGAGATATGACCAATAGTGTAGTGTAGGTTTATGGCATACAGCATAGTGGTTTGACTTACACATGTTGTCACATGATTATGACAGTAATTTTCGTTTGCATCCACCCTCTCCTTTAGACCCAATAAAAAGAGAAAGCAAAAATAGAAAAAAAAAACATTTTCTTTGTGATAAGAACTTCTAGATCTACTCACTGAGCCTTTCTCCATATCCTACGGCAGCATTAACTATAGGCACCGGGTTGTGCATTCAAGCCCTAGGACTTACGTATCTTGTGCCTTTTGACCATTTTTCTCCAATCTCCCCTCTTCCTGCCGCTGGCAACCACAAATCTTGTCTCCTTTTCTATGAGTTTGGGGCTTTTTTGGGTTTTGTTTGTTTTAAAATCTTCTTAAAAAGGCATTTGTTAAACTGCTCAAGGAAGTGATGCCTTCCAACTTTCTCCTGAGATGAAGTGGTCTTGGTCAGTGCACACGGCCTCATTGATCTTTTTTCCCTGCCCGCTCCCTCAAAAGTCCTCAAGCGATCCAGAAATCCCAAGTTAGAACCTCTGTTCCTGAATCAAACATCAAAGCAGGTGAGTAAGTTGCAATTTAAGAAAGGAGAATTTAGGGGGAGGAGTTCTTTTCTATCTTTGAAAATTAGGCTACTTGTTTCTACTGTCTAAAGACAGGGCTCGGAGAAATTAACAAATTAAGGACTAGGAAGGATTGGGGGGTTATTTCATCTCATCCCTTCAGCGTATTTTAGATGGAAAAGCTGAAGTTCAGAGAGGCTACGTGACTTATGAATAGACACAGAGCCAGTTAACGGGGCAACTGGGTTGGCAGAACCACGGACCTGACTTCGACACTACACTGCTCCTCCTACATCTCTATTTTTCTATTCTTGGAAGTTGGAAAACAGGGAGTTCAAGAGCAAGGAAAGGACCACTGACTCCAAAAAGCTTTACACTGTTGCATAATTTAAGAGGAATATTATTAAATTACACTGTCACTTAATCTGTCTACCTCTTCCCTTATGGTGGATGTGGAGTTACCTTGTCTGCCCAGGTGAAGGTGGAGTTCCAACCCCAGACTGTTCCCTCTCGTTTTAGGTAATGACGTATTTCACAATTACCCACACTGTTCCTCGGTAGGCTGATTATTAAACATGTGTTGCCAATCTGCCAAATACTATCCTTGTATGTTTTTGCAACAGCCTCAACCAAAAACTGGGTGAAAAATGCCTCTGTTAAAAGCTTGGCTTACAGTCGCCTATCTCAGTTAAAGTTTTGAAAAAAAATTCTGGGGGGGAGTTGCCAATTTGGGATTGGAACCCAATCCCAAGACTAAGTGTGTTTAGGCTCCTTTTTGGCAGTTCCATCTGTTTTCCTTTGAGGTTTATTTTTGCTTTGAAGTTCTTTGAACAGAAGTCATTGGACTTTGACTTTGGAGCTTAGTCTGGCAAGATTGGGGTGCATAGTGCCTCGTTCAACTTCTGTTTCACATAATTGTGGGTTTCACAGCCTTCTTTACATCCTGCCTTAGAGCACCGTGGGCAGTCGTCAGCCCTGGGACTGGGCTACCAGGATGGACGCTGCAGAGGAGGAAATCTTTCCCTTCTGCCCTTCTAGGTTCTTTGGCTGACCTAAGAATGCAATTGACATAACACAAATTAACAGGAGAAAGACAAATGCAATTTCATACATACAGGAGCTCATAAAATATGAGCCAAGGCTGCCAAAGCAGGCAACCTTTTACCCATTTAGATAAAGGAACAGTAAATCTGTGAAGAATTGGCAAGACGAGGAAGATTGGACGTGGGGTAGTAAATTAGTGAAGAAGTAACAAGGTCTGTTTACACAGCCTTCTCGGTTCGAAATTCCTTATCTCTGGCGATAAGGATGCCTTCTACCCTCCAGCTACGAGAAGGGTACCCTCCACATGGGAAATTTATCTCCTGCTTTCAGGAGGGCACAAGAGGGTCAGAGTGTCCTTGCACTGTCTCTTAAGCAACTTTAGTTCAAAATAATATGCCAGAATGGTGTCTTGGGGGGTGGCTCCCCCTCAGAACTATAAGGGATGAACCGTGAGCTTTTTCCCCTGTGGTGGACTGTTCTTCAGTCCTACTAACGCAGTTATGTAACTGGGAATGTGCTGCTACAGTTAAGGTTAATGATCTAATAACAACAGAAGGCACCCGTACAGACAAATGGGTTGTCATAATTGTCGCAACAATAACATATTGCAAACTGGTGTTCATTCTGCCTTAGCATCACCCAGCTTCAGCATCCTCCCCGGCGCCTTTCTGGGAGAAGCAATGCTTCGCTTTCAACTAGCTCGAAGAGCATCACAGTTAACTCCTGCACGCCGGTAGCAAGTGTGGTAGAGTTGCTGCAGAGGAAGACGTGAAGCCCACAGCATTTCCCGTCTCTCTCAGATTGGGAAATCTGTCTGGCTCAGAGTTTATCCAGTGTACCATTCCCTCCCCGCCCCCTGGCAATGAGTTGACCTTTTTGGAAGCAGCACCTACTCCTTCGGGTGGCTTCATGGGCATCAATTAACTAATGATTTTATCGTTAACCCCTAGTGAATAACTGATTCAAACGTACAATTTGACCTCAGCTCTTGTACATCGTTTGCTATTCAAGGAACACGTTAACTTCATGCCCCTTGTGAATAACTACTGCAACCTTCAGCTGTCAGGGGAAGCACTCAGTCAGACTCATGCTGAAATTGAACTTTCTGGAGGAATTTTTCTCCCAACTGAAACTGAATGAGAAGGATTTTCTTGAGTGCGTTTCCTATTTTGGCAAACCACCAGGATGCCATTAAGTACTCTTAAGTAATTCACTAGCAGGCACCCTGAGGCCTGAAAGCCTGAAAGAGTTCACGTCCCTTTCACACTGAGCTAGAAGCCCATCTCTCACTTCTGTGTCGTTGATAAATGGCAGGTTTTACAATCCCACTTCCTAGATGGGGAAACTAACCTCTGAGTGTAGGAAGTGGTCAAATCCACACCATGAATCACATATAATAAAAAAGAACCCTGTTCTCCAGAAACATCCAGAAGTTGGGGGATGGGGCCAGAGCAGCGAGTCTAAGGCGTAAGTGGGTATCAGGTTTTTCCTTTCTTTGTTTTTTATCTTTCTCCCTTTCCCTTCTATAGAGCTCTGTCCTATTTTCTCACCTGTGCTGAGTTCTTTTATATTTACTGTTTGGCGTGAAATGATTTGCACGCAAAGGGCATGTTGGAGTGACCATGGAGAAGGACGTGGAGTGTTCTGGGGGATTCATTATTTACCTGATGGGGTGCTGACATGTTACAATGCTATGCCCTCTGGTTAGTGTTTCCATTTTGGGTTCTGTAATGAATGAAATTTGACCCAAATCAGCCCTCCCCAGTGGGGTTTGACTGGCGATCACAACCTTTGGGGGGGCACATCACCCCTATATCAGGCAGGTGGCAAGTGTCTTGCATCCAGCCATGTCATTCCTCCCAGCTTGCTGTCCTCCCATCCTCCTGGCCAGCTCTCAGCAGTAAGCCAGCAACTATTTGAGCTCCTGCTCCAGTAGCCTTGCAAGTGATTTGCCCAAGCAAGAAAACATACCCTTGCTCTTAAGCGAAGATCAATCTTTCTAAACAAAAGAAAACATCCTCTTGGCAATGGGGACCCCGCAATTCTGAGATGCTTTTTTTTCATTTTGCTTTTCTCCAGTAGTTTATTTTAAGGACACCAACAAATAGGATATCCCCGTGATATTAATTTTTTTATAACAAATACTTCACTGAGCACTCGGAAAACTGAGAAGTTATAAGATGAATTGCACGTAGTCCAGACCAGAGCCTTGAAGAGCAAATTATCTACAAAGGGAGTTACAAATGCTAATTCTAAAGCAGGAAGAAAGATCCAGAAAGAGAGCAATTGGAGGGCAAAAGAACAAGTCATGAAATCTAACTTGGAGAATATGGGGAGAGGTAGAAAAAGGTGGCCACTCGGCAGGGTCTGGAAGGCCAGATTTGGGTGTGTCAAGGTGGAGAAGATGTCAGAGAATCCAGACAGGGGAGCAAGAGGGGAGCAGAAAACATCCAACTTCACATTGGTCCAGAGAGTTTTCATTTCCTCAATCAGTAACACGGATACTAAAAGGCAAAAAAGTAATCATAGCTCACTGTCTGCAATATATGGGCATCACATTTTCTTTCCCCCGGCCACCCCCCCCCACCACACAATTAATGAAGTTAGATTTGATTCTTCCTACTAAAAGCCCATGAAAAATTCCCATACCTGTATCTGTAAAGAGTTTTAGTGAGATTGAAGAAGTTGTTTCTGGATCACTTGTTCTTTGCTCAAGTTAGCTAGTGTTGTAAAGTCCCAGTATATAACCAGACTGCAATAGCAGTTTCCAGAGCATTCTCTCAGTGGCCGTGGGCAGATGACACAGAGCCATTGGCTCGGCCGCAGGGTAAGAAGTGCAAGGTCTGCAGTATCTGCTTCTCTGTAAGGGTAGATCTGCGGGGAGTACTTGGCCACTAACGGGAAGGAAGGACTCTGCGGCAATACCTCAGGCATACCCTGAAGTCCTAACTCTTAGAAGACTTATGAAAATCATAAGTCGTAAGAAGTATGCAACAGACTTTGGGACGGGCGAGAGGTTGGGTAGAACATTCCAAAATCTGAAGTAAGAAAGCTAGATTTGAGGGAAAATATTAGTAATTGCAGTTAAGTCTTTAAATACTTGTCTTTTGAGGGGGGTGGTTGGGTGGCTCAGTCAGTTGAGCATCTGACTTTGGCTCAGGTCATGATCTCATGGCCCGTGAGTTCGAGCCCCGCTTTGGGCTCGATGCTGACAGTGCAGAGTCTGGAGCCTGCTTCGGATTCTCTGTCTTCCTCTCTCTCTGCCCATCCCCTGCTCACATACACTCCCTCTCTCTCTCTCAAAAAATAAATAAACACTAAAAAAATTTTTTTAAATAAATACTTGTCTTTTTTGAGTGGGGGCGCCTGGGTGGCTCAGTCGGTTAAGCGTCCTACTCTTGATCTTGGCTCAGGTCGTGATCTCATGGTACATGAGGGCTCTCCTCTGTCAACTCGGAGACTGCGTCGGATTCTCTCTCCCTCTCTTTCTGCCCCTCCTCCTCTTGTGCTCTCTCTCTCTCAAAATAAATGAATAAACTCTAAAAAATAAAGAAAGAAATCCTTGTCTTTTTAAGAATATGCATATCCCATCTGAGAAGGTGAGCAACCTTGTTAAACACTGTTTATGTTTATCACAAAGGATATAAATGGACTGAAGTGGGCTCCCATGAGCCTTTCTGGTTTCATGTTGTCAATGTCAGTCCGCAGCCATGACGAGACACAATCTTCAGGTAGGACTGGGTTCTTAGGAACATTTGCTCTTCATAGTCCTCTCGTCTAGGAGAGCCTAGAACATGGTGCCAGTTATTCAGTTCCATCAGCACGTAGTCCAGTGCTTTCTCCCAGAATCCTCCTCTCTTGAGCTTGACTCTGGCTGTACTTTCTCCACAGAATCAGTCCCAGATAAGGAGGCAATGTATCAAGAACTGTTGTTTGTTAAGTGACCTCTGTCCCAAGTTGCATGTATTCTGCCTTAAAGTATCACAACAGCATATGGCTAGAAAGGCGTCCTCTGAATTATTTCCTCCATTCTCCTGCCTGATGGATAATTGTGTACTTACTCTCTGAGAAATACCACCGTCTTCTTTGGACTTGCATTGTGCTATTGTTACAGCAAGAATTTCTTCCTAATGCTGACACTAATTTTCTCTGCTGTGGTGAATCTTGCGATCCCTTTTCCTGTACTTAGAGAATGTGGACCTGCTACCCATATAATTAACATCATATCTGTAAAGCTGGGGTCCAGCATCGGAAGAGCCACTACAACTCTCGTCTGTTTTGGAATCAGAGACCTTACCCTTGGCTAGCACCCGATGGTACACACATAGTCACAAAGGGCCCAGCTTGAGAGCACCTGGATGAATTTGCGCCAATCCATTACTGTGTGCGGTAAGCCAACTATAATCAAACATCAAGCTAGTAATCAACATTGCAGATTTCACTGTCACTAATGTGTGTGGAAATCATTATATATTTTTTAAAATATTTTCTTCTTTAGATTAAATATCCCAAAGTCCTTATGCTCAGAATCAGCTTCTAATTCCTTTAGCCAGTTTTACCTTCTATCTGGTCTACGATTAAGTAGTTTACTAAGACCCATAAGGGCTAAGCTTCAATTCCTCTGACTTTTAGAAGATTATCCAATGCTGAGTATGGTGTCAAGACACTTTCTTGGTCTCCTGTTATGGTGACCATATTTTTTTGAATCTCATGAGGAAAAAGGTTGAACAAGGAATTTGTATGTTATATTTGTACATAACAGGCAGCTTAAAGTATACAATATAGACATCGTGAATACTAGAATTTCTTGGACATCATAGGGATTTGTGAAGCCACAATATCCAATACTGTAAAGAGGACTGGCCTGGGAATTCTGAGACATATGGATCACCTACTGTGTTTCTGAATCTCATTGCTACGTTTTGTTTTGTTTTGTTTTGTTTTGTTTGGGATTTTACTACCCAAGAAAGAGGATTTTTCAATAGACAGTTAAATAAGACTTTCCAAAATCGTACTGACATATTCAAGTCAACAAGTATTTTGAAGCAAAATGGATTTCCTAAGTAGATTCCAATTTACTCTAATTCTTTCCTTTGTGGATGAAAATGGTCTTAAGATTTATGATTCTGGTTACCCAGACACACAGGGCATTTACGGAACCTGAATACCACCCAGGAGCTATAATGGGAGTTCCTGACCTCAGCGCCCCATGTATCAATTGGCAAACAGACATCTTTCAGTGACTAAGGCACAACTACCCGCTGTTTTCAATTACATCTTGCTTGATAAATGCAGCGGACACTACTTGTGTAGTTTCTGTAAACTCCGTGAAGCGCAAGACTAACATTTTCAGAAGTCTTCCCACTGTGGGGAGACTTTCAAAGGCATCTGTCATGACCATAGGGGGGGGGACCTTGGAGCATTTGGGTGTTAATAAAGACTTCTTACGAGGGGACTTGCACTTAGGGCCCCCGAGGATCTTCAAAGTGGTTTCTAATTTTGATTTTTCACTCTTCTTTGTTAGAACCAAGAAGACACATCAAGGATCTCTAACGGGAGACTCGCGTTTCTTAAAGCTTCTGCATCCTTCAGGAAGATAGTTTAATGGCTTGTTAGACGTGTTTGTGACGAGGTTGTTGTTTGCTTTTGGTTTGTAAGTTTTGATTCCTATGTCTTAAATAGCATGATAAAACACTTCCATTTCTCCTTCAGAGAATGGCTTGCCAGGTGGATTAAAAGAAAACCTGAATTAAATCACAAAGATTTGACATTGTCCTGAATACTCCATTGTTCTTTGTTAGATTCTGGAAACTTCTATAAGAGGCTAAATATTGAACTTAGGTTATGTGGTATTATGCTTTATTTATTTTACAGCATGCATATAATATATGTGTATACACAGACACATTGAGAAGGCAATCTATTAGAAAGCCCGAGGCCCCTCCACTTTTTCCCCACAGACTCTGAAGTCATTGTCCTCTGTCAAGCAGGAATGACACCGACCAGCCCCTCCACATACCCAGATGGAGCAGGGCTTGACTCAGCACATCCCAGGATGCCTCATGAGTCCACAAACAGCAAATACAGAATGAGTTTCCCCATTTAGAATCAGAGAACCCCAGAGTTGGAAAAATATTTAGAGATCACATAAGGTGACTCTCTTGTTTGTCTTATAAATCAGGACATGCGCCCAGGGAAGTGAAGTCATCTGTCCAGGGATAACATTTGATTATTGGCCGAGTTAAAGCTAGAGGTAAAAGCTTCTTACCCTCAGTCCGGACACTTTCCACTCACTGCAGAATTCTGCTGGCTTGGGATTCAAGAGGAGCAACTCAAGAATTGAAGTCCTGGCTTGGTCTTAGAGAGAAGTGTTATAAAGATACATGGCAATAATGTCATCAGCTGCTATCCCACTGCCAAAATGATCTCTACATGTCTACCACTTCCTGAGCTACCATAGGGACTAAGCAGTGACATCAGTGATTGTTGTTGCTAAGAACCCACCTGCAAAAGATTTCCTATCTCCCTTCATTCTGAATCAAGATTGTGATACGAAGAGAAATAGAATTGTCATGGAAATGTGGCAGTAATCATGGCTAGAACCAGTTTTGGGTATTTAGAATGGGCCAGTCACACACATTATCTCATTTAACAATGCATAACAACAAATGAAATGAATACTTCTATTATTCCATTTTCAGATGAGGAAAATGAGACTCACAGAGATGAACTCACCCGAGTTTACACACCTCAGCGGTGGCAACACAGATTGGGATAGAGACCATCTAGCCTCCAAACTAGCATCTTTTAAAATTTTTATGCTTATGAGATGGACAGACAAGAGAAGGCAGGAGAAGTAGCGCTCGCAGAGACATAAAGGCTGTGAGAGCAAATCCTGTTTGAGGAACTGTACGTATTCCCATGCGCCCAAAGCTCAGGGTGTGTGTAGGGAATTAAATGGTGGGCCAAAAGACAGGGAGGAAGGATGGAGTCAAACCACGAAGACTTGAAGAGACAGCATGATCTCTGGCAGAAGCATGTGTGAAGAGAAAAGGACCAAGTCAAATATTTGGGAAATAGATATAAATAGGACATCGTGGTTTTCTGTCCATCTGCCTAAATTGCCTGCCCAAGTGACATGATAAAGTTAATCTATCCCATGTATACAGATATCCTTTGAGTATCTTTCTATTAAAAGATGCCTCGATAAGGGTGCCTGGTGGCTCAGCCAGTTAAGCATCTAACTTCAGCTTAGGTCACGATCTCATGGTTGGTGAGTTCGGGTCCCGCGTCAGGCTCGCTACTGTCAGTGCAGAGCTCACCTCGGATCCTCTGTTCCCCTCTCTTTCTCTCTGCCCCTCCCCAACTCATGCTCTTTCAAAAATAAATAAACCTTAAAAAATAAATTAATTAAAAATAACACAATAAAAAATATCAATAAAGATATGTGGCTAACTATTGGAATTATCTAGAAATAATTTCCGTTTCATCTTTTAGTTTCGATCTTGGTCATAGTATTCTACTTTGAGTTTAACAAATCTTAGTAGAACAGACGTATTGTTCAATTAAAGCCATGTTTCATTTTAACATTGATTAGATTATGGGGGAAGGATTGTCTAAATAGAAAAACCAATGAGGCAGATACAGTTAATAAGCTTCTAAACCTTGGAGCAGAGATGTTATACTATTCACGAGATGTTTTATTCCAGCAGGGAGATGGCATTTTCCATATTTTTCTTGATTATTTTCTTTGCAAGACTAACATGAGAAATTGAAAGAGAAGTTGGAAGTAGCATATTGAGGACTGTTTATTATTTATGAGATGGAAATAAAACTCCTATATAACCAAACTCATTAAGACTTTAAAAAGCTTTTCCCATTTTCTTCTATAGGCAAAATTCCTGTAACAAGTAAATTACACATTCCCCAAGCACATTCAAGTCTGAAATCCAAGTTCATTATCCAAGACATGATCCTGACCCGAGCCCTCACTTCTCCCAGAAGTAATGTCCCCAAACCTGCCTCCAGAAAGCAGTGTTTGGGAAGTATGCTTGGAAGGTCAAGTGGAACCGGCCCCTGCTTAAACTGTTTCCCTGCACTCACTCCTGAGCCCCATCAGCTCTCACCTCCTCCTTGGCTCCTGTCTCCCCCATTCTGTACCCTTCCCGCTGTCCCAATTCTCTCTGCCATCCTCCCTGATGAGGAGTGCTCCCTGGACAGACTTTGTGGATCAAAGCCCAACAACCTGTCTCCTGTCCCCCTTCCTGGGTGCCGTTCGGTCTCTGCCTCTGTAACATGGCTGGAGAGTTCCTCAGCATCCCCGCTGCGCTCACGGTACCTCTGCGTGCCATCCACTGAAGGGGCAGCTCCACGCCAGCAGGGGTTCAGGTTTGTCTTGGTGACCCTTGTGTCTTCAGTTTCTAGAATAGCGTCTGGAAGATAGATAGTCAATGCTCAATAAGTATTTCTATTTTTTAATGTTTTTTTAATGTTTATTTTTTTGAGAAACAGAAGCAGAGCACGAGTGGGGGAGGAGCAGAGGGAGAGAGAGGGAGACACAGAATCTGAAGCAGGCTCCAGGGTCGGAGCTGTCAACGCAGAGCCTGATGTAGGGCTCCAACTCATGACACTGAGATCAAGACCTGAGCAGAGATCAACAGTCAGACATCAACTGACTTAGTCACTCAGGTGTCCCTATATTTTCTGATTTAATCTTTATAAAAGGCTTTGTGGTGGATATTATTACACCATCTTTTTCCAGATAAAGGAACTAAGGCTGGAGATCTAGGTGCCTTGCCTGTATTTATACAAAGACTCTTTTTATGTTTAATTTTTAGATTTAAAGTTTCAATCCATCTGGAATTTATATTGGTATCTAGTAGGGGTTCCTTTAAAGTTCAATGGTTTCTAGGTTCCAAAAATCCAACAGAGCTTCATAGAAGATATATATATCTATATATATGTGTATATATATATCTATATAGATAGATATAGATAGATATATTTGGCTCGCATGTGTGTGTGTGTGAGAAAAGGATCAATATTTCTCATCAGATTTTTTAAGTGGACCCTGAACTGAAAAGGATTACAAATCACTACTCTAAGTTAGAGATAATTTTATTCTAAATGAAATACCAGCTTTCCTAACACGGTGCATTTAAAAAAAAGCACCCTTTGGGGCACCTGGGTGACTCAGTCGGTTAAAGCGTCCAACTTCGGCTCAGGTCATGATCTTACAGTTCGTGGGTTCAAGCCCTGCGTTGGGTTCTGTGCTGACAGCTCAGAGCCTGGAGCCTGTTTCAGATTCTGTTTCTCCCTCTCTGCCCCTCCCCCACTCATGCTCTGTCTTTCTCTGTCTCAAAAATAAATAACTATAAAAATTTTTTTAAAAAACCACCGTTTTCCCTAGTAATCTGAATTGTTACCATTATCAACAGCTAGGTTTCTGATATTAGAAAGACCTGGATGAGGCACCTGCGTGGGTCCATTGGTTGAATGCCTGACTTGGGCTCAGGTCATGATCTCACGGTTCATGGGTTCAAGCCCAATGTCTGGCTCTATGCTGATAGCTCAGAGCTTGGACTCTGCTTTGGATTCTGTGTCTTCCTCACTCTCTCTTCCCATCCCCCAACTCACACTCTGTCTCTCACTGTCTCTCAAACATAAATAAACTTAAAAAAAGAAAAAAAAAAAAGAAAAGAAAAGACCTAGAGTTGAATCACGATTTGACCATCACTAGCTCTGTGATTTTAGGCTAGTTATTTAACCTTTCTGAGCCTATACCCACTCTGTATGTAATGTAAGAGTATCTCATAAACTTGCTTTTAGGATTAAATTAGGCAACGCATGTAGATACTTGCCTATGATCCCAGTTCATAGTAGACCTTCAATAGAAGTTAGCATTTATTAATATACCTTATATACACCTGATTCTGGCTTTGAATTCTCTATATCACCCACTGATGGGATATGTTTGCCTATTCCCGATGATATGAATATTTTACAGATCTTGGTTATATTGCTAAATTGCTTTTAAGGAAATCTGTACATCCCCATCCCCTCAGGCAACTTTTCAGTGTTTCGTATCATCCTCTTCATTCAGTATACGGCATTACTTTGTTAAAGAAGTTCTGCTGATTTTTCTGCATGAAAAGTGTTATTTCTGTAAGTATTGATTTGTTTCTTTGTTTACTAAGGAGGCTTTCTATTTTCCTCTGTGTTTATTGGTATTTCTTATATAGGAAATAGGTTTTAGCTTGTTCTTCCTGAATTCTGTACTTCTTTGCTCTCCCGCACTTCAGGTCTATCTTACCTTCCCAACTGCCTGCCTTGCCCTATAATAAACCCTTTATTCTCTATACAGTCTACATTCCTAGTTGTTCTGTGTGTCTAACAGAAGTCTGACTGATATACATTTTAATAGTGAGAGTAGGTCCAGAAGAGTAGAATCTTAAGGATGAGTTCCCTGAATTAATTCTGGGTTCTATATGATTTGTTTGTTGACCTGGTTTGAAGTCATGAATGGCCCTATTTCCAGTGGTAAGTGGGTGCTGGTGGCCATGGCATGTAGTGGGACAATAGTTATGTAAATTATTGGCTGTTAGTGACCTGCAATTGAGTGCTTAGTGAAGACAAGTCTTTGAATGACCAAGTAACTGCTGCCGTAGAACATTTTGGTGAAAACAGGAGTATAATGGTATTGTTTGGTTGCTCCAAAGTGTTCTGGAGAATTTAGGGTATGGGAAATGATGAGGTCAGGGCTTTAAATTTCTACCTCCAGGTCTCTATGAAGAACCTACAAGCTTTGATGACTGCCCTAAAGGAAACCCTTCTCTTGTAGCCACTGGGCTAAAATTTCTGAAAACCAAACCCCAAAGCCTGATGTACCAGGTGGCTGAATTGCAATGTAAATAGATTTCCTAATCTAGCAGGGTCACTTATTCTTAAGGTAGAGCATTGTTTGGGAAGATGTGGCATCCAGAATATTGGGATGGGGTTTTATGGGCAATTCAATGAAACTGGGAGCCTTGAACCCAGTGCCATGCTGAGCCATGTTTGAGCCTGAAGCAAAGAAAAAAAAATCAGTAATAGTAATCCTGTCTTTTATTTAAAAATTTGATGTTTTATTGATTATGGACTTTTTAAAAAATTTTTTTCTTTTATTTATTTTTGAGAGACAGAGAAAGATGAAGCACAAATGGGGGAGGAGCAGAGAGAGAGGGAGACATAGAATCCAAAGCAGGCTCCAGGCTCTGAGCTGGCAACACAGAGCCTAACGTGGGGCTCATAACCACAGACCAAATTTTTTGGATGCTTTCCTAAATTTTGCACCCAAAGGCAGGTGATTTACTCTAGCTCCTGCCTTCCTTGAACTCCTAAATTCTGTCAAGTCTCCTTGAATAAGCTTAACCCTAAGGAGGTTAGCCTCTCCTTAACTCAAGAACCTATAACAATTTCCTCCAAGAAGTTGAAGAGACGGGTGATAATTTTCTTAAGAACTAACCTCATCACGTTTCACTGTTTCTAGAACTAAGACGAGACTCAAACCAGAACTCTATTGATCCAGTGGTCATTCTGAGTGGACTGGTTTCTGTCCTGATTAGCCTGGGTTCATCAATCCTTCAGTATTTTGGCTCTTACCACAAACATATGTAATTAATGTCATATTAATATGTTAAAGCAGGGGGTCCTGGGTAGCTCAGCTGGTTAAGTGTCCAACTCTTGATTTCAGCTCCGGTCAGGATCTCATGGTTGTGAGATCAAGTCCCACGTCAGGCTCCATGTAGAGTCTGCTTAAGATTCTCTCTCTCCCTCTGCCACTCTCCCCTTCTCATGCTCTCTCTTTTTCTCAAAAAAAAAAAAAGAAAAGAAAAGAAAAGAAAGAAAAACATGTTCATGCATTCAATGTCCTATTTTTTAAAAAATCTACTTGATATGATTGATACAAAGAATTCTTCCACAGTAATTGTGTTTCTATTTCTAATTTAATTTGTTTTGATTTGTTTTCATTTCAAACATAGATAGAAAAGGTTTTGTTGATTTTTATTTTTAGACAACTCAGCTCATATAATTTTCAATAATGTCTTCATTATCATCTATATTTTTGATTTTGGAAATCCACCTATAAAACTGTTTGGGCCTGATGAATCTAGAAAAAATGGAAATATAGAGATGTATGTCAACAAAAGTAAAAATTCCCTGTAATTCTACAGCCAGAGATTGCTCTTATTAACATTCTATTGTGTATTTTATGAAAACTAAGATTATAAAGCATATGTTATTTTAAACTTTTTAAACCTTATTATTTTATTTTATTTTAAGTTTTTTGTTATTTTTGAGAAAGAGAGAGAGAGAGAGAGAGAGAGCACAATCAGGGGAGGGCCAGAGAGGAAGAGTGAGACAGAAGCTGAAGCAGGCTCCAGGCCCTGAGCTGTCAGCACAGAGCCCACCTCAGGCTTGAACTCACAAACCACGAGATCATGACCTGAGCCGAAGTCAGAGGCTTAACTGACTGAGCCACCCCGGTGCCCCAAATTTTATTATTTTTATTTTAAAGAGAGAGGGGAGAAGAGGGTCAGATGGAGAGGGGGGGGAGAGAATCTTAAGCAGGCTCCACGCCCAGCACAGAGCCTGACACCAGACTTGATGCAGGGCTCGATCCCACAACCCTGAGACCATGACCTAAGCTGAAACCAAGAGTCGGATGCTCAACTGACTGAGCCACCCAGACGCCCCAAAAGCATATGTTATTTTAGATTACCTGTTTTCCTCATCTCTGACATTGGAAAATCAAAAGAATCATCACCCATCTGAGGATGGTAAACTGTTTAAAAGACACATGAGCAAATCATCTGGATTGTTCTGGTCACCCCCGGGAGAACTGAGAACGGAATGGATCAGGGGTGATTTCCTCTGAGGATTAGAGGTGCTAGCGTGAGATTGAAGAGATGGTTCATACCTATTTTGTATCATTTTGTCAAGTGTTTTTTATTTGAGCACGTCTCTATTCCTTCTTAAATAAGGTAAAAATTATATTACATTTACAAAAACATCAAGATGGATTTGAATATTAATAAAAGAGACACAAGTCAAAAAGGGAGAATAAACTGGATACAAAGTTACCGAAATTCTGGATTCCACAGTTTTACATAATTGTACGCCACCTTAGAATGTATCCCAAAAGCATGTCTATGGACATAAATGCTTCTTTCATTTTAATTACTAATTCATTCTTTTTATTTTTAGTAACACTGCGTCTAATTATAAAAGCCAGACATATAATTGTAGAAAATGTGAAATATAGAGACGCGTACAGAAAAAAGTAAAAATCTCAAATAAATCCACATCTGGAGACAAGCCCTATTAGTATTTTATTGTATATTTTATCATCCCTAAGATTACAAAGTATATATTATTTTGCATCACCTTTTTTCACTTAATAATACATTGTGAACATTTTCCCAATGTTCTTAATCATTCTTTTGCATTATCATCTGTAAATGCCTTCATAATAATCCATTATTTGATATGCCATAATTTATGTATTAAACTCCCTGTTGTGGTTTTTATTTTTCACCTGCCTTTTTGGTTGTTATAGGAGGCTCTTGAGATTGAGGGCTTGTGTTTGCTCACTTACTATTTGTGCATTCTTGGCTAGCTCACCCAACCGCTAAGCCTGGAGTGTTCTCCCTTGTTAAATGGAAATTACACAGAGGGCCTCAGGAGGTTTTTACAAGACTGAAATGAGATGGTGTCTATAAAAGTTTTAGCATAACCCTTGGCACATGGTAAGCACTGAATTAATGGTAGCTAATTTTATTTACAATGTTGGCGCGAGCATATCTGAACATAAATTCTTGTGTGCTCTTATGATGTTTTGGTTCAGATGAAAACTTAGAGGTAAAATAGCTGAATCAAAGGTATATTCATAAAAATTTTGATAGGTTTTAGTAAGCTTTCACCAGGGGATATTAGCAGTGTAGCAAAGACCCTTTTGCCTAGGGTATAAGAGATGGTTTCACTCCCCTTTACCAGCTTTGGCTAATTCAGAGGGGTTTTTTTTTTTAATGGCCATTTCGATAGGCAAATTCAGCATCTTGTCTTAATTTTATTTCTATAATACTAATGAGATTGAACACTTTCATATTTCACAAAGTAGTCCTCCTTATTGCTTCTTGGAAAAGTGGTTTGTTTTGTTCTTTGCCCATTATTCTATTAGACTTGTCTAAACATTTTAGAAAAGTTTGCAAAATTCATACGTAGTCAAATACTAGTACTTTTATGGCCTCATTTAAATCGTTAATCTATCTAGAGTTTATTGGGTGCTTGGTGTAAGTCAACTTTATTTTTCTAAGAGGCTGTTGTACAAAGGCCTGTTGCCACGTAGATAGGGCTGGATGTACAAATCTGGGCCACCAGGGGTTTCTGTTCAAATGCAGGAAGTCATAGGATTTAATCAGTAGCCAGAATCCTTCAAAAACATAAAAGAGATGAATATGTTTCCATACATGGGCACTATTTTTTGTCATTTAGAAACCATTTTCTCAAAATATGTGAAACCTGGAAAGGCTGGACCAATGAAGAAAGAAGTACTGAGTTCTAGCATCTCATGTGAGAAAACATGCATCAAATGTACCAATGTTCCACTTGTGTTTTAATTTTAATATCAACAGCTTCATCTAAAAGTCATCACATTTCTTACCTGCTATAAAATTATGAACTAAATCAGCTTTTTCTGGAGAGAACCATGTTGGGAGTGAACCATAAAGTAATCTCAACTATATGGTATTATTTTCTTATGATCACAGAATCCTTGGGAAGGTATGATAATTCTGTTGCCAATTTAAAAGAATAGAATATAAAAGTGTATTTTATAAATGTAATATGTGGGTGTGTATGTATCTGTGTGTATTTATTTTTTATAAACCCCAAAACAACACCCTCAATATACAGAGGAAGAAAGAAACTGAGGCTAGGACTGTAGTCTCTCAATATTTTTTCATTTCACAATCTTAATAAAAATGGTCATGTATATATGTAGCTTCACAATATTCATGTACTATTTATTAAAGTTTAATGTACTTGTAAAACGCAATACACATACTAAAATTTTTAAATGATGTGATGAAAATCGATATAAATAGAGATTCTGCTATTGCCCTGTCTCATCCCAGTGGGTCATTCCAAGGACACGGGCTCTCCCACTTTGAAATAACCAACTCACAGTGTTTGACTGACTTGGCCATGGTCATGTGAGAGACAGGACAGAGCTAGATTTGTGATCTTTTAATTCCAAGTTGCATTTACTGCTACTATATTGACTTGTTTCCTTCCAGAAATATCCTCAAGTTAGAACGGGGCCAAGGTCGAATGAGTTAATGGTTTCCACTCCTGTAAACTCTATACTTTGAAATATCTCATTACCACAAATAACTGAACTTTAGATTTGAGGCTAGTATTAAAGGCACACTTTTGCTAACTCAGAATCCCCCAAATATGACTTTAAGGTCATATCAGAGGGAAGGCTCCAAATTATTAACTTCCTGCCAGTCTTGCATAACCCTGGTTTAAATCCATGGTATATTCTTAGAAAGCATCCCTTGCCCTAAGCAAAAGTCACTGAAACAACTTTAAAAATCCTAAAATTATAACACGAAGCCTTTTTTTTTTTAGCAACACAACTTTGTCTTCTTGTTTTGGAGGGGGAAAAAGAGGATGTGTTTTCCTAATCCAAATCTCCTCACAGCTGCAAATAAATTTACAATCCCATAAACTAAATTTCCCAAATATATCTAGCTTGATATGACCAGGATTCTCCTAAACTAAATGTTCTAAGACTGGAGCTTTTATACTTTAGAAAGAGCTAAGGAAAACAAAAAGGCTACAAGGTTCATGGACAATTATTATCTTGACATTTGGATCAATATGACTCAGTATCTTCATTAGAAACCCAGGCACAGTATGTTCGGTAGAAACCAGGCTTATAGTTACAGTCTTAGGGTTCTGAGCTCTCATTAAAGAGTCTGTGCTTGTGGTGTGTGTATGCATGTACGTGGGCGTATGCACACGTTTTCATAGGATGATAATTTGAGCTCTATTTGTGTGCTATATTTGGGAGCTATCTTTGTGTGCTATTCTGGATGATCTCAACGGTCATCTTGCACTGAAGTCACGCAATTTCAGTGCTTGTATTTGCATCTGGGTTTATGATTGCAGCAAGGCTAAGTAGGGATGCTGTGATTACTTTGAGCCGAATTAGTTAGGACTCCATTGCCCATGATAAAAACCTGTCCCAAACGAGCTGCCTTGCAAAAGGGACATGAACCCCATGGACACCTACACCCTAAGTCCCGTGACCATGTGGTTAATTGTGGAAAACCGTTCAAGCCAGGAGTGACAGAATACATACAGTTCCCCAAGCCATCGTACCACCAAGAGGTGCACCTGGGTCAATCAGTGTTGGACTTCCAAAGCATGAGGTGTCACACCAGGACACCCCACTCTTATAATGCTCTGCATACTTGTAGGGGGAAAGGTTGGCTACATAACAATGGGAGCTCCTGGTTGATAAGTGGGCATTGTTAGAGCCCAGGCTCTTTGTGGCTACATAACAATGAAAGCTTCCTGCTTGATAAACTGGCCTTATGAGAGCCCAGGGTCCAGTGTCTGCTCCTTCTTCCATTAAGCTTACTCACCCCTCCCAGGCCAGCTCTCTGCTCAGCTACCAAAAAGGATAAGAATTGAAGTTCCCAGGCTACCTGGATTTGTCTGTTCTCACTACCTTGGCTACATGGTAATTTATTGGCTCCCTTACCTTGGGGGGACCAAGGAAGGAGCTCATGTCAGAGACCTAATCCGTGTCACAGAGATTGTTTACCTTCCAGTTCTGTTGCTCTGCTGTGTGAAGGCTGCACTGAGAACAGGCTTTCTCCATCAGAGGTGGGGGCAGGGTGAGGGTGGGGTGTGATGAAGCTGGTCACATTAGAGCAGGAGGCTTACCATAGCAAGAAAGAGCTTCAGGAGAAAGAAAGAGCTTCGTTCTTTCAGTATCCAGACATAAAGCAGTGGGAGAGGGCTCTCACTGAACCTGTTTGGATCACTCGTCCATCCATACGGCCGGAGAGAAAAAAAGTACCATGACTACCAAGTCTAGATCACCTGGACACACCTTTAGAGGGTGAGTTACTATTCTTTGCTGCTCATCATCATGCAGGAAGGACAGTTATCTAAAAAACAGAAGGGCTGTTAGGAAGCAAAAAAAAAAAAAAAAAAAAGTCAATTGACATTCTTTATATAAAGGAGAAGAGAACAGAGCGGACTTAATTCAGAAGCGATGCATTTGAGTTAAGTGAATGCCAGGTGACATTGCAGCATGATAAACAGTTAAAGGCTTTGCAGTGGTTTGAATAAAAAGAAGTGGTGGCAAAATCGTGATCTCACGGCACAGGCTGGCATGCCAGCTTTAAAAACAATGGCTCTTAGCATCAGTGCTGTATTCATACTGCCGGGGGTGAGTTAGTCCCACTAAAAGTCTGTAAGCCACAACATTAAGTTAATGTTATTTGGGTTTTATTAGAATAAAAAAGAATTTCAAGCAACACTAGGCCTGAATATTCTTCTTTTGTAAGAGAGCCATACACTACTTAATTCTGGGAAGACTCGCTGGCATATCCATTTCATCTGAGATCCACTCTCTTTCCTTCTTCAGGCAGAACACTAAAATTTCTTCCATCTTGTTTCACCTGAGAGAGTTTTGAGTTCCTTTAGACTAGGAATCCCAAAATGGAGGGCGGTAGCCTTTGGGAGGCCTGTGGGAATCATTAGAGGGGCTATGGCAAACACACATGTGCCCCTTACGTTCTGAAATGCCCTTTGTGATGGCGCATTCTCCATTGTTGAGAACCATTGCCCTATTAATCCACATCAGCAATGGAATACCTCATGGCTCTTGAATGCCAACCCCTAAAATGTAGCACGCAGAACTAAAAATAATGGTCTCTGTATGGTGTAGTTGTTAAAACGCAGAAAGAAGCACTTCAGTTCAGTCCACAATTCAGTTGATTGTATATCTGGTATTCAACTGTGTCTCTCCCTTTACTTCGAATCTCCTGATACTGACTGTGTAGACAGGGAGCAGGCTGCCCAGATCTTCCTCCAAGGAAGGATTCGTTGCCCAGCTGCCAGTTTCCTCGGGGCCTGCCCTATCACAGAGGCTGTCTGGCCCGAGGCCCATTGTGTTCCTGGAACAGCCTGCACTTGGCGGCCATTTTGGCCAGCCAGGGACTCCTTGAAGGGACTCTGTTTCAGAGCTCCCTGTCGAGTCAGCCAAAGATTCGCTGGTTCTGTGTCAAAGTTCACTGCCTTCCTCTGCCCATTCCTGCTCCCTCCTTGTTATGGACTAACTGTCTGTGGCCCCCCAAAATTCATATGTTGAAACCTAATCTCCAGTGTGGTGGTGGTATTTGGAGGTGGGGTATTGGGAGGTGACGAGGTTGCAAAGGTGAAGCCCCCATGAATGGGATAAGTACTCTCAAAGAAGAGACTCCAGGGAGCGAGCTCCTTCATTTCTCCCACCGTGTGAGACACATCGAGAAATCAGCCATAGGTGAACCAGGAAGGGGGTTCTTACCAAACAAGCAATCTGCCTTGGTTTTGAACTCCCAGATTTCAGACCAAATAAACGTCTGCTGTTTATAAGCCCCCAGTTTATGGTGCTTTGTTACAGCAGCTGGAACAGACAAAACCATTCCCCTTTCCTCTTGCAGGTTTGATCTATAATAAACATCTTGTATCCCTAACTCCACCTAAGCATCTGCTCCTGAAGACCCCAATTGGGAGCCCAACTGTTCCAGGCTGACTATGCTTTACCAGCTGCCCCACTGTGTGCTAATCATGTCCCACCATCTAGACAGTCCTGTTCCTTCCTTTGTCACTAGATGTACTTGGTCATATTCAGCTTCAGGATTCCCAGATGCAGATCCCAGCATTACAGAGAATGCAAAAAACACTTTCAAGTCAGTAGGCTTATAAGCACTGTTTTTATCCTGAGAAATTCATATATGACATTACCTTTGTTGAATGCTTATTATGTGGCAGATACTGACTGTTTTAAGCCGTTCATCTGAATTAATCCACCACAACCCTATTGTTGGTACCCCTATTACTCCAATTCTTTCTGTGAGGAAACTGAGGCATAAAAAGTCACCCAGCTGGTGAGTTGGTAGATTTGGGGTTTACATGTAGACAGTCTTACTTCGGAGCCCATGATATGAAGCACCACGCCAAGTGGTTCTCAGACTTCGGCAGACGCCAGAATCACTCGAGGGACTTGTTAAATCACAGATAGTGGACCCCCCTCCAAGGATTTCCGATGCAGTGTATCTGAGATGGGTTATAAATACCTGCTTTTCCAATGAATTTCCAGGTGACGTGAATGCTACTGTATTAGGAACCACGTTTTGGTATCCACTGTGTTACATGACATGGCTTCTCAAGTAAAAATAACAACTGTCATCATGTGGGGATGCATTATATTTTCCCACATGATAAATAAGCATTTCCAAATATAATACGTTTGGGGAATACTAGCTAGCTAATCTTGTCATGGCTTCTCCAATATCACTCATGTCTCCTCTTCCTGATGCTAGACCTCTCTCTGTTGCCCATGTGTGGCCAAAGACATCTGGCAACAGCATCCTGATTATAAAACACAGTGTTGCTTTCTTGGGATATTGATAGGAACGTAGATTTGATAGATAAAGGCTAATGAGTATATATTACTCAGGTACCATAAATTAGACTTTTACTGTGTGCACATTACTTAGGCACCATAGATTAGCCTTCCAACAATGGAAGAATGGTCATTTAGGGCCCACAGTTGCACAATGTAATCACAAATGTGGCATTTTAGAAATTTTGCTAAATAGGTTTGTGAAAGAACACCTATTTTTAAAACAACAATAAAAATGTAATACTTTTGTATCTCAAAAACAATAAGGGGATCTATTAGATTATTTTTAACTGTGAATCTTTTATTTATTCATTAATTCATTCAGTTAGTGTGTAGCAAGAACGCAAGAAGCTACAGCATTGCATTCACAGAATTATATACCATTATAATTGGTATAAGAATGGTCACTAATGTTTTTACCATACCCACCTTCTCAGGGAATTTAAATCCTTCCTGAACTTCAGGTCATTGTATGTCACACCATCTTTGAGAAGCAAGACGATCTTGTGTGTTACGTCCAGTGGGTACTCCAAAAAGCTAAGGACCCAGGAGTCAGGATGGCCTCTAAGGCAAACCTGGGACAGATCCACAAGTAGAAATTATAGCCTTCAACTCTTCAGCATAACTTTGCCAAACAATTTTCTATCTCTGGAGAATTATCTGCCTTAGCTTTCGATGGTAAAATACTTACCTCTAATTTTACTTTTCAAAAACAGGAAAAAAATTTTGTAGGGAAGTTAAGAAAAATTAGTATCTGTTTGGCTCTTTGTGATTTTAGAAAAACTGTTGCATGTACCTCTAGCCCCAGGCAGGACAAGTCTACTTTGCCCCCTAAAGGATTGTATAACTTACAGCCTGTGGAAAATAATATTCCAGGTTAAGAGAGCCAAGAGGAGACAGAAAGGGGAGGCATTCCCACATGCACTCGTGGGATTGTAATATTATTATTCTCTTTACTTGGTGTGTGGAGAAATCGGATGGAATTATCTTGGGCTTTTAACAAAGACCATGATCTCTTAAGAAGTGTTATTATATACCTATAATTACCCATTTATTCAACATTGTGTGGGAGGTCGTAATGAGTGAGGTAGGATAAGAAAAAGTAAAAAGTGTGAGGTTTGGAAAAGAAGAAAAAAAGTGTCATTTTCATAGGTGATATTATTTTATACATAACATATACATAAAAGTGAATATTAGAATTAATAAGGGAGTTCAGCAAGGTGGCTGGGTATAAAATCAATATTCAAAAATCGATTATACTTCTCCACAACAGCAATAGCTAAAAACATAGTTTACTACAAGATATCATTTATAATAGAAACGCAAATAGGGTACCTAGAAATAAATCTAAAAATCCATGTAAGGTGTTTATGGAGAATTACTGAAATATTAAGGAAAACCTAAATAAATGGAGAGATGTAGCATATTAACATACAGAAACATTCAACAATTGTTGAGATGTCATGACTCCTTCCCAAATTGATGCAGATATTTCAATAAAAATCTCAATAGGGCTTTTTCAGGAACTTAAACCAAATATATATCCAAAAGGAAAAGCCCAATATTAGAGAATCCATTTCTAAAAAGAAGAGTAAAACAGGAAATTTTACTACATGACAGCATGTTTTTCAGGAAGTTATCATAATTAAGACATAAAGATAGACAATAATAATGCAACAGTAAAAAATAAAGAAACATAACTTTGTGTACATTAAAATGATATATGATGGAGACAGAATTGCAGGTTATTAAAGGAAATTGATGGACTTTTAAATAAAAAGCACTAGAACAACTTTATTTTTATTTTTTAAAGTTTATTTATTTTGAGAGAGAGAAAGTAGGGGAGGGGCAGAGAGAGAGGGAGAGAGAGAGAAAGAGAATCCCACACTGTCAGCACAGAGCCCATGGCAGGGCTCAAACTCATGAACTGTAAGATCATGACCTGAGCTGAAATCAAGAGTCAGTCGTTTAACGAGCTGAACCACGCAGATGCCCCTGGAAAAACTGTTTATAAGGAAATGATAAAACTGGATCCCCATCCTACATCAAACACACACAAAAAATCACTTCTAGACATATTAGAAATGTGTAAAAGGCAAAACCTAAAACATTTTAAAATAAAATATAGGATGTCTATGACCTCAGAGTAGAGAAGATTTATTGTACAAGACACAAAAATCACTAATAAAAAAATAATAAAGTGACTCTATTATAATTAGGGACAGCTGTTCATAAACATTTACTATAAAAAAAAGTGAAAATGCAATCCACAAACTGGAAATATGACAAACACACATGCATGTACATATACATATACACATACATGCATATACATACCATAAACACATATATATTAATAAAACTCTTGCAAATTACTAGAAAAACTAAAGGAGTTTATAGAAAGATAGTCAAAGGATACAAAGAGATAGATAATAAATATACCACAGGGTGTTTATCACTAGTAATCGGAAACTAACACAAAAATTTTTTTAAATGTGATATCATTTTTTAGCCATAACACCAGCAAAAATTGATAGGATCTTTTTGGCTAATAATTTTGGAGAATGCGTCAAAACTAAACATGTTAGTACCCTTTGACCCAGGTATTCTAGTACTCAGGATCTATCCCGCATGTGTATAAAGAAGAAAGAAAAAAAGTACAACTGTTACTGATGCTAATCTCTGACAAAATGACTCACCTTGTTCCATATTAGGAAGGGGTCCATCTACATAGTTTCACTGACTTTGATGTTGCCAGACCCAGAACCCACAGATTCTGATCAACAGAAGGTGATATGAACGGAACGGAGAACTTCAAATAAAGGAGAGAGCTTCAATTCTAAAAAGTGAAGAAGTTCTTTAGAAGGGTTTACAACCCCCGAGTTTTATAAATGTGTTCACTTTACATGTTTAGATTTTGCTAGGGTATCTTTTCAATATTCTCAATTCTTGATTTTTTTAATTAGCAGTGAGAGCCAAGTTAAATGATTTTTTCATTGATTGCCATTTATATAGGAAACCACAGGAAAGCTACTATTTGGAGAAAAGCCTTTAGAACAGTTCAGGCTATCAATATATACTGAAATTTTTAGGGAAGTAACAATGTAAAAGGACCCAGCTGGGTGGTTTCTATTCAATACACATTGAATTTATTGAAAAATAAAGTTGAGTTGATGAAATTTAGGAAGATAAAGGTCCAGGATAATCTCTTTCTCTATTTGATCTGAGTATACATTCATTAAGTTGGGGATTTTTAGGTAATCAAGCTTTAGGATTCAATGATGACATTAAATCTAAAATCATGGGTAATCTAAATTATAATACAAATTTATAGCAAATATTTTCTTAATAGCATATATACAAATGGAAACAAACCCCCACGAAACTGAGAAAGTCATTACATTTTCTTTAGGCAAAATTATGCAGTTAGAAATCAAAGTGTAGGGGAGGAAACTTTCTCTTTTTACCTTGTTGGTTCTTTGCCTGGCCTAACAATTAAATTGATATAAGGCAGATTAACAGGAGAAAAACAAATTTAATTTTGTATGTATGGGATTCCCCAAAGACGTGAGGCTCCAAGAAGTGATCAAAACAGGCATCTTTTATATCTTTTAAACAAAGAAACAATACATTTGTGAAGAATTGACAAGACATCGAGTTTGGATTGGGGATGGCAAATTAGTTAAGAAGTAACAAGGTCTGTCTGCCCTAGATTCCCTTTCTCTGGTGACGAGAATGCCTCTCTTCCTCCTGGCACAGGAAGGGTACCTCTAGCATGGGAGACTTATTTCCAGCTTTCAGAGGGACCAGGAGGGTCAGAGTGTTCTGTCATCAGGTGTGTCTCAAGTAACTTTAATTCAAAGTAATCAATGTCCCAAAGTGGCAAATTTGAGGGAGGTATCTGTTGCTCCCCTTCAAAATCAAAAGCACCTAGATTCGAGGGAAAAAATAAATTCAAAATTCAAAACAAAAAATTCACTAGCAATATAATTTCAGGGTGAGGACAGGAACACCTCCCCCAATACATTCTAGTAAATGAGATACAGCAGTATATCCTCCTTTTGGAAGACATTTTCTTTTCTAATTTTTTTAATGTTTATTTATTTTGAGAGAGAGAATGAGCACATGCGCATGTGCATGAGTAGGGGAGGGGAAGAAGGAGGAGAGAGAGAGACTCTCAAGCAAGCTCCCCGATGTCAGCGCAGAGCCCAACCCAGGCCTTGACCTCACAAACCATGAGATCCTGACATGAGCTGAAATCAAAGTCAGATGCTTAACTGACTGAGTCACCCAGGCACCCCTGAAAGACATTTAAAAATGAGTATATCTTGCTTGTTACATAAGAGATGGAACAGTCATCACTCATAAACACCCAACAATTAATTGTTAGCTAACTTAAAAATCCAATGGTAGAAGGGGCACCTGGGTGGCTTGGTTGAGTGTCGAACTCTTCGTTGCGGATCAGGTCATGATCTCACAGTTCGTGGGTTTGAGCCCCACATCGGGATCTGTGCTGACAGTGCAGAGCCTGCTTGGGAGTCTCTCTCTCTCTCTCTCTCTCTCCTCCTCTCCTGCTTACTCTCTCTCTCTCTCTCTTAAAATAAATACATAAACTTAAAAAAATTTTAATGGTAGAACAAGTGAACTGTGAGTGGGGAAAGAGGGGAAGAGGAAAAATAGAGACAGCACTAAGATGGGGTGCAGGTGGAGTGTGGTCCTGGCAGACATAGTCTGTAAAAGGACTTTGCATGCTATGAGGACATCGAGGATGGAAGGGGAGGGCTCATGTGTCTCGCTTTGTGACATTTTTCCTGAAACAATACCAAGGACTCATGAGTCTATTAATTACAACCATATTTCCAGCTAGGCTGCTGATCAGAGAAGCTCACTGGATGTGTTTGAAAAACCTTTTGCTCAGATGACTAATTAAATGCTCTTGGGTTTGGAAGCATCACCATTGCCCACCTCTCTGGAGTCTTCCACCACTCACCTTCCCTTCCTCTGACTGTGCCCCATGCCGTTTAAAATATTTTTAGTGTATTTAAAAAACCTGTATTATTTTATTGAACAGACACATTATCATTGCAGTCATTTTTTATAGTATACAATTCACTGGTGTTAAATATTTTCACATAGTTGTGAAACAAATCTTCAGAACTTTTTCTGTCTTTCAAAATGTTAAGTCTACACCCTTTAAACATGAATTCTTTTTCCCCTCTCCTTGCTCTTTGTAACTCCCATACTAGTTTCTTTCCCCAAGAATTTGACTACTTCAGGTATATCATATAAGTGGACTCATGACTCATACGGTATTTGTTCTTTTGTGACTGGCTTTTTTCACTCAGCCTAATGTCTTCAAGGTCCTTCCATGTTCTGGACAAGCCAGAATTCTATTCCTTTTTAAGGTTGACTAATACTCCGTTAGATACGCCACATTTGGTTTGTTGGACACTGAAGGACACTGGGTTGTTTCCACCTCTTGGCTGTTGTGATTAGTGTTTCTATGAACATGGGTGTGCAAATATCTTTTCCAGACCCAGCTCTCAATCCTTTTGGATATATGCCCACAAGTGGGAATGCCAAATCAAACGGTAGTTCTGTTTTTAATTTTTTGAGGAATCACTTGTATTATTAGTCAGGTAGGCCTGCAGTAACAATACACCACAGACTGGGCAGCTTAAACAACAGAAATTTACTTTCTCACAGTTCCGGAAGCTAGAAGTCCAGGCAGGCAGGTCTGGTTTCTGGTGACAGCTCTCTCTTTGGCTTGCAGACAGCTGCCTTCTCACCGTGTCCTTTTATGGTCATTTCTCTATGCACGCATGCGCACTCCTGGTGTCTAATTTTCTTCTTACATGGGCACCAATCTAATTGGGTTTTTGCCTGACTCTAATAACCTCACTTAACACTCCTTAATTACCTCCTTGAAGGCCCTAACTCCAAGCAGTCACACTGGGGGACAGGACCACAACATGTGAATTCTGGGGGGACACAATTCAGTCTATAACATCACCATACACTTTTCCATAGCGATTGCCCCAGTTTACATTTCCACCCACCGGGCACAAGGTTCCAATTTCTCCATATCCTAGTCAACACTGGTTATTTTCTCTTTCCTTGACAGTAGCCGTCCTAAGGTGGGTGAGGAGTGACCACGCTCCTTCAGATGGGGCCTGGGAAACGCGAATTGAGTCGCCACCCTTACGTACTGGATTCTCTTATGCCAACAAGCGCTGCCCCATTGTGCCAGGATTTGCAAGTGGGAAGTTAGGAAACAAAAGAGCAGAGTGACATTTCAAAGAGCAGAGAGGGAATGATTTAAGAGAACGCAAGCTAAATGAACATGGAGTCTATTTTTAGCTGGGCTGGATTACAGTTGCCTTCTGAGGTTGCGTATGTTAAGAATAATCTTTTAAAAGAAGGCATGGCTCACAATTACATGGTCTCATTTACAACCTCAGCCGTGGCCGCAGTAGGGCTCCTGTCCCTCCTGCCGTGGGGTGGGCACCAAGCAGTGTTCGGATCATGTGCACACCGGGTGCCTGAACAGAGAGATGTCTGCAAAGAAGCCCTGAATACCAGAAAATTGGCTGCGGAAAAGAGCACTTAATCCTGTTTCCTTGCATCTAACTACCTACGGCCTTGGATTTAGTCAACCATAACTTCAAAGGCCAAGGCAAATTGAATGCAGTAGGGGCTCTTTGAAAAGACCCGCACATTCTGTGCTCCTTGGTTTCTGTAAAACACTCTTCCACCCAGAGAAGAACACAAGACATTGGGAGGAATCAAGCTTTCTTTTAAATATTTGCTTTGTAGATTTTTAGCTCAGGATATTTCCCAAACTTTGTGCTCTACACAATCATCATCTAAAGGATTATATTCTTCATTTATTAATACATCAAATAAATGCAAATCCTGTATTTAGAAACAAGGCACCGCATTACCTGTAAGAAATAACATTGTCAAGGAGCTTATAGAGAACTAGGGGCAATGACTCGTGTGTAAGAATAATAATACAAGAGAGATTTACAAGAGAGATTCAGTGCTGCGAAAGAAGAAAGATCGCTTTCCAGCCGGGACTTCCAGAAAGAATTTCAAAAAGGGCACGTGCGGTGTTTGAGTCAGACTTTAAAGAGAGATCAAGTTTGAGCCCTGTGGAGGAGTGGAGGGAGATAATTCGAGGTAGACGGAAAGCAAACCATCAATCTAGAGCTGAGAATAGGGATCTTCGTGTAGGAAAGAAGAGTAAATGGCTCAGTGTGGACGGCAGAAAAAAAGGTGGAAAAGGTGGTTGGGATCTGGTCTCAGACGTTCCTGTATTGCTAAGGAGTAAATTGTTTCATGCTATTAATTGTTATTTATAATTGGGAAAATTATAAATAACACTCTGTGCTTAACATGTTATGATACAGATGGAAACTGCAGGAGCCGAAGTTCCCCTTTGGAAATTTCAGTTTGAGACGCGATAAATACATGCATATTGAGGGAAAAATAAACTTTTTGATGTAAATTGTGTCTGTAACCCTAGAAAAGCTGATGGGAACTTACAGAAGTAAATTGAAAGATAATATATACAAGAGGCATCTGGGTGGCTCAGCCGGTTAAGCCTCTGGCTCTTGGTTTCTGCTCAGGTCATGATCTCTCGGTTGGTGAGTTCAGTCCCGCAGTGGGGTCTGCACTGACAGTGCGGAGCCTCCTTGGGCTCTCTCTCTCTCTCTCTCTCTCTCTCTCTCATAATAAATATACTTGAAAAACAGAAAGGCAATATATGCACACAAAAGGAGAGGTCGAAAGGGGGATTTTATAGTAATTATGCAGGCTTACCTCTCCACCTCTTTAAGCAGTTGGCCTTGAGAAACAGGCAAGGGCACAAGGAATTCCAAATATGCCTGGCCTTTAAGCTCTATAAATAGGAGACGTGCTATTTATATATAACCTACTTACAAATACCCTTTATTTTAAGTGGCTACCTGGGACAGCCATCAAAACTTAATTCTGGGTAGTCCAGAAGCTCACACCTCCAGCGTGGAGAGGAAGTGTGCCCCAGAAACATTATTCTACATCGTAGTTCGTTTCTACAGTACTGATATTCCAGGAATATACAGTTCATAGTATTTTGCAGCTGATCTGGTAAGACACTTGTGAAACCAAACCCTCTAATGTTTTTTTATCGTGAAAAGGTCCAAACATACACACAAGTATAGAAAATAGCATAATGAACTTGCATATACCTATCACACAGATTCAATAATTATCAAGATTTCGCCACATTTGCATTACCTACGCAAAAAATTTTTTTAATCCCGAGGCATTATAAAGCGTTCTAAGCAATGTCACTGCATTCCTACTGTGAAGTAGGCAGTTAGTTAGGCTTTAACAGGATGGCTGGAGGCCAGCAAAGGGGGAGTCATGGCCAGCTACCTGGAAAGTTAGAGACCTGTCCTGGCCGCACTCCAAAACTGAGGCCCCAAGAAGCCAATCAAACCAGATGGGACCAAGACAAAGATGGCCAGAGACCTGACCAAGTAAGGGAGAAATAAGTAAGGGACCTTTCTGCTCCCAAAGAAATCCCCTCCCAGAGTAAGAAATATTCCACCCTCTAGTTAACAACTGTCAATAGAAGACAGAGACCCAAAGCCTGGCGTTCGCAGCACCCCCTTGAGTTTGCAGGCTCTCACATCTCGGAGTATAATAAACTTTCCTACTTGCACCCCTCTACCATGTGCCTGGTCTTTCCTTGAATTCTTTCTTGTGAGGAGACCAAGAGCTTCTAGTGACATCCCAGGGACAGTGACATCCTCGAGCAGAGGCCTCAGGGTCCTGGAGGTCTCCCCCGTTCATCTTGCAACACTACGACCTCATCTGGAATCTCTTACAGCATTTTCTTAAAAAATCTTCATGAGATGAACACACTTAACATTAACAATACTTCTTCTCTATCGTCTAATGCCCGCTTACAATCCCCTTGCACCTGTTGTCTCCAACATGCCGTTGTTTTAGATGGTTTGTTTGAGGAAGAATCCCAGGAAGGCCCACACCAGACATTTGATGGTTAAATCTCACAAGACTCTTAACTGGAGCAGCCCCTCCCCTTTCTCGATGCCCTTGACTTATTTCAGCTGGGCCAGTTTTCTCATGGAACATACCGCATTCTGCATTTGCCTCTTACCTTCCTTGTGGTATTATTTCACTATTCCTCTGTACCCCAAAATACAGTTTTTAATTGGATATTGTCCATTTTCTTCATATTAGTACTCGCCTTGGCCTAGACGGCAAAGCTAAGGGAATTTATTGGGATAAGCATAAGTTGTATGTGTGTGTGTATGTGTGTGTGTTTTAAGGAGGCAGAACTGAATTTTAATTTTAATGCCAGCTTTGTCACTTAGTGGCTGTGTCAATTCATATTTGTATGCATTTTGTACCTTCTCCAAGTTGGTTTCACTATGAGCACATCAATAATTTCATGGGGTTGCTCTGAGGATCACACAAAGAGAATTTATAAAGGACCTAACCCAGTGGCAAGTGTAGATAAGAGGCACTACAGAATTGGAACTATCTAGAGAGTTATTTTAGTGTACACCTCGCTCCAGCGTATGGTCAGAGTCTCCTGAAGGACGGGCCTGCTTGATGAAGTTACTAAGATTTGGTTTACTTCCCAGATTTCAAAAGATAGGTATCTGACTAATTATGAGAACAACAGCTGGCTATTTTTTTTTTGAAGAATCTAAATTATATAAAGGTAGTTGTTTAAAACAAATCCAATTTAAAACCTAACTCCATTAAATGGGACTGCTATTTTACATTCTGAACACCTGACAAGGTGGTCGAGGCCAAAAGGCCTAATAGTGTTTATCTGCATGAGAAAGAAAGAAGAATTCATGAATTAAAGTGTATCCTTCAGATATATCTGCAAATACACCTGCATCAGAACTGTCTGGGCCCTGCTTCAGACCTTCTAAATTGAAATCTCCGGAAGTAGAATCTGAGTCTGCATTTTACCATGCATGCTATAGTTGGAGAAGCTAGGAGATATTCTGGGAGCAAACTTCCCAGAGTTGGTGAACTTGTCCCAGAGTTACACAGTTATGAAATGGAGAAGTTGATATTTGAATCAGGACCCCTTGACTTCAAAGCCTATGTTGATTCCTCTGGGCCATGTTTCTTACTGCCAATGACCATCAGAAAACTCTCACTAAACCACGTCTGTCAGTCTTTGCTTACTCTCCAATGCCCACGCCCTGCCTCCCTCCTCCCTCCCTCCCCCCAGTCTTTCCCTTTGTCCTTAAGTGAAGGAATTTGTAACATCAAGTTCTGGCAGGTTTAAAATAAAAATTGAAAATGTATTGCAGAGCCTTGGGACAAATGTACAGAATTTCTTTAGACTATTTACACTATTTACAAAGACCTATTTCACGTCTGTGATATAGGAACTGGTCATTATGGTGCTGATTTTAACTCACTCCCTGATTTAATGACAGCATCATGGAAAAGTTATGATTCGCCATATCCAGAAACTTAGAAAGAGAACGGAATGAAAAGACTAGAAACAAAGAAAAAGAGATCCACATTCAAATCCTGCACACATTCTGAGGATTAGAATCAAGTCATCTTTAGCACTAATAGAATATGTCAAGGTGAGTATTTAAAAAATTTTTTTAATGTTCATATTTATTTTTGAGACAGAGACAGAGCATGATGAGCGGGGGAGGGGCAGAGAGAGAGAGGAAGCCACAGAATCTGAAGCAGTCTCCAGGCTCTGAGCTGTCAGCACAGAGCCCGACACAGGGCTCGAACCCATCAACCACAAGATCATGACTTGAGCTGAAGTCAGAAGCTCAACTGACAGAGCCACCCAGGCACCCCTTTGAGCGTTTTGAAAGTTCCATGCTTTTTACAGTTTACTTTGTGTCAAGTTCATTGTAACCTTCTAATTGAGATCTTCTTGCCTTGGGAATACATTATGTATGCAGAACCCTGAAACACAGTGCCTTTAGCAGCCAAGGGGGGGTGGGGGTGGGGGCGGGGGAAGAGGCCCAGACAGAGGCATCAGAAATCCCAGTCTGTCTCTTAAGCGATTTTGGAGTTAAGGTTCCCAGACTTGTCATTGCCAAGACAAGCATTTGCAAGGGGGTTTTCAATACAGTAAAGGGGAAAGGGCTTTAACATGACCTTTTTACATTTCTGTTGAGAGTGCAGATTTTATTTCCTGTATTTTTCCCATTTTCCTTTTCGCATTGTCTCTAGTTTTAGCTCCTTATTTGTATTGTATCTTCTACTTTTTTGTTATCATCTTTTTTTAACAGGCTCTATTTTTTTAGAGCACTTTTAGGTCCACAGCACAACTGAGCAGAAGGCATACAGATTTCTTATATTCCTCCTGACCCCACATGTACATAGCCCCTCCATTATCAATGGACACACCAGCATCACTCAAAGTCCACGGTTCATATTAGGGCTCACTCTTGGTATGCACATTCTATGGGTTTGGACAAATGTATAATGACAGGTATCCATCATTAGAGTATTATCCAGAGTATTCTCATTGCCCTAAAAATCCTCTACCCTGTCTATTCATCCCTTTCTCTTCCCTAACCTCCTTGGCAACCAATGATTTTTTTTTTTTTTTTACTGTCTCCATAGCTTTGCTTTTTGCGGAATGTCATTGTGTTGGAATCAGACAGTACACAGATTTTCTTATTGGCTTCTTTCACTTAGTATTATGCATTTAAAGTTCCTCCATGTCTTTTCATGGCTTAAAAGCTCATTTTTTAGCACTGAATCATGTTCTATTGTCTGGATGTGCTGTAGTTAGTTTTCCGTTCATCTACTGAAGGACATCTGGGTTGCCTGATTGTCGTCTGGATAATTACGATAAATCTGCAATAAGCATCTATGTGCAGGTTTTTGTGTCGATGTAAGTTTTCAGTTCCTTTGGGTAAATGCCAAGGAGCATGACTGCAGGATCATATAGTAAGAGTATGTTTAAATGTTTAAGATACCGACAAACCGTCTTCCAAAGTGGCAGTACCATTTTGCATCCCCACCAGCAATGAATGAGAGTTCCTGTTGCTCCACATCTTCACCAGTATTTTGCGCTGTCAGTTTTCTAGATTCTGGTCATTCTGGTAGATGTGTGTGGTATCACTCTCTTGCTTTACTTTGCATTTCTCTGTTGATATAGGATTGGGAGCATTCTTTTACATGGTTATTTTTTAAATTTTTTAATGTTTATTCATTTTTGAGAGACAGAGAGAGACAGAGCATGAGTGGCAGAGGAGCAGAAAAAGAGAGACACAGAATCTGAAGCAGGCTCCAGGCTTCAGGCTCCGAGCTGTCAGCACAAAGCCCAATGCAGGGCTCGAACTCACAGACCGTGAGATCATGACCAGAGCCAAAGTTGGAAGCTTAACTGACTGAGCCCCCCAGGCGCCCCAACATGCTTATTTTTTTAATGTTTATTTATTTTGAAAGAGAGATAGAGAACGAGCATGGGAGGGGCAGAGAGAGAGGGAGAGAGAGAATTCCAAGCAGGCTCCATGCTGTTAGCATGGAGCCTGAAGTGGGGCTCCAACCCATGAACCATGAGATCATGACCTGAACCCAAACCAAGAGTCAGATGCTTAAACGACTGAGACACCTGCCCCCCCCCGCCAACCCCACATGCTTATTTTCCATTCATGTATCTTCTTCGGTGATGTGTCTGTTCAGGTTTTTGGCCCGTTTTTTAGTTAGGTTGTTCGTTTTCTTATTGTGGCATGTTCAGAGTCCTTTACATATTTTGATGAACATTTATTTATCAAATGTATCTTTTGAAACTATTTTCCCCAAGGATTTGGATTTTCTTTTCATTCTCTTAACAGTGTCTTTCACAGAGCAAACATTTTTAATTTTAATACAATCTAGCTTGTCATTTCTTTCTTTCATGGATCATGCCTTTGGTGTTGTATCTAAATAGTGATTGTTAAACCCAAGGTCAGCTAGATATTCTCCTATGTTGTCTTGGAGGAGTTTTATAGTTTTGTGTTTTGGATTTAATGCTGTGATCCATTTTGCATTAACTTTTGTGAAAGTTGTGATTTTTTTCAATGTGGATGTCCAAATGTTCCAGCACCATTTGTTGAAAAGACTGCCTTTGCATTGTTGTATTACCTTTGATCCTTTGTCAAAAATCAGTTGATGATAGTTACATGGGTCTATTCCTGGGCTTTTTATTCCATCCCATTGATCTATTTGTCTATTCTTTTACCCATACCACACTGTCTTAATTACTGTAGCTGAAGATGGGTACTGTCAGTTCTCCAACTTCATTCATCAATACTGTGTTGGCTATTCTGGGTCTTTTTGCCTCTCCATATAAACTTTCTTTTCTTTCTATTTGTTTGTGTTTTTATTTTTTCCATATAAACTTTAGAATCAGTTTAGAATCAGTTGATGTCTGCAAAATAATTTGCTGGTTGGGATTTTGGTTGGCTTTGCACTGATTCTATAATTAAGTTGGGAAAAGCTGACATCTTGACCATATTGAGTGTTCCTATCCATAAACAGACTATTTCTCTATTTATTTAGTTTTTCTTAGAATTTGTCAACGTTTTCTAGTTTTCCTCATTATAGATCTGTACCAGAACCCAAGTCCATCTGCTCGATGTGTAACAAACCCAATCACTGGGTTTGCAGCAAGGAGTTTATCCAAGAGGTGATAGGAGGGCAAGTGTTCAATTCACCTCCAAGAAGGGGAGAGAACAAGTTTTTATAATCATAGAGGTTGACACTACATACATGTTGATGCAAAGGGTGGGAAAATTTATAATTCTTCATGAGGAAAGATGGAGCATGCTAAATGAGCAAACATATATGTAACATATACTCCATGTTCAGTTTGGGGTGGAGACTTCACATCAGAAGAAGGCAAAATTCATCCCCTGATGTCAGAAGGATATCTTAGGACAAGGAGAAGGGGCATGTTTTGAGAGCTGATATAAACTGGATGGGGTCTTGGGGTCATTAGCTCGGGTAAGGAATGCAGGGTCTTGCTTGTTTATAGGCTGGAACTGTATCAATTGACCTTGAATCCAGGCTTCTGCAGAGACAGGTAGTGGATTTATTAGTGGAGTTTGAAATGATGCAATAGCTGATTAGGGAAAAACAGTTCTTTGAAAAACAAGCTTTAAATTTTCTACTAGTTTCAACCTCATTAACCCTAAGGGGCGCACATAGTTTCAGATCATGTACATATTTTGTTAGATTTATACCTAAGTATTTCATTTTGGGGAGGTGCTAATGTAAATGACATTATGTTTTTAATTTCCAATTCCACTTGTTCATTGCTGGCATATAGGAAAGCTATTGACTTTGGTATATTAACCTGATATCCTGCAACATTGCTATTATCACTTATTATTTCCAAGAGTTTGTCAGTTCTTTTGGATTTTCTGCAAAGATGATCATAGCACCTGAAAACAAAGGCAATTTTATTTCTTTCTTCCCAATCTTTTATTTCCTTTCCTTTCCTTTTCTTATTGTCTTATTGCTAGGGCTTCCAGTTCAGTGTTGAAAAGCAGTGGTAAAAGGGGACATCCTTGCCTCATTCCTGACTTAGTGGAAAAGCTTATTTTCTCACCATTAAGCTTGGTGCTAGCGGTCAGCTTTTTTGTAGATGGCATTCTTTTAAATTGGGGAAAGGAAGCACTGTGTAAAGTTATTCTTAAATAAACGATATTAGATTTAATTTCCCCCTAGTTAGCTCCATGCTGGCCCTTTCTTTACTTAGCTTTAGATCCTCCTCCTGGCAGGCATCTTCAGCCCCCTCAGTTCATGTCAATTACAGGCAGTTATATCTGATCTTAGAGCTAATCCTGACTAAGCCAGGAGTCTACAGGCAGCAGAATGCCTTTCCTAATGGGGCTTGGAATTAGTACTTGGTGCTTCTAGAGTAATTCTTGGGCATCTTCATGGTCCCTGAGTTACAGATTCCTCCTAATCAGTATTTGTTTGGTCCATAAAACTTGAGGTCTACCTCACTTCCCTCAGTAGCACCTTAGCTACTTTCCATTTTCTGAAGCTAAGTAAACTAGGTTGGAGCGATAACATCTATGTGGTTTTTGCCTGCCTCCATGCTCCTCCAGGAGCTGATCTTTTCCCACATGTTTGCATTTCTGCTCCAAAGTAGACCAGCCACCCAGAATATAATACTTAATTCCACAACTGCCACTTTGTTACATCTCTTGCTAAACCATCCCACCTGCTGGACTCATCCCTTTGGGTCCACAGCCCTTATGATGGTAAGGTACTGTCTGCCTTCTTTTTTTAATTTTTTAAATATTTATTTATTTTTGAGAGGGGGGGGAGGGGCAGAGAGAGAGACACACGCACACACAGAATCCAAAGCAGGATCCAGGCTCAGAGCTGTCAGCACAGAGCCTGATGGGGGGCTTGAACTCATGAACTGTGAGATCATGACCTAAGCCGAAGTCAGACGCTTAAGCAACTGAGCCACCCAGGCACCCCTACTGTCTGCCTTTTAAAAGCCAGATGCACAGCTCAATCAGTTTCACGAATCCAGTTGCCCTTTCCTCTCAAAATTATTGAAGTCCCATCATGCCTTATCTTAGTTAATGAGTCTGACTTTGTCTCTTTTCACCCTGAAGTTATTCCCCCAGAAAAGGATGTCAGCATCATATTTGATCATATGTGATTCTAATTCATTATCAATCCAGCCAAATTCTTACAATATGCACAGTCCTGAGATAACTCTCATAAAAGAGAAAAAAGAAGTCTCATTCCCATATTTATTTATGCCTTATATGAAGAAATTAGGTTACCATCTCCATCTTCATGTCTCATAAACCTGTATTTCCAGTCCAGATCTCTCCTTCAACTTACACCTTTAACCTAGATGCATGACAAGTATGTCAAACTCAACATATCAGACATGGAAGCTCATAGTTTTCTCTTCTGGCCTCTCTCACCTCCTTGTTTAACGGCAATTACAAACAACTCCCTGCTTCTCTGTATCTGTCCCACCTACCTAACTGCCTAAAGTAGAAACCTGGACTTCACCTTCCATTCTCTCACACCTCACATACAGTCAATCAACCAGTCCCATTAAATCTCTCTCCTAAGTATTTTTCGAGTCTGTTTATTTCTCTCTGCGCCATTGCCAACATCCTAATTCAGGCCACCCCCACAAAAAACTTCCAACTCCTTAACATTGCACAGCAGATTTATATCTTAAAGTATTACTGTGCATTGATCCATATTTCTTGCCTAGTCCTGCCTTTTCCTGTGACAAGAACAGTTGGCTACCACATGAAAGGCAGAGTACAGAGCATATAAACTTTTACAGATTGAAAACAATAGACCCATGTCAGATAAATTACTTATTCTATTCCTAGCTTAGCGCTTTAAAAAACTCAACTAAAAAGTCTGCTAATGGCAAATAATAGGTAAAAGGATACTTATTTTAGCAAGTATTTGCTATGTGCCAGGATATATAAATATAGTATACTACTTAACATAGTATACTATATTACTATAATACTAATATCACAATAGTTTTATAAGGTAGATACTATGACTACCTAAGTTTTCGGATGCGGAAGATGATAAACAAATTGTTGAGAAGCTAATATATGGCCGCAGAGCCAGGATTTGAGCCAGGTTGTTTGTCTACAGAATTCGGACATTACACCGAGCTATTTCTCTATGTATGGTCTATGAAGGTAGAAACTTTTTAATTTTCATAGCAGAAGATTTACAATTATAAAATATTATTCATATATTGTAATACCAATATATAGGGTATCTGGGCAAACAACATATTATCCCTGTAGAAACTTTACATATTATAGAAGCCATGTCCTTAAAGAAGGACATTGGTTTCCCTGTCTGCATGCAGGAGACATGCAAGTGCTGATATTCCACACTATTAGCTGATCTGGAAGACTTTCAGCAGAATGCGCATATGGATTCAATACCTCCTTGTTTCCACTTGTGAATATGTTGTTTTTATGGCTCTGTGTCGTTCATCCATTAAGCATGTCGTTTGATAAATGTTTCCTCTGCAAGTAGATAGTAAGATTCTCAAGGCCAAGAGTAGTATATTCTACTTATATACCGCAACGAAACCTCCCTCAGTCTTCCCACTAAAGCATCAAATCCCCCCAATTCTGAATTTCCCTTGAGCTTCACAATGCTCTTCTGAGCTTTGATGTAATGTAATTTAACTATAAATTATAAAGCTGTCTAAAATTAAACATAATGTCTGGCAGGAACTGCAAACTCTATAATCCCCAAAACCCAGAGTAACTCTTAAAAAATATATATCAAATCAGGGCGCCTGCGTAGCTCAGTTGCTTAACTGTCCAACTGCAGCTTAGGTCATGATCTCCCAGCTCATGAGTTTGAAACCCATGTTGGGCTCTTGACTGTCAGTGCAGAGCCCTGCTTCGCTTTGGATCCTCTGTCCCCCTCTCTTCTCTGCCCCTCCTCTGCTTGCACACTGTCTCTCTCTCTCTCTCTCTCTCTTTCTCTGTCGCAAAAATAAACATTAAAAAATTAAATATATATATCTCAAATCTATGCCTCATTTTTTTCTCCTTCAGTAGAAAAAAAAAATTCACCCATAACTTCTCTCCCTTAGTCACCAAATTCCAAATTCTGCTATCACAGATGCCTCCTCTGTCACCTCTTTCTCCTCTCCACTGACCCTGACCAAGTTCAGGCCATCATTCTCCCTCTCCTGAACCACTGAGAAAGTCTCCCAATAGATTGCTCCGAATTCAATTTCTTATTAGTAGAATCATCCTTTGTATTTGTATTGCTACATTTCTAAATGCTTCTATGATCACACTTATTCATTCAAAACAGCTTGTACAGAATACAGTCCAAATTCCTTACTTACATTCAAGGCTCCCATGTTATTAGCCTCAGTTTCAATCTAGCTGGCTAACGGACTGCGGTTAGAAGTATGTCTCCTTGAAAATCTGGAAGAGTGTTATAAGATATCCCCCCCCCAACTGTGTGCGTGTGTGTGCGCGCGCGCGTGTATTTGTTTTAAAATGGAATCATTAACATCAACCTCACACAGGGTGATTGCTCAAATGGAAATGTGATCACAGCCCCTGTGCGCCTCAGTGCTACCACAATTTACCCAAACAGAGGCTCCCAGACCGCTTCAGAGCAGTGTCATCACCTTCTGGGGGGACCAGCAGCCAGAGAAGGCCGACCTTGGAGGGTAAATTGGCTTTCTTTAGCCCTGGGGTCTGGAAAGGGAGTCCTGATTTACTGTCAATTTTCTTCAGATAAACTTGACCTCACCTCAAAATTGCATGAGATCTGCATGGATAAAAAAGTGACCAAAACAAAAAACTAAGTCTGTGTTTTTGTTTGTTTGTGTCAGCCATCATGTTATCATGCCTCGGTTTCATAAGCAATCGTGTAAACACAAGCCTGCAAAGAAAAATACATTGAGCGGCAAAGAAACCTCCCACGGCTTCAGCAGCCTAGATCTGCAGGGGCGCCCCCTTAAGTCTCGCGAGAGAGCAGAGACAGGCGCCGTTGTCTCCCGGTCTCTCGCGAGAACCAAGCTTCAGCGTCTCCAGGGGCAACAGCAATGGCGGCCCCCTTGTCCGAGCGGCTTTTCTCGCTGGAGCTGCTCGTAGACTGGGTGCGTCTTGAAGCCGGGCCGCCGCCGCCGCCGCCGCCCGTGGTCGAGGCGGAGGAGGAGCAAGAGGGGGACGACGAGGAGGAGGAGGCATCGCCACCACGGCCATCGCGCGACCTGTGCCCCGCAGTGGCCTTCCGCCTGCTGGACTTCCCCACGTTGCTGGTTTACCCTCCTGACGGCCCCGGCGCCCCAGCTCCGGAACCCCGGCCTGGCCTGATGAGCTTCGGTCGCGGCAAGTCCTGTCTCTTCCGCCTGCACCCCGCCACCCTGCACCGCCTGCTCCTTCGGACGCCGCTTTACGCCTTGCTGCTGCAGCTGCCCCCCGGGCGCCCGACTCCTGCCCCGCAGCTCCTGGGCGCCTGTAGCATCTCGCTGGCCGCCGCCGCCCACGAGGTCCTGGGACGGGCCGCCTCCTCCGGCTGCTCCCAGGGTCATCGAGGAAGGTTCCCTCTGCATAACCAAGTCGGGGAGCGGATTGGGGACATTGCCCTGGGCTACCGCTTGACGGACTTGGGAAGCAGCTTGTTGGGCCATCTCGAGCGGCCAGGGGCTTCCCGGGGAGGTGGGGCGGAGCGCGGAGCGGTCCGCTGCCAAGCCCCACCGCAGAAACAGCTGCCAGACTCAGAGCCAGTCCCGAGCGATGCTCGTAAGTGTCTTGTGAGTGTAAAAATCCCGAAGGCACAGAAGGCTTTGAAGGAAGTAGCTTTCCGCAGTAAGGCCAACTCTGGTAACACCGTCTCTGTGGCGCGCGGCAAAACCAGCTCTGTGTGTTCCAGTTCTAGCGGCGGGAGGAGCGGGAGCCCCGCAGAGCCGGAAGTCACAGAGGTGCGCCTCGACGCCAACGTATTTTGCCCGCCGCCTCTGTACTACACTCATTTGACCCAAGAAAAGACGCCCCCTGTACAGGGTACAATCACCATTAAGCCTCAAATAAATGCACCCGAGGAACTGGATGGTATTTCTCTGGAGGGAAATCATGTAGCTGTCCCAGCACATACTGATTCTCTGAAACGTACTAATTCTGGGACACATGGGGGTCCTCCAAAGCTCATAAATCTTGGCCGTGTTCAGGATGTAGGAGCAAGGGAGCAAACTGCAGGTCACGCGCAAACTGAGCAAAGTAGAATTGATACAATAAGGCAGCTGCCTTTGTTAAACGCTCTGTTGGTTGAGTTGTCCTTGTTGTATAACCAACCTACGGCAAGCCCCTCTCAAATACATCCTCACTTAGCCTGGTTATATAGAACCGAGGAAAAGAAGTCCCCAGAACCTTCTGCCAAATGCACCTGTAAATCTGAATCTAAGAAGGGCACGCTTTCTATGGGGGAAAACGACAAGTCAGCGAATCTTCAGGGTGAAAAGAACCAAGGTGAAAACCTCAGAGGAGGTAAATATTTTGAAAAGAACAGTGGTCACCCCCTCAAAAGAGTTCCAAGGGGGAAGCTGCTTTATGGTTTAACAAATACACTGAAACTACGTTTAAAGCAGACAAATCCTGGTATGTTGATAGTACATGAAAAAAGAGAACAGTATAGAAAAATGCAAGCACAAATGTTGGGTGCAAAACTCAGGGTCCCATCGTCCAAAGTTAAAGTATTTAGCTTCGCCGAACAGCCTCAGGAGCCACGTCAGCTGCCTAAAGAGAGGTGTTCAGAATCAGATGCATCTTTTGCTGAAAACAGCGATACCTCAAAGCAAATCAGCGGTGGTTTTGATGACCCCAGCACAGCTAAAGAAACAAAGCTGAAATGTGCAACTCAAAAAACCGTAGAGTGTGGTGCACCTAGAACAAATAATGGTTTATTGGAAGAAATTATGAGTCCTCCGAATTCCGTTGTCCCAGAAAGGTTTACTCATGCAAGTATTTTGGAAGGAGAAATGGAAAGGAAAACCCAAAGTCCGTGTGTTTTCCAACAGGTTGTGGTTGTTGACAGAATTGTAGTAGATAAAGAGATAGAGGATAAACAGGTCAAAATCACTGATGAGGCCATTCTTACTGATGATACGAGTGAAAATAAACCAAGCAGAAATAGTAGCTCTGAAAGCATCTCAGAACTAAAGTATTCAGATGACTTCACCAGCCTTTGCTTTTCCGAAGAGATCTATAGCACCGAGGACGCTAGCAGACTTTTACAAGCTCATGATAGCAGTCTAGCAGCAGAAAACCCAAAACATAATCAAGACACAAGTAAGTCTAGTAAAACAAGACTGTCCGTAAGAAAAAACAGCAGTGAAAAGAGTTCTATTCTTAGCCCCCCTTTTTCAGCCGGATCACCGGTATACTCACATAAAAGGTCTCATATTGCAAGGATTCCAGATAAAAGTTTGGAGGAAGATTCTAGTATCTCTACCAGTGATTTATCTGTATCACATTGGACTGAGGAAACAGAAAACCAGATGGATCGAAACAGTTTGCATAATTCTAAAGTTATGAAACTTAAAACAAAGATTGGTTGCAAGTCTTCAGAAAAAAGCCAGTCACCTCGGACATCTCAAGTGAGTTCTTATCTGCCATCTAATTTATCAGAACTAGAACTTAATGTCCTGGATGGCAGCACCCCAGATCACCTTGAGGAAGATGATGAAGTTGATTCACTAAATATTTCCAAGCAATGCAAAGATATTTGCGAATTAGTGATAAATAAACTTCCAGGATATACAATGTGAACATATGTGCTTTTAAGAAACATTTCATTTTTTTAGAACCTATTTGTACTGTTAGTGAAACAATTGTTAATAATTGTTATTTTAGTACATAATTTATATGAATAATTCTTTTTAAGAAATATAAATGTTATTTTGATGTCTCAATAGTATTCTATTAAATTTGACCATATTAATCATGAAATCGCCTTATAATCTAGGTAAGATTTAAGTTGTTTAATCTTATAAGAATAAAAGTATCCTTTCAAACTGTCTCTCAAAGTATCCATCTGAAGTATCAGTCATCCTAAAGCTGACTTCAGGTACACCATTAAAAAAAAGGCTAGTAATATGGATATAATTTTAATGGGAATAAGTTTTAATGAGGATAAATCATTTAACAAATATAGAAGAACTTACTGTGTGAGGTGCCGAAAGATACAAAAATATTTAAGAAATACCCCTGCAGGTAGAGCATACTGTTTTATATAGATCTGAATTCTTTAGGGAAATCTTGGATACATACACATCCGATATCCCCAATAGGTGAAGTCCTTTTTATGTACTGTCATAGTGCTCCATTCTTTTTTTTTTTTTTTTTAACACAGTTTGTATGATTACTTGATTAATGCTTATCTTCTATTAGGGTTAAGTTTTGTGATGGAAGGGACCATATCTGTCTTGCCCACCAGTATAGTATGGTCTTAACATCTAGCACAGTCTGGCATGTGGTTGGGATGCGACAGAAGCGTGTGTTGAGCAAATTAATGAAAGCCATGCATTTAAAATAACCTAATGGGAAGGGATCCAATTAAGCAGTCAAAACAAGCAAAAATCCTCTGAATAAGCTGCAGAAAATCCTATTTGGAGAAGGGAGTTCAGAAAGGTGTCTTCCAGTTTCTCATATAGAAATTCTGTTTATTGTTGTCATTTCAGGTTGTTCCAAAGTTATTTTTAAAGTACGAAAGTCTGTTTTTTTGAAGTCTAGTGATCATTTCTTCTATTGGCTTTATACTTAGACCTTATTCTGTGTTCAAATATTTATTTATATATTTTTCTATCTGTGTTGTATTTTAACTTTCATACTTTTTAACATATCTGATATTTTTGGATGTATGAACCGAGGCCCTAATTTTCCTTTCTTTATAAGCAATTAAATAATTATGTAAGCATTATCTTTTGAATGATCACAATAGATAGACTTTTAAAAGACACTAAGAGGAGCGCCTGGGTGGCTCAGTCGGTTGAGCGTCCGACTTCGGCTCAGGTCATGATCTCACGGTTTGTGGGTTCAAGCCCCGCATCGGGCTCTGTGCTGACCACTAGCTCAGAGCCTGGAGCCTGCTTCGGATTCTGTGTCTCTTTCTCTTTCTGCCTCTCCCCTGTTCACACTCTGTCTCTCTCTGTCTCTCAAAAATAAATAAATGTAAAAAAAAAAAGATTTTTAAAAGACAGTAAGAGATAAGGGTGTTATACTTTGAGAAACAATATGAATAAAAGAAATACGGGAATGAGCATAATGTATTCATGGGACTGTGAGAATATTTTGATGAGAATGGTATATTCATGGGGCCCCTGGGTGGCTCAGTCAGCTAAGCATCCAACTCTGGATCTTGGCTCAGGTCTTGATCTTTCAGTTGGTGAGATTGAGCCACGCATCAGGCTCTGTGCTGAGAGCATGAGCCTGCTCGGATTCCTTCTCCCCTTCTCTGCCCCTCCCCCATGCATGAGGGTTTTGTGTGTGTGTCTGTGTGTGTGCATGTGTGTGCACGCTGTCTCTAAAAATAAACTTAAAAAAAAAAAAAAGAATGGTAGATTCATGCTACAGAGTGGCAGAAAGGAAATTTGTCAAGTAAGAAAAGTCCCAGATTCTAGGGAGCTTCAGATGCCCTGTGTAGAGTAAAGTCCTAAGCAATAGAAACAATAGAGCATTTTAATTTATAAATGAGCACCAATAAGTAGTCATGACATATTGAATATTATAAATTATTGAAATAATTTCTTGGAGGTACAGAAATTTTACCAGTAAAAGTTTTGAAATATGAAATGGCTTATGGCTATGATTGTAATTTTTCAGTTAATATAAAGCATCTAGTAGATCAAAATAATGCAAGGTACTGTAGCTACATATCAACTTGGTGTGTCCATTGTTAGCAATTTTTCATGACTATGGAGGAGCCAAAAATATAAGCAATAATGCCAGAATGGTTAGAGAAATGATTCCTTAAAAACTGACCGGTTTGTTTGATTACTGGTAAGTCATTGCCTATGAGAATAGATGAGGAAAACGATTAGTTCCGTGTGTCTGAAACAAAGACTAAAGAATTAATGTACTTTAAATTACAAAACTGAATAGCCGAATAAAATTCTCTTTGAGGTACTCCATGTTTATTTCTAAAATTGTGGTAGGTTTTATAACGTCTAGTAAAAAAAATACTTGTTTTCATGCATTTAGTACTTCCTATTTGCAACTTATTTTCATATTCTACTTCATGTTTTAATTCTATAACCTATGAACTTATTTTTTTAAGTAGGGTAACCTATAAACTTATTTTTTTTTAAGTAGGGAGTAGGGTAACTACTCCTGAAGCATTCTTTATCCCCTAAATTCCTTAAAATCATCGAAACATGAAATAGTATTTCAGGCTCATAAATAGGGAGACGTGTCATTTAATTGTTTGTAAAACTAAGCTACTGCAGCCCAGCTTTTCTGAATAGTGTAGATATCTAAACTGCCGTGGGCAAAGCCAAATGGGAGAGGATCTAAGAAGCAGTGAGCCCCTGAAATGTTAGGACGTACCTCTGTGTAGTATTAATACTCTCAGCTTAGCAGGCAGCTGTCAGGGACAAGTCCTTTGAACTGTTACCATAAGCACATCCAAAGAGGGTTGTGCAGATGCATGTAATATGTTGGTTTTTCCTCCAGTCATCTGCCTGCTATTGATATCTTCAGATACAAGGGAGCAATGACACTGAACTTTCTGTCATGCATGTCTGGCTTTCTGTTGAGAGCCACCCCATCACATCCCAATTAATTTTTATTTTTCTGTCTGTAAAAGCAGGGCTTTGCTATGGAATTATATTTGGGAACCAAATTTTTCTTTGCTGTGAACATATCGTTAAAGATCAAAAATTAAACAAATGTTTAATCACCACACTGTTGTTGACAAGGCAAAGAAATTTCATAACAAAGAAAACAACATATAAATAAGATAAACAATACATCTGTCTAGATATAAACTGTCCTTGGGCCTAGAGCTATAGCCATTCTTTGGGCTACTTATATTTTAATTGGATTAAGATATCTGGAGTTGTGCAGGTTATCAATTTATAAGCCAAGGGATCTTTCTCATTTTTAACCTAAAACAATGCAAAGAAAACATATTTGGTCAAGGATCAAGCGGTTTTTACTATTTTTCTCCAGAGATTAACCTGTCATTGCCAGGAAATAACATTTCAGGATGAGCATCGTTAGATTGGAATGCCGAATCATAGCAATATAATTATATCCTTATTTTTCAAATACTTCCTCTCTGTTACACTAATAATATGTATAAATTCTAGAAAAAATAGAAAATTCAGGTAAGAGTCTTTGCTGCAAAATTGTATATTCAGGGAAAGTTATGGTCCTTTTCTTCCAAAATCCCAGTGAAATCACAGATGTAAAAATAAGAATGAACCCATAGTACTATGCCCAGAACAAGGCAGTAGACAGACAGTTTGAGGAATTTCTGGAAGATACAGAGCAGGTGGGATTAGGCTGATGAAAATGGATTGGAAATCTACTCTTCAGCACAGTCCAGTGAGGGAGCTGGTGGAGAAATGAGAAGATAGTGTCTGTTTTCTAAACAGCATCAGATATACTGAAAGCTCAGTCAGCAGGGCTTAGGAATAGAAAACAGGTGATGGGACAACTTGGGGGCAGAAACAGAACCCTGAATATAATGTGAGAAGCTGGAGGTGAGCTAAAGCTTATCTACTAGAAAAGCTGCAAGGAGAAAAACTAGTATTTTTGCTTTTGACGCCAAAATATTTTAAAAATGTCTTTCTCAATTTTACTGGGGAGACCACGAACCCTAGTGGCAAATTAAAGTGATAAAATCCTGGCCTTTGGAGACAGATGAATGGTAGTTTATATAATGTTTATTTATTTTGAGAGAGAGGAGAGAGCAAGTGGGGGAGGGGCAGAGAGAAGGAGACAGAGAATCCCAAGCAGGCTTTTCAGGCTGTCAGCGCAGAGCCCCAAGACAGGGCTCAAACTCACAAACTGCAAGATATGACCGGAGCTGAAACCAAGAGTCAGATGCTTAACTAACTGAGCCACACAGGCGCCGCTAGATTTTTAATTAAAACCTCAGGAAATCAACACTTCTTTCCAAAAGGTTTCAACAAATTTTCCATGGCATAGCAAGACAAAGAAGCCCGTGGAGACAACGCAGCAAGAAGTCTTCTGGCCAAGGAAGAAGAAGCCTGTTTTCGGACAGAGAGCAGAGCCACAAAACCCAGCCGAAGAAGGAGCCCTTCTCAGAATATTAAACAGTGGGGCGTCTAGCTTTGTGCAGAGGGTTAGGGGATGGCAGGAGAAGGGGATGCAAAACTTCCTGCTCTTTAAGAAAATGAACTCTGCGCCAGGGCATAAAGGAAGACAAATTTTTTGAAAATAGTAAGAAAGCAAACCTAGGTGGCCCAGACTAAAGGAGTTTGCTTTAAAAACGTCTTTTTAAAAATGTTGGGTTTTTTTGTTTTTGTTTTTGATTTTACATTTTCTGTCTGGATATCTCAAGTCTTCCTGTAGAAAATATTTGCCCCTTTAAATGCCCTGGAAATGGGGATGGAGTGAGTGGGGAAGGAGCTGTCAATTGTTTGTCATAAAGGAGCCAGAAGCTTTGAGAAGGAGGTGGGAAGAGGTGAGACTTAGCTTTAGGACCAGATATTGTAACTGGATAGGAGAACCCTTGACAACAGGAATCCAAAGGTTTAGGTTTTAATAAAGACTATTTGTTTTGTTCAGGAACAGGACAGGACAGGAGATTAGACAAGCAGCTGAGTTCATATATTGGAAAGAAAGAACATGGAATGGAACAAGTCTATGAGTCAGTAGATGAGTTAGTTACCATAGGATCAGAAACCTATACTTGTAAGCTTGACTACGTAGAATATTATAAGTTTTGTTCTTTTATTTTTTGTTTTCTTCTTGGTTTTAATATAGTTCTTTTTGAAGGATCTTTTAGTTGAGCTGTAAGAGCAACAGGAAATGGATTGGGTTGTGGCCCGTAACTGAGCTGAAATCCTACTGGATAAGCAGCATATGCCCAGGGTCTACATATTGAAAGACAGAAAGAAGATATAGGAGGCCTTCGACAGCTCCTTTCTACCCGCAGATTTCTCCTTTAGCTATCTATCCTCTCCTAAATACCTTGGAGAGTTTTTCTTTTTGTTTTATTCAGGGAAACTGTTCCATTTCAGAGCTTACACCCTAAAATTGCCTGGAGGAGTAGTGTGTTTCATAAACCTGTGATTTTGGTGTCAATCCTGTGGAATGAATTGGGACTGAATTCTGGACTGAGAATGACATAAAAAATGATGGATTGCTTTAGGTATGGAGGAACCTATTGTCAGAAGATTTGGTCTGAAAATGATTGCTTGCGTATCCATAATTCTTGAGAGTGTTTCCAAGTACTTTGGGACAGCATTTGTTAACCTGAGGAAAAAGATGTTTCTAATCTTCTGAAAAGGTCTGAAGTGTGAACATTGGATTCCTGTTAGCAAAGTACTCCATATCCCGACATTTTATGTCATAGCCGGAGGCCAAGTATGTAAGAGGGTAGAACTTCTATTTTCAGATGGAACGTCCTTCCGTTCTAATGCTCCTTTTCTGGAATATATGATTTCATGGTACTCTCTTCCTATTTCTCTGATCACAGCAGGAGTTCATACTGTAAATCTCTAAGAACCAGTGTTAGAAGTAGAACTTTGCTAAAATGGTGGTATAGCTTTTCATTGGAACATAGGTTTGGTTTAAAAAAAAATGTTTTGGTTATGTGGTCTCCATGGTCATTAATTGAACAGTAATACTTCCTGACACTGAATAGCACTTCGCAGCTGGTGAAGGACTTCCAGTATCTCACGTCATCTTCAGAAGAACCCTGTCAGCTAAGCATTAATATAGATAAGGAAGCTCAGGTTGTTTTCCATATTCATAGCCTTTCTCATTTCCATAGGAAAACTGGAAAGCTCTTGGTATAAATATTAGGAAATTAATGTTTTCATTACTTATGTCATTTCCAGAGTCAGAGTGGATAGCCATAGTCTATAAATAGATAAAATTTTGTTTTGAACTTTATAAAACTGTGCTGTACTTCAGCCCTCCCTATTATTTTGGTGTCTTCTGCTTTTATCTTCTAACTCAGTTGTTTTTACTAAACCAGAAGTATGCTTTCCTGCATCAACAAGGTGGTATGAACCCATCCGTATGCTGCGAATATGATTATACTCCCAAGGAATCCAGGTGTGGTATTAAAAAGCAGCTGAAATTGTTAGACAATTATTGTCAGAAAAGAAAACTTGAAGTCACAGGAATTTGGAACTAGAAGAGATTTTACAAATCATTTAATTCTTCTCCTTCGTATTATAAGTAAGGAACATGGCCCCCCAAAATGGAGTTTGCTAGTCTCTCACCCACTACTACAAGATTGTTTCCATTAGAAAATGTTACTTCATGTGTCAAATTGGGAACACAGTAAGCCCAAATTGTATGCCTGGCGGACATTCTATAACATTTATAATGAAAACACTAACCAAAAAATTAACTCATTCAGAGATGTGGGAATTCATCCTCTGTGTCACAGAAAAGGCATTTATGTTTAGTACTAGAGCCAGACAGACCTGTTAGCATCCTGGCTCTTCTGCTCGCCTTCTATTACCTTAGGCAGGTCCCTCCAGGACTCCATTTTCACATTTATGAAGTGGAAAAATCAATAGTATTTATCTCATAAGATTTTAAGGCTTAAATGAGGGAATATTTCAATTAAGTGATTAGCATAATCCTTGATACTTATGAAGATATATTGACAATCATTATTTCTCAGAATCTGACAATATGCAGACTTTTTCCAGACTGGTCATCTTATTGGTAACACCAACCTTTACATTTCTCCTCAAACCAAAATTGTCTCATCCATGCTCTGAAGCACCCCATGTTTCAACTGCTTGCTTTTCCTTGTTCTTGAACATACGGCTTCAGAATGCAGTTTAACACCAGGGGAAGTGCATCTCCTTGAGGAACATTTTATATCACCCCAAAATTTACCTTTTATATTAGCTCCCAGAAAGCCAGATATAAATTTTAATTCCTTTTAGTAACTACTTGTTACCAGCTACAATATAGTTATCTCTGTTTTTTTAGCTTATTTCTAGTCTCTTTCTCTTCCTCCTTTCCTCTACCCCCTTTTCCTCTCCCTCTCCTTATTCTGCCTTTACATTTATGTGTGTTTTATACAAAATTTTATGGAAGTATAATATTCATACATGTACGTGCACAAATATAAGCATATGTCTCTGTGAATTTCCCAAAGTAACATTTACGTGTAACAGCATCCAGGTCAAGAAAGTAAACACAATGTTGTCAACCTCCTTGGGCCCCTCTTCCAGCTGTTATCTCCCCTTACCCAGTCATCACAAAGGGGAATGCTATCCTAAAATCCAACACCTAGATTAGTTCCACAGGCCCATACCACGTACACACTGCTGGGTCTGGTTTCCTTCGCTCAACCTTCTGTTTGGAATTCACCCACATCATGGCATAGAGTTGTAGTTTATCATATCTCATTGTTTTCTTGTCTTTTCATTGTGCTAATACATCCCAATTTATTTATACATGCTACTAATGATTTGCCTTTGAGTTATTTCTAGTATTTTGGTATTAGGAATCATGCTGTTAGCATAGGTGTTTATTTTCAACTACACATACACATTTCTATTGGTAACAATGGAATTTCTGGGCTATAAGGTATCCCCATGTTGAACTTTAGTAGATCCTTCCAAACAGTTTAACCAAATGGTGGTACCAATAGCATACACATTGTTGTTGTTGTAAACTGTCTCAGTTTACTTTTTGGCAATAGAAAGGACCCAGATATCAATCATCATGGTGAAAGTACCACGGTAGTGACATCATCCCTTATGACTTTCTTAAGAATGTTTACTACCTTGTATTAGTACAGGTCAGCTGCAGGTCGGAGGTACATTCAAGAAGAGGGTATCTGAGGGTGAGACACAATAATATCAGTAGTCCTGACTCATGGGCACCGCTGCTCTAACCAGAAACTGGATGACCGGCACGTGAGCCTTTCTAACTACAGAAGATCATGAACCCATTGGCCTCCTGAATTTGACTGCTAACCTGCATGTCAGTTCAATGCTATACTTCCCTCTCCTTGATGAACTTGGCCATTGAAACCCCACTTTCCATTCTATGCCCCATTATCAGGCCTCAAACGAGAGGTGAGGAACCCAATTAAGTTATAGAAAAGAAGGGAGAACAATGACGGTAATAATGGCAGCACCAGGTATGGCTCGTTGGAAGTAGCACAGGTCAGAAGAGCTGTCCTGTGAAGCTGTGCAACCGTAAACAACTTCTATAACACAATTACCTCGTCCTCAAGGCCCCGCACTCAGAAGGACCCTGTGCTTGCTTCAATGTTCTGTTACCACTGTCTTTAAATTCTAAGTCATTTTATCTTTGAATCTGTAAACACACAAATTCAAGTCTAACGGGACAATGGAGCATGCACTTGAGTAGATCATATGTGCATAATATAGATATTTATCATTCTCTGCTGCCCTATTTCATACAGTGTTCATGATACCCATGAGCACAGAATTCCAATGGACTCAGAGTGTGTGAGAGTTCATGAAACTCAACGCAATACCAGGTCCATGTGTCACATCTACACTGAGTAGGTAGAGGTGCTGATAGTCCTGAGAGGCCAGGTCTTCTGTTCAAACAAGAACTTGCTTCAACACAGAAAGAAGGGGGTAGTGTTCTAAGAAGTATGAATGACCAAGGAACCCCATCATATCCTTTCTTACTCATGTTACTTCCCTGTCTTAGCCAACCAATTATATTGAACATCAGAACATAGAAAGAGAAAGACAGAGCACCCCCAAGTCCCTTATCTTTCACTTAGTCCTTATTCATCAGGAAGCCAATGGCAGAGGGTATTGGTAGAATGTGCGTGTATCAAGAAGTGAATAGAACAGTTGAATTAGTATGGTTTGGGGCAGCATTTCCATTTTCCATGGAAAATGGAACTTGTAGGATACCAACTGTATAATTTTGATGTTTCCACAACAAGTAAATGTTAAAACTAGCATTACATAATATAAAGATGAACAGTGAAATTTATGTTAATCATTTAAATTTTTAATTTTTCTTTACCTGGAAAAACATTTAGTGGTGTGATACGCAGAATTTGAAGATGACCCACAGTGACGTATGCCCTTGTACAATCCCTCCCCTTATGTGTACATAGGGCCTGTAATTTGCTTTTAATAGAATATGGCGGAGGTGAAGGGGTTTGGTAGATGTAACTAAAGCCCCTGATTAGTTAGTTTTAAGTCAATAAAAGGGAGACTATCCTAGGTGAGCCATACTTAATCAGGTGAACCCTTTAAAAGAGAATTTAGAAGTGAGAAGCTCTGTCTCCTGCTGGCCTGGAAGAAACAAGCACCATAAATTCTACAGCTGAAGAGAATTGTGTTCTTCCAACAACCATGTGAGCTTGAAAGAGAACTCCAAACATCAGATGAGATCCCAGCCCCACCCAACACTGAGATTGAAGGCTATGAGACGCTGGACAGAGGACTCAGCTAAACATTCCTGGAGTCCTCACCCACAAATACTATGGGATAATACACAGGTGTTATTGTAAATTGCTAAATGTGTGGTAATTAGTTACGCAGCAATAGAAAATTAATACAAATCACCAATAAAAAAATGACAAATTTGAGAGAAACCATGGAAGAAAGGAAAAAGCTCTCTACTTTCGTCACTTTTTCCCTGTATTTTGAGCAATGAGTCCTGCATTTTTACTTTTCACTGAGTCCCCCAAATTCTATTCTGGCCCTGGCTGTTACTCCAAGCTGGTACAAGGCAATCCAACTCCATAGGCTTTCCACTGCATTAGCCAAGTGTATGTAGTATTTGGCACAACATTTTTGGACATGATTCGCGTGTATCATATTTGAGAATACCATGTTGAAAGCTACACATTTCCTCTGTAGAATCTGAACATTATCTTTAAAATTTTAATTTTACAGTCTGAACTTAAATACCTATATCTCATGCTAATGACAAATTTGGCTTCTAGAACTTTTCTACGGACGTACTCCTAGCAACTCTTTAGAGGTAGAATCAGCGTAATTCTGCATACAGTATTTTCAGGGCCTAACATAAAATTACCAAACAATGCATGACCATTTGTGAATGGCTTCTATTCTTATCAGTCATAAGGATTTCTATGGATTTTTTTAAAGACTGAACTCTCTCCACAATGCTTCCGTAGCACCAACTGCAGACATTTACGGTATTATTTCCTCAAAATGGTTTGTTTGGATGATCTAGATGTTCTGTACAAAGCGAGGACCACAAGGACAGGGTCTTATTTTGTTTACCTTGGGGTCTTCAGGGGTCCTTTCCTGTTAGAGAATCGTCCTAACGTTCTCGACAGAACGATAGTGAAGGACACTACCCTATCCTAAAGCATCAGCATTCCTAATAATTTCAAACATCTAAAGAGAAGGAGTCATGAGCTTGAACCTCTTCTTCTCTGAAGCCTACTTGACCCCAGGGCCTTGCCTTCTCAGTCTCCATCAAATCACAAGAAGGATCTGATCCTTAAGACCAAGTTTTTTGGGTTTTGTTTGTTTATTTGTTTGTTTTTTGTTCTTGAGGCCAATCAATGTATAGTCTACCTACATTTACAGAACTAAGAGGGATCTTTGTGATGTTGTGACAAGAGTCCAAGAACTTCCCTAAAGAGGTCTCCGTATCCTGTTATGGAAAAATAGTTGGCAACGCTGGATAAATAGAACAAACCGCAACTGTCCCAGGTCTTCTCTGTATGTACGTGTTGAGACTGTCTTATTCGGTCTTGGTTTTTTTCCCTCGTCCCTAGCAAGGAGCCTACCATAGTGCCCTTCATAAAGTATAATGCTGAATGGATGGTGTGGAATCGAATACAAACAATAATTAAATCTAGCAGCTATTCATAGTTTAAAATTTTGGGTAGTCTCTCCTTGGCCTGCCTTACTGTTTATCTATGAGCTACTCTGCTATTCAGAGATTTGGGGAGGGCTGGGACACTGGGAATGATGACTCGTGAAACTCACTCACCCAAGACCGAAACTCTTTGGTTGAGCCCTTCAACCAATTCTTGAGGCTGATCCTCTTTAGGACACCTGGGTTAAGAATAGAGACGAGCACAGACCAGGAAGCTACCTCTTCCCATTCTTGATGTCAGCCCCGTTCTCTGAGTTCATTCTAGAGATCAGTTATGCAAGCCAACTCCCCAGAAGCCTGGGTGCACTTTTGCGGCGGATGTTTTCCTGGCCGACAGCTCTTTCAGCATATGGCACCTCCTAAGAACCACCAGAAGATTGAAATATTCTGATCTCCGCGCTTCGACTGCATTCCTTGAAATAGCTTGGTTATAAAACTCACAACAAATAAAACTTCCTTTAACACTCTCAGGGTGTTAGGAAGAGCTAGACTGTGGTGAGTATTTAGACCACTTTGTACCTGAATTTAAATTTTTAACATTCCCTTTATAGGCAGCCAGTTTCATTGTGTGCATTTTAAAGAACAGGAGTGTAAATGAATATGTTTGATTTCAAATCTGCAGACCCATTCACTTGTTTTTATCATGGAATATTTCAAACACTCAGAAGAATAAATACTACAACGGAGGCCTGGGTGTACATCGCCCAGATTTAAGCCAGTGCTGCTCTTGGGCAGGGTGTGCAGTCTTTCCCCCTCTGGCAGACATCCCTGCTTCTCCGTCTCACTCCCTTCCTCATGAACAAAACATGCAGATACAGCAGAAAGCCCCCTTGTTTCGTCTCCCCATTTCTTCGCCCCCCTCCCTTCCAGCGGGTGACCATTACTCTGAGGTTATTACGTTCCCTATTCATTCCCATTGTGAGGCACGTAGGTTGGTTCCAGATTTTTCTTCTTACCAACAATGCTGCAGTTAATATTCTTCTTGTCCTTCTGTGCACTTGCGCTTGAATTTCCTTAGGATTTTATACCTAGAATTGAAATTGCCAGGTTCAACAGGGATACACATCTTCAACACTGCCAAATCTCTCTCTCTCCAGAGTAGTTGAACCAATTTACTGTGTTACCCGCAGCCCGAGAATTCCTGTTTCTTCATACTCTACCACAAAGCTTGGTAAATATGAGACATTTTAACTTTTGCACCTAAATTTAGCAACTCTGACTTCACATTAAGTACTGATACCTAGAAAGGCAAGCCCACTCCCTTTTCCTTCTTTTATAGGGTCTCTGTCAGCAGCTCTCAAACTTCTTTGTCCCAGGAACCCATCACACTCTGAGAAGTTATTGAGTGCTCCAAAGAACCTTAGTTTATGTGGATTCTGTCCACCCATATTAACTGTACTAGAAATGGAAAGTGAGAAGATTTTTAAATGTTTAGTTAAGAATTCATTTAAAAGCGACATTAGTAAACCTCCTGCATGTGAGCACAGATAACATTTTTTTAAATAAAAATAAATAATTTTCCCAAACAAAAAGATTATAAGAATGGCACTGTCTTATATTTTTGTAATCTCTTTAACGTCTGTCTTCATAGAAAACAGCTGGATTCTCTTATCTGCTTTTGCATTCTGTCTATTGTGATGCTTATTACTTGCCTTATAGCCTCTGGAAAACTCCACAGCACCCCAGTGAGAGACTGAGAATGAAAAAGGCAACTAATGTTTCAGCATTTCTATGAAAATAGTTTTGACTTCATGGGCCACCCCCAACACCCAAGTTTCACACTCCCCTAAAAATGCTTTTTCTTTTCCTTTTAAAAAAAAAAAATTTTAGGTTTTGTTTTGTTTTGAGAGAGAGAGAGAGAGAGAAAGAGTGTGTGTCAATAGGGGAGGAGCAGAGAGAGAGGGCGAACAGAATCGGAAGCAGGCTCCAGGCTCCATGCTCTTAACACAGAGCCCGACACGGGGCTCAAATTCACGAGCCTTGAGATTGTGACCTGAGCCCAGGTCAGACGCTTGACCAACTGAGCCACGCAGGCGCCCCTAAAAATGCTCTTCTAGGCTATCCTTGGTCTTTTTACTTATGAAACTTAGGGTCAGCTTATGAAGCTCCACAAAATAGGCAGCAAATATTATTTATATTGCATGGAATTTACAGATTAATTTGCTAGGATTGACATATTTGTGATATTGGGTATTCATAAGCGTGCAGATCGTCCTGTACTGTAAGTCCTTTCCTCGTCCTTCAATAATGCTTTAACATCCTGTCTTCTTATATTTATACATTGTGTTTTAATTAATTTCATTAATTCTACATTGTGTTTAATTCACTATTGCGAATGGGCCTTTTTAAATACACATTGTCAAATCGGGGCACACCTGGCTGGCTCAGTCGGTTGAGTATCCAACTTCGGCTCAGGTCATGATCTCACAGTTCATGGGTTCAAGCCCCGTTTCAGGCTCTGTGCTGACAGCTCAAAGCCTGGACCCTGCTTCTAAGTCTGTGTGTGTACGTGTGTGTGTGTCTGCCCCTCCCCTGCTAGCACTCTGTCTCTCTTTCTCTGTCCCTCAAAAATAAACATAAAAAACAATCAAATTGGTTAGTTGCTGGTGTGTAATTGGAATTGATGTACATTGATTCCATTTCAGCAGAAGCTCCTCCCCCACCAAAACGCACCTGCCCTGGGTAGACCCAGGACGGTCAGGGGCAGGGAGACAAGAAAGGACTAGGATAGTCCTGAATACCGAGTCAGAGTGGACAGAAGAAAAGTCTGGGTAGAGGCACCTGAGAAAGGCCTGGACAGAGCGTCCTCGGAATGGAGGCATTTAGGGGAGCAATACAGATCTGCATAAAAGTACTGGGGCGGAATGTGGAGCTGAGTCCTTGAAGACCGGTTCCTCCTTGCTAATTGTGCACCAGGTCTGATGGGGGAGGGCAGCCTTCCCCCATGAGTCCTGCCACGTGAACCCCGATCATAGCCAATGGCAGGGCCTGAAAGGTCACACACAGCATCTGGGTCTAGAGCCAGATTCCTCGATGTTAAATGAAGCAGAGATTGTGAGCCTCCTTCTCTTATTCCTGACTTTAGAAAGAATGTTCCAGGGGTGCCTGGGTGGCTCAGTCGGTTAAGCGTTTGACTTCGGCTCAGGTCATGAGCTCACGGTTCGTGGGTTTGAGCCCCATGTCAGGCTCTGTGCTGACAGCTAGCTCAAAGCCTGGAGCTGCTTCAGATTCTGTCTCCCTCTCTTTCTGATCCGCCCCGCTCATGCTGTCTCTCTCTCTCTCTCTCTCAAACATAAAATAAAAACATTAAAAAAAAAAAAAAGAAAGAATGTTCCAGTATTTAGGTGCTTGATAGATACACTTTGGAAAGAGGTTCCTTTCATACCTAAATTGTTATTATTGAATTGTATTTCTTAATCATAAATATGTCTTGAATTTTATGAAACACATTTCTGTGTCCATTGAGCTAACCATATGCTTTTTCCTTTCTAATCCAGTTGTGAACCAAAGAAGATTTTCCAGTGTTGGATCATGCTTGCTTTCCTTTCTTGGTCTTGATGCAGTCTATAATATATATTGCTGTATTTCATTTGCTGATCCTTTATTTATAAATTGCCCTTCCTTGTGCTGTCTTTATTTTTCACATCAAGATTATAGCAGCCTAGAAAAATAAATCATGGAACTTTTCATTTCTGTTCTCCGGATTGGTTTGGGTGAGATAGGGGTGGTCTGACCTTTAGGGATTGGGAACGCTTGCCTGCAAACCTGTTTGGGTTTGTTGTTCCTTTGTGGTAGAATTTGTTGCATAGATTGTGTTGGGGACCTAGTTTTATGTGATTAAAAATGCCGAATGGATTGTTGTTCCCTACAATTTTAAAAATTTACTGTACTACTGCCCTAAAATGTGTAAAACTGACGAGAGCTTGTAATACAGTTTTGAAAAGTAACCAAGGCACTGAGGGCTGTATTGCTCTCACTGACCCCACTAAGACATCCTTCGGTGTTCATCTAATTGCCTTCTCAGTTGCACGGGACATGGTTACCCTCTTACTTTTCCTCCTCTCTCGGTCCCTCCACATCACACTCTTTCGACTTTCCCTCTCCTTCTGGATTCTCAGAACCAACCTTTCCTTTTCTTTTGCTCTGCGAATGCACACCGCATTCTCCAGGTCTCCCCGCTGTCCTTTCTTTTGATCCCACCTTAACTTCCTGTCTACATCATCTCCTCTCTCCAGTTGCTTCCGAAACCACCTCAATGGTGATGATGTCGCGGTTTGAATCTCCAGCACAAATCTCTCTTCTGAGTTCCAGTCTCAGAAGAGTGTCCCGCACTTAACACGTACGAAATGTGTCTTTGATCTCCACTTCCCAAAACAGTCCCCATATTAGTTTTCAATGTTGTACCTTCGATACCGACTCTACCTTTCTCCCCGCTGCTCTGCCACCTCTACGGAGTACAGCAATGGACGATATATGGACTCTGGTTTCTGGCAAGAGATTGGAGGGCAGGGGTACAGGGAAGTCGGGGTACTGAGCTCCCTGAGTCCCTTCCTGCCAGCCTTTGGCAGTTTTGGTGGAGGCTGTATTCCAGCACAGAAAAGAAGGTCACGGTTTCCATAGGACACGCTTCTACAGCTGTAGCTATGACTCCGTTGTCTCTGAGTTCCAGTAACTGACTATCCCCTTGCTCTTTTACAGGCCCAGGGATCATCCCTTGTCAGGTCCCTTAACTCTGCTACATCTTCACCAATAGTTCCTCCATAAAATGTTTCTCAGCCGCCCTGTTTGAGGGGACCATTTATTTCCTGCCAAGATTCTGACTGATATGACTTCCCAGCCACAGGGCATCAGAACCACCTCTCTCGTGGCTCAAGACAGAAAACCTTCCTTCTCATCTCCTTCCATGTCCAAGTCCTTATCCTGCCCAGTTGTTGCTACTTCCTACTTCCATCTTGAAATTCACCATGTCTCTCCTTGCCATGGCTAAGTGGTAGCTGCTTTTTGTATTCCCAGTTTTACTCTTGCCTCTTTCAATCCACTTACTGTGTGACAGTAAATCGTCTTTTAAAAACAAAAACCAGGGGCACCTGGGTGGCTCAGTCGGTTAAGCGTCTGCTCAGGTCATGGTGTTGCAGTTCATGAGTTCAAGTCCCACATCGGGTTCTGTGCTGACAGCTCAGAGCCTAGAGCCTGCTGAGAATTCTGTGTCTTCCTCTCTCTCTGCCCTTCCTCCACTCATGCTCTGTCTCTCTCTTTCTCAAAAATAAATAAATGTTAAAAATTTTTCAAATAAATAAAAATAAAAGCCAGACCATTTTCTTCACTGCTTAAAACTCATTAAAACTCATTAAAACTCTTAAAACTCTTAGGGTTTGTATAAAACCCAAATTCTTTATAGTCCTATCAGGCACCGTATGATTGGATCTCTGCTGACCTCCCCAAGGTCATCCCATGCCTCCCTCCAACTTGCCCTTTGATGCCCCAGGCACACTGTCCTCCCTGTTCCTTAAAAAAAGGTGAACTCATTCATACCTCAGGACCTCTGCCCATGCTTTTCCCTTTATGGGGAACTCTTGATCCCCTACAAAAAACACTTATTACTCTGCTCTTTACATGTGCCTTCTGATCCATCAGGTTTTGATTTAAATGTTACTTCCTCAGAGAGGCCCCATGACACTCTTATCAAGGTAGGTTTCCCTACCTCACCTTACTCATACCTCATTATTTCCTACCATTACATCTTGTTGACTCCTTTAGAGTTTATAACAAGATATAATTATGCAGGTTGGCAGGGGGTTTTTTTCTTTTTGGTTTTGTACTTATTTTCTATTTATTTCTATTTATTCACCATCTCCTTCACTAAGCTGTGAACTTTTTGATGACAGAAACTTACACTATTTTGTTCACCACCATGTACTCAGCTTTACTCCTTGTATTCGAGCACACAGTTGTGTTCAATAAGTATTTGTCCAATGCATGGATACTTAAATATTAAATTAAAAAAAACAAGTAGTGTTTTCTGAAGAGGTTCACAATAAATGGCAATGGAAACTGAAGAGATAATTTTGTTATTGAGAAAGAGAGAGAGAAAGAGAGAGAGAGATCACATGCATACATTCTCCTCCCCACCCCAGGGAATGATCAACAGTTCTTAGCCTGTTTAGGATCTTGAAAAACCACTTGGCTGTAGAGAAAAATTCAATTACACAATAGAGATTAAAGTTTCAGAACTTGGGAATAATTACAAAGATGTTTTCCATTATACAAACTCTAGAAAAAAAAAGAAGGAAAGAAAGACATGAAACCCAATGGAAAAGCATTTCAATGGTAGTCAAATATTACCTTTATTGCAATCACAGGAAAATTATTTCAAAGCCTCAAATCTTTGGTCTAAGTCCTTATTACTAATCACTTAATAAAGTGGTTGAGAACCTCAGAATCCAAAGAACCCTGGATAGGGCAAGAATATTTTAAACCATCACAGTATTACCAGAGTCTCAAAATGAAGGGATGACGTATGATTCATTATCCAAACACAGAGCACCAATGTTTCCTCCTCTGAGATGCGTTTGTTATTTGTACAACTAATTTACCATTTAGGACTGTTAATCTTTCATTGCAATTATTTTTTTATATAACTGTGGTTTATTCCTGACTTTATGTGATACATTTTGTGGCTAGGGATATGTTTTACACTTTTCATTGTCTGAATAATCTTCTAGAAGGCTGTAGTGAACATCTATTAATCTTGCTACTCAGAGTCCGTTCGCTTTTTTTTTGGATACGATATTTACTTTCCTCTGGGGAACCCCTCCACCTCTCCTCCTGAACAATGTGATTTGATGAGCTTAACCCCATTGCTCGTTTGAAACAACAAGCGTATTTCCTCTTCCAGGCAACAGTAATTGGCTGGGCACATGATTCCACATCAGGAAATATTTTAAAACAGTTCTGGGAGAAACAGTCTCTTTTTCCCACTGGGTCTTAATGATGAAGCATATTGGAAGCCATCTTGGAAGCAATCGCTAGAGAGAGACTGCCTGGATATGGAGCCAACACTCAGAAAAGGAAACGGAGAAACTCAGTCCTGGTCACATCTGACTCCTGGGTCATACATCTGAAAAGAGTTAATTTTTGAATGCTTATATTACAGCAAGTAAATTCTCTTTAAAAAAATAAAGACTTTGGGATTAGTTATTCTATCCATTGTAACCAAAATAACTCTTTTAAGTAGGTTCCACACCCAATGTGGGGCTTGAATTCATGACCCTGAGGTCAAGTCACATGCTCTACCAACTGAGCCAGCCAGGCACCTCATGCAACCAAAATAATTCTTGTACACATTATGCACTTCGCTATTGTTTTTTATTAATTTTGATCAGTTCAGTCTTCGTTTCCAGGCCTCTTACAGAAATCAAAAAAATTTCTCTTGATTTGATTAAAATGGAATAATAAATCTTTGTCACGATGAATATTCCTTAGCTTTTCTGAGACAATCATCTCTATTTGAAACACACAAAAATTACTTATTAATATCCAACTATATCCAACCATTCATGATGTCTAAAACACTTTTCCTCTGCGTTTCTGGAAGAAAAAAAATAAGCCTCTAAATTTTATACTCATTTAAAATTTGAATGTGTTTCTTTATTCTGAAGAATGCTCTTCTTTGGAAAATTAAAAATGTATTTCTTTGTTTTTTGTCAACAACTACGTTTTTAAACAAATCAATTTAGTTACATACTATAACTTATAAAGGGGTATAAAGCTATTTAAAAACTGGAATTGATTTCTCAGAACTTAGAAGGTATAAATACTTTTAACATCAAGTGATTCAGATGTGTCAATGGAAAATGAAAATCATGTGTAATCCCATTCCCAGAGATAATCACTGATGCTTTGATATATCTTTTTATACAATATCTATATGTAGAAATTTTTTGTTAAATGAAGAAAAAAGAATCATCCTATTTTACACTCTGTATGCTTTGTTTTAATTTAATAGTAACAATAGGGGTGCATGGGTGGCTCAGTCAGTTAAGCATCTGACTTCAGCTTAGGTCATGATCTCATGGATCATGGGTTTGAGCCCCACATTGGGCTCTGTGCTGACAGCTCGGAGCCTGGAGCCTGCTTCAGATTCTATGTCTCCTTCTCTTTCTGCCCCTCCCCTGCTCTCTCTCTCTCTCTCTCAAAAATAAGTAAACCCTAAAAAAAATTTAAGAAAATAATAACAATAAATGATGTGGCAGCATTTCCATGGCAACATATATATTCCATTGTGTGGATGAACCATATCCTTTTAATACTCTTCCCTTGTTAAAGAACATTCCAATTAATTTCCTCACTTTATTTACTTATTGTAAATGAGGTTGAGAAATCATCATATTTACATACTTTTTTAAGAATAGAATCCAAAAGGAGTAATAGCGGGAATATTTGAAAATATGATACGTATTTCCAAATTGCCTTTCAAGAGAGCTATACAATTCAGCCTTATATGTAAGAAAAAACCCTGTGTGTGAACACTCTTGTTTACTTTTACCCATCTCATGGGTTATGTATCGTCCTATTTTGCTGTTTTAGCTTGAATTTCTTTTATAGCTATAGGGTGAAGCTCTTTTTAAATGGGTGAACTATCAGTTTTTCATTGCTGTATAAAAAAGCACCTTAAGACTTTGGGACAACTGACCATTGCTCAGGATTCTAGCTGTCAGGGGCGTGGTTCTAACGTGGCTGGGTTAGCTGAGCTCACTCAAAAATTGCTTATCGGGTGCCTTATCAGTCAGCTGGCGTGCCTTGGCTTTCTTCCACATGACCTCTCAACACTGCGCAGGAAAACCCAAGGTGGTTCACACCGCAGAAACAAGGTTCCAAGAGAAGGAACAGAATCATGCAAAGCTTCTTGACGCTAGGCTTGGAACCAGCACAATGTTACATCTTCTCCTTTCTGTTGGTCAAAGGAAGTCACAAGGTCTGGTGAGGCGCAAGCTGTGGGCAATGAGATGTTGCCATTTATGCAAGGAGCTACAAACTCACATTGCACACAGGTTTGGACACAGGAAGAGATTGATTGGGGTTGCCAGGTTTTTGTCCCCCCCCCCCCCATCTACCATATGTGCTCTCTTTACATAGATACATAATGAGGAGGACAAAGCTTCCATTTATCTCTTTTGAAACAAATGTATACTTTGGAAATTATTTAAAGATTCTCACAATGTAAAGGGTAGATCATGGCAGATTTATTTCTCTGTTTCTTGGGTTATTAATAAAAGCATCAGTTTAATGATTTCTATTAGCTATATACTTTTTCTGCCACAATTTCCATTCCAGATTAAACAAAGTAGGTTTTCTAAATGGGTTTTTGCTTAGGCTCACTAAAATCAATCCATTAGCTCTGAATTTCTTTCTGTATACACGCTGAAATCTCTAATTACTAGAAGGATTAATTGTTTCCATTCAGATGCACTTTGCTTATTTTCCAGATTCTGATAAAAATATACTGCCCAGCGGGAAAAGGTTTCCCCTTCGGTTGAGTTTTCCCACCATCATGTTCAGAGAATTTCTTTAAAAAATTTTCTCTGAGCATATTTCAAGTGCTGAGATCCTGAGGTTTGGGTACTTTTATTTCAGAGAGGCATCCCACTTCATAGTCTTTCAGAATGAAATCAAAACTAGATGCTATATCCTATTTTTTTTAATTTTATAGTTTATTGTCAAGTTGGTTTCCATATAACACCCAGTGCTCTTCCCCACAAGTGACCTCCACCATGACCATCACCCCCCCTTTATCTTTCCTATATCCTATTTTTAAAATGAGACCCTTCTTATTGAAAGGACAATTAGAAGAGATACACAGTCAAATGGCTAGGCTCCATATTTTCTATCTATACTGATTCCTAAGCAATATGGGATAAATTGTGAGGTTCACAATATTCCAGCTGTCTCTAGGCACAGTACCTACTTGCTTGTTCAGCAAATACGGGTACTTACCACATATCAGATGTTATGAAAAGCTCAAGGAAGACACAGGCAGCAAGTCAGACACTGTCCCTGGTCCTATGGTTGATGTTCTATTGTGAGATACAGATAATGAAGCAGATGATTATATAACATGCTCAGAATATCATTTACAGAATTCCAGCTTCCAAGACCGGCTACTTTTGAAATCTTAGAAAGTAACTCTAGGAAAATATCTCAAGTTAGAAGAAAATATTAGATTTTTTTTTCCTTAGCTTTGGAGGAATGTCAAGAGTGAAATGTAATTTCATTGATAGGTAGCACGCATTTATGTTGCTGCCTTAATTCTCCCGCTGGGTCCAACTGCTCCCCGGTATTCAGGATCCACTGACTTTATAAATGCTGTGGGTTTCCTTCTGTTTCTCAGGCTCACGGCTCTAATCTTACAAAACCATGTCCAGAATAGAACGACTGATCTGGAACGAAGGGTCAATGTGACCTTCTATCTTGCTTAATAGTTTGAAAAATCCATTTCGAGATGCTAAACACAAAATGGCCTTCCTCCAAAAGATTTTCTCTATTAGGGCTTTTAAATACATATTTTCTGAGAAGATGTAAATTTCTCTGAATTCCACACTCCGAAAGCTTAAATAGCTTTCTTTAATAGTTTCGAAAAAAAAAATGCCTGAAGTCCTGTTGCCTGTCTCTCTTAGATTCCTGTTAATGAGAAAGAAATCTAATGCATTATCTGCTTGTTTTATGAATCCTGGATGGAAGGGTTTTTTAAGGGTTTCTTTCTTTTTTTAAGTTTTTTTAATGTTTATTATTTATTTTTGAGAAAATAAAGAGACAGAACACGAGTGGGGGAGGGGCAGAGAGAGAGGGAGACGCAGAATCTGAAGCAGGCTCCAGGCTCTGAGGTGTCAGCACAGAGCCCTACTCGGGGCTCAGACTCACAAGCCGTGAGATCATGACCTGAGCTGAGTGGACTCTTAATGGACTGAGCCACCCAGGCACCCTTAGCTACCAACTCTAAGGTATTGTTTTAAGGGGTTGCAAGAATTCCTCTTTTATCCTAGCCTTTTTTTTTCTTTCTTTCTTTCTTCCTTCCTCCCTTTCTTTCTTTCTTTCTTCTTCTTTTTTTAATCTTAGCTTTTAAAATTGAAGCTAAGAATTTGTTTCTGGTGCCAAATGCTACCAGAGTACCAGGTATTCAGTAACTACAAACACAATTAAGTCAGGGCAGCTAAGACAGAATATTTCTAGCTTATAAAGAAAAGCAAATTGTTTTTAACCCAATACAAAAGCCAAGAAAACTAGTAAGGGGAGTAAATTTAAATTGACAATAAATTATTCAACAAAATCCAAACTAATTTCACCAAACTGATTTTCAGGCTAAATTCCTGGGTTTAAATGTTCAATGGGCTGGGTAAATGGTGAAGGGGGGTTAGAGGGTGAATGCAGGGGTAAATGGTGAATGGGTGGGGTAAATGGGTGGGGTAAATGGGCTGGATAAATGCTGAATGGGTGGGGTAAAACATCAAGTGATTTTCTAGTTCCAGTCCCTGTACTCATCCGTGCTCTGTCCGCTCCCCACTTTGTCCTTCCCAGGGATCTCTCAGCCCCCTTCCCTCCACGGAAGGTGGAATCTGTCCACGTCACTCTCAGCACAGGCCAGGCCTCTGCAGGTGAGATTTGAAGTAAGATGAGGAAGAGGCCAGCTCTTTCCCTCCTCCTTGTTCCTTCTTTTGGTTCTAGCTCTTCTGGGCTGGGGTAAGGAAGGGACATATGAAAAAGTAGTGTCTCTTACCTAACTGATGCCATTGGAGTCCCCATGGGCTTCCTTGCCTCCCTGGCTACAATGCTAGGTTGTCATCAGGGCCTACTAACAAGTGTACAAAAATTTGCTCTCAAGGTGTGCGTGTGTGAGTTCTTTGAGGAGCCTTGTTGGAAGAAAGGGACCTTCTCAATGCCCATGGCCCTGACAATAGTTCACCCTCTTCCAATGATCCCCTACTGTACGATGCTCCATGCCCTGATGCTGCCTGTATCCCTTGCCAAATGACAGACCTCTTAGCTCGGGCTACTCCGGGATGGCCTCAAGCTCCCCAGCCTCCCATCATTCACCAGGCCCATGGAAATTCGGGCATTCTTTGCCAGGAAATGATAATACACATGGTTCCTTGGCCATATCTGGCTCCTCACTCTGCCATTTTCTTTGACTTCCTTTCTCCTGTGTGTAGGTAGGCACAGATGCCAACAGCACTAGCAGATGTCCAGCCCAGGAGTGGAGGCCTGTCTCCCTCTTTTGCCAGCAGCCACAGTCCCTGTAAATGATTTTTCTGGAGGAGAGGTCAACACACTTTTTATGTAAAGGGCCAGATAGTAAACATTTTCAGCTTTGCAAGCCATAGAGTCTCTGTTTTGACTCTTCAGTGCTGCCATGGTAGTGAGACAGCAGCCACAGAAAATATGGAAACCAGTGGGCGTGGCTGTGTTCCAACTAAACTTTGTTTAGAAAAATAGATTGCACCCACAAGCTATAGCCTGCCGACTTCTGTCTCAGAACATCCCCCATTTAACTTAACACAGCAGCATACTATGGAGATGAGAGGAAAAGTCCAGGTCTCTGCACCAAATGGTGGACTCGGGACCCAGATGCTTCTCTTTTCTCTCCTGTCATCATCCTCCCCGTGGTGCTCACCCTGATATTTCTGCTTATGTTGAGTGCAGAAGAGCATGGCAGAGGACCTTTGGTGAGGGCAGCAGAATGGATTGGGACATCTCTTCCACCACTTGCAACTCCCGAGAACACAAAGAGTTGAGCCTTCTTTGTCTTAGACCTGGGTCCTGAGCGTAGGAAAAGCCCCTCCCCTGGCCTCCTGTGACTACCTACCACCATGTTTTATGCTGTGGGTCAGCGATTGGAAGAGGGGACGTGATTCAGAACTAGAGAAATCCAGCTGTAGCTCATCAAGGCAACGCTCATTGACTTTGTTCTAATCTCAGTCTATTGCAATCGTGACAAAATTCTAATACTTTTCTCTAGAGCACATTCTAGTGTTGCCCAAAACGTTGATCTTTATAATGTAGTTGATGTTCCTTTTGCTTTATTATGATAAAGAGCCTTTCTTTCATGAGGCATTAAAAGACCAACTCTCACAAACAACAAACTGGTATGTGGAAATGAGTTTTAGGACGTGTCATAAGATCCAGGTTCTTCATCTGACTTTGTTTTGTGGGATGACATCAAAAGGTGACAGTTTTAATATTCCGTCATCTCTGCATTTGTCTTGGTTTGTATATTTTATTTTTTTTTTATTTTTTTAAACATTTATTTATTTTTTGAGAGACAGAACACGAGCGGGGGAGGGACAGAGAGAGAGGGAGACACAGAATTGGAAGCAGGCTCCAGGCTGCTGTCAGCACAGACACAGAGCCCTGACACAGGGCTCAAACTCACCAACTTCGAGGTCATGACCTAAGCGGAAGTTGGACGCTTAACCGACTAAGCCACCCAGGCGACCCTTGCTTTGTATATTTTAATAAGTGCTTTCAGGCTTCAGGTAGCTCTTGGAAATATGGCTTTTCTCCCAGCTAAATGAATAAACAGTAATTCCCTGCCCTTTGCATTCAGATGAGACATTCTGAACTACTCTCGAATGGGCCTGGGCTTTGACTCATTTGACCAATGAAAACTGGTTTTAATGTAGAGCGCTTCTCACTGTGTTTGAAGACCCCAAAATGCCAAGTTAGTGGCTCAGGAATTAGAGTAGGGGACAGGTGGGGTCAGGAGAAGGGAAAGTCATGAGAAAGGACACGAGATTCGAACACCTGGTCATCTGTATTGGCTCCATTTTCTATCTGTTTTAATTATTGGAATTCTGCACAAGGTTTTGTTTAAAAGATATCAAACCTTTTTAAGTGTTTACAGACTATGCTTCTAATGCTTTGGTTTTCTCTGACCTGGTTTCTCCCCCCAATACTCAGCATTCTGTTGTGTAAACATCCCAAAATTTATCCCCCCTAGGCAATAACTGAGCTGCATGTCATAATCTTGATATGCTATGTTTTCATTTTTATTCCTTTCAAAAATTTTTCTAATTCTGTCTTTGGCCCATGTCTGGTAAGAAGTTTTTTGTTTAATTTCTAAATATTTAGATTAGATTTTCCAGATGTATTTTTTATGTTTATTTATGTTTGGAGGGGGGTGCAGAGAGAGAGGGAGACAGAGAATTCCAAGCAGACTCTGTGCTGTTAGCATAGAACCTGATGCAGGGCTCGAAATCACGAACTGTGAGATCATGACCTGAGCTGAAATCAAGAGTCAGATGCTTAACCGACTAAGCCACCCAGGCACCCTGGTATGTTTTGTGTCCTGCCTTCTAACTCAGTTCTGTTACGATTCCAGAACATATTCTATAGGATATCAGTCCTTAGAAATATGTTGAAAATTTTTATTTTAATGACAACACATTATTTATATTGATGTATATTTCATGTGCACTTGAGAATATGTATTCGGCTTCTGTTGGTTTTAGTGTTACATAAATCTTAATTAGGTCAAGATGATTGATAGGATTGTTTATATCTCCTTACTTATTCTCCCAATTACTGAGAATGGAGTGTTTAAATTCGCAACTATTAATTGTGAAATTCTCGATTTCTTTTTTCAGTTCTGTTAGTTTTGTTTCATGTATTTTGAATCTTCCGTGCTATGCATGTTACACATTTAGAATTGTTATGGCTTCCTAATTAATTGACCCTTTATCTCTATAAAATATCCCTCTTTATCTTTAGAAATATTTCTTGTTCTGAAATTTAATTTTCCTGATATTTATAGGGCTGCATTATCTTTCTTACGACTATAGTTTATATGGTCTATTTTTCATTTTTCATCCTTTAACATTTAAATCATGTATGCATTTATATTTAAAATGACTTTCTTTTAGATAGCATATCGTTTTGTCTTGCCTCTGGATCCAGTCTGATATTCTTCCTGTTTCATTGACAAGTTAGGCCATGTATACTTAATATAATTATCAATATGCTTGTATTAAAACTTGCTTGTATTTTCTGTTTTCCTATCTATTATATGTTCCTTTATTTTCCTATTTTGCTGCTTCCTTTTGGACTCATGGAGTATTTTTCAGAGTTTCATTTATTGCCTCCATGGCTTACCTTTTCTTTTCCTTTCCTTAGTTTCTGTGGCTTTAATAGTATGTATCTTTACGTTCTCATAGTCTGTCTCTAAATGCAACTTACTACTTCTGTATGATGAAAGAACTTCACAGCCAGTGTACTGCTTTCTTTCTTCCCGCTCTTTTTGCCATACATTTTACTTGTACGTATTTTATGATCTCCATAATACATTGTTTTATTTTGGGCTAACCAGTCATCTATCTTTTAAAGGTATTTAAAACAAGAAAAAAAATCTCATATTTATCTACATATTTATCATTTTCAATTATCTTCATCCCTTTGTGTGGACTTTCATTTCCACCTGATATCATTTTCCTTCTGCTTGAGGAACTTCCTTTGATATTCTTTGAAGTGCAGGTCTGCTGGAGACAAACTTTCTCAACTTTTGTTTTGCTGTAAAACGTCTATTTTTCCTCTTAAAAATTCAGGATATTTTTGCTGGATATAGAATTCTGTGTCAACATTTTTTTCTTCCAGCAATTGCCATTCAATTGTCTTCTGGCTTGTTGAGTTTTTATAAGAATGCAGAAATTATTCTCAGCTTTTTCACCTGTTGGTAATGTGCCTTTTACTCTTGCTGTTTTATGATTTTCTCTTTACCACTGATTTTCACCAATTTGGTTTTGATGTCATTATTATCATTTTATTTGTGATTTCTGCCAGGGAATTTTTTTTTAATATTTATTTATTTTTGAGAGAGAGTGAGAGAGACAGAGGGCGAGTGGGGAAGGGGCAGAAAGTGAGAGAGATACAGAATCCGAAGCAGGCTCCAGGCTCCAAGCTCCAACCTGTCAGCACAAAGCCCAACACGGGGCTCAAACCCACAGACCGTGAGATCATGACCTGAGCTGAAGTTGGACACTTAACAGACTGAGCCACCCAGGTGCCCCTCTGCCAGGGAATTTTTGAGCTTATTGGATCTATGATTATCTCATTTCCATAAAAGTTGGGGGAATTTCAGCCATGTTTCCTTAAATGTTTTATCTGCTATCTCTTCCTTCCTAAACTCTAATTACATGTATGTTTCACTATTTGGTATTGTCCCACTGGAAGTGAAGATCTGTTATTATTTTTTTACTGTTTCATCTTTTTCCTTTGCAGTGCAATTTGGGTAGTTTCTACAGTGATGTCTTCCAGCTGACTAATCTTTCTTTCCGCAATATTTAGTTTGTTGTTAAGTACACTCACTGATTTTTTAAAATTTCAGATATTGTATTTTACATGTCTGCATTATCCATTTAATTCTTTGTTAGATCTTTCTTTCTTTCCCCATAGATTTGTTTTTTTCTGAATTGTTGAATATACTTATAATATGAATTTTAATGCCAGGTCTATTATTTATGACATTTCTTGATTTGTTCCTCTTGACTAATGATTATCCCAATTTTGAATTACATTTTCCTACTTCTTGGCATGCTCGGCAATTTTTGATAGGAGTTTTATAGGATGTTGGACATTATTAATGTTAATTTGATGAGGGCTATTGTCTTCCTTTAAAAAAGTATTGAACTTTGTTTTGGCAGGAAGTTTAATTGCTTGATCTTTCCAAGGCTCACTTTTAACATTTGCTATAATTCTAGCATAGCCTTTGTTCCAAAAGTACACCTGTCCTACTACTATGATATCTGTGGATCTGTCTTCAATGCTCTAATTTTCCAAGATCTCTTCACCATGACTGAGTGAAATTCATATGGCCTCAACATGAGAATGCTCAGAACCCTGCTCCATTGCCATATCCTTGACAAAATTTGGGGTGCAACAGGAGAATTTTTAGGCTGAGTGATTTGTTTCTACATTTGGACTCTTACAGATCTCCAAATGCCCTCCTGACCTACACTGTCATTTAAGGCTTATGTGATTTATCCTGATCTCCTCCCAACCTTTTTATCTAAGGCAGGCTTATCTCTATATCTGCCACCCTCGGGTAAAGATGCTGTTTCAGCCCTTTGATCAGCTATGAAGGGCTTGTTTTTCTGTTCAATTCCATTCATCCAGAATGACCCGTGTCTAACACTCTTTGTCCCCCCACCTTAGAGAAATATTATTTGGTTTTTCTGAGTTCTCTTGTTGTTATCATGAGCCAAAGATACATCATAATCCTCTACCTCCTAACTGAACAGAGGTCTTCACATTTTTTTTGTTTTGAATTTAATGATGGGTTTTAATCCCTGTCATAGCTGAATAAGTTACTGCATAAATACAAATTAATCAAAATGGAGGTCATGCATTCCTGGCTGCACTTATATCATTGTAATGTTTTTTTAATGATTTTTATCTTACCAGTTTCTGGAAAGTACTTGTCTATGTCTCTGATATGAATCAGTTACCTTGTATATAGACTGATCTGAACTATATATGAGAGAGAGACTTACACATGTCATTGTATGTGTATATTTCTTATCTAACGTGAGCACGCACACAAGCACACATATCACACAAGCAAAAATGTGTTTAAAATCCATTGCGACCCTTCAAATGGAAGATCCTTCAGTACGTTCTTAAAAATGCCATATCCAAAGAAAGTTGTGGTGGTGTAGATGACACACACATTTTCAGCCATAAAACTACACAGCGATGGACACAGTTCAACACATCCATTTTCAAGATGTTCTTTCCATTTAACAAATTTCTTCTGAAAAGAAGCAGTTACTTTCTTTTTAGATAAACAAGCGATTTTATTTTCCCCGAAGGCAGATGAAGTGTGGGGTTTTTTTCTTTATAAAATACTCTCTGGCCTGCAGTCTTGCAACAATCTTCACATCGATGGCACTTGTATAATGCTCTGTACATTGCTTTCACGATGGCCTTACCTAAAATAAACCTGGACCAGCCCCCACTCCATGGCCTACTTAAAAACCTCCACGGAGGCTCGGTTGGCTTCCGGATGAGTGCTAAACTCCTTAGCATGCACAAAACCCTTCGCAGATATTCAAGGTCATCCCAAACATTCCTAGGTGTGTCCCATGGCCCTCAGCCTTGTCTTTTTCCCTGGGCGTGGATCATCTTTCAAGCTTCTGCACATTTGCATACACTGTGCTCCTTTGCCCAGAACGTTCTTTCTCTTCTTTCTAAGAAGTTTCTACTCATCCCTTTGAGATCTAGTATAGATGTCTGCCTCCCTGAGGAAATGGTCCCGACTCCCATTAACAGAGCTGACTTTCTCCACCATGCCAACCACACTTCCTGATCTGTTTAAAGTTGTGCAATACTGTGCTATCATCATCTGCTGGCAAGACAAATCTGTTTCCCCAGCGAGACAGAGAGCGGCCTGAGTGAGTGGTCTTACCCACCTTTGATCCCTAATGTGTAATAAAAGGACTGGGACCAGGTAGAAACTTGACAAATGTCCAACCAAATGGAGCAGGTCAATGATGACAAACGAAGAAACTATGTCACGATAAAAACTTTTCAATGTTTTCCTTAAATGTTCCTATTTCCTTGTATGATGGAGCCAGAAAGAAATCAGACGAGGTCAGATCATCAAAGATTGGATGGCTCATTTTCCTTCCTGGATTTTTCCAGCAAGAGGAAGATGGCGAGTTCCCATGTTAGGCTGCAGCTGCTTTTAGTTTGAGTTGCTCTGTTTTCAGCAACATGTCTGATGATTAACTGCTAGAATTCAATAATGAACCGTGAGATGAAGTGATGACAGAAGATTAATTTAAAGAGGCAATCTTAAGTTAAAGGAGGAAGAGGTTTTTTTGGGGGGCGGGGGGCAAAATTCAAAGTTTTATTTATGGTCCTATCAGTGGTGTAACTAGGAATAACAGATTAAAATTAAGAGAAGAACATTCTCAGAGGAAGATAAGAAAAATTCTCCAGACAGTGAGGCCTACTAGACTGTGAAATAGGCTTTCAAGTAAAGTGATGGAAACACAATCCCCGGAGACATTCTCAATAAAGGGACAATGGACTAGAGAGTACTTTGCAGAGAATTCTGCGTTGATAGCTGGAGCGCGAAGGGGGCAGGGGAGTGAGGTGATGACCAGACGTGGCCCATAGACAGCCTGCGTGATCCGAGGAGAGGAGGGTGGGCTGAGATCTCAGAGTCCCGAAAAAGATGTGCTTAGGGGAGAAACAGGGAGGTGTCCATAACAGTAGGAGAAACACAAGACTCAGAGCTAACATTAGCACAGACGGGGATTTTCAGATCAGTAGGAAAGGCCAGTTAGCACCAAACACGGACAATGGAGAAGTTTGGATGCAAAGCGTGGATGGAGATCGCAGAGAATTTGTTGGATTAGAAGAGTTTGCTCTTGGATGTAACGGGCAATAGGGAGCTAGAGCGAATTCCTACACCAGAAATTGGCTCTGCGCAATTGAATGCGTGCAGTCGCTACAGGCTTTCTGTGCGAGAAGGCGGTGGGGAATGGGACAAGGAGCCACTTGTCTCTGTAAAGCCCAGCCTCCGGCAGAGAATGAGGATTTGCTGAACATTTGTTGAGTGAAGGAGAGAATGAATGGATAAGCATTACATCATCGAAGTGCAGCTGTAAGGAAGACGAGTTTTACAATAGGGAGCAGCACTCACCAGAAGAGAGAGAAGCCGGAGTTGGGGAGGCGGTCGAGAGCCCTGATAGCGTATGACCCAGAGTGCCTGCTTTCAAACATTTTGTCCAAGTGAAAAATATGTGTTACATTGTAACTCAGTCTACACGTACCCACACCGACACGCGCACGCCTGTCACAAGACAACGTGCAAAATAATATTAAGTACGCTGTGGTGTGAAATTACTTTTTGTATTTTATTTTATTATGATCTGTAATGTTGGCTGGGAGACGCTGAATTGATTTCATGACCGGCTAATCATGGGTCACAGCCTGTAGTTTGAAAAGCACTGATCTGGAGATAAATAACCAATTAACTACGATCAGATGAGGCCCAACAAGCAGGCTACATTCTTGAAGAACCTAGCAAAGTACAGATTTTCTTAAAGTGGGAAATTCCCAGCAGCCGACCTGGTCGGTCTTGTGGTTTGTGGGTTCGAGCCCCAAGTCGGGCTCTGTGCTGACAGCTCGGAGCCTGGAGCCTGCTTTGGATTCTGTGTCTCCCTCTCTCTCTGCCCCTCCCCTACTCGTGCTCTGTGTGTGTGTGTCTCTCTCTTTCAAGGTGAATAAACATTACAAAATTTTTAAAGAAAAGAAGGAAATTGTCCATTTGAACTTGCTGTACTCTTTGTTGAATTCTATATCTTTCAGAACACTGACCTCAGGACATTTTTAGGAAATGTATTAGGGGACTCTAGGTGTGGGAATCAGCTAAATGCCCAGTGGATTGTTTTGATAGCTCAGAATAAGGGCAGCTTACTGCAGGAATCTCAAAAGGAAAGGTTATTGTATTTTCTATTTTTGGCCGAAAATATATTGTGAGCCTTCTATTCTGAGACAGAGTTGGACTGAATTTGAGCATTAGACATTAATCACACCACGTTTTCAAATTCCGGAGTTTTTTCTCCGTGACCAACTCTTCCTACAATCTTTTACAATCCCTTGTAGTCCAACTCTCTTGGCTAAATACGTTTATAAGTTGTTCTAGTTTTCTGTTGCTCTCCCCACTGGCAGACACATAGGAAGCCATTTTGCTGTTTTAGCCTCCTAACGGGCCCGTTGATGTAATTCTCCCTTCATTTCTTAATAGGTTGAGAATGATTCCCCCCTGGTATTCATTTCTCTCCTGACACAACAGTGAAAGGGCATCTTCCTCCCCTTGATCCCTCTGGCTGACAATAATATCTTCTTTCTCTTTCTTGTCCTTAATTGACATTGTTTAGACTGATAGGGATCCTTTATCCCTCTTCCTTCCTCGTGTTTTTTTAGAGACCACCTATGTCCCCACCTCATTTGTCTTAGGGCACTCCCTTGTGAGGCTTTCCTGGCAGTCACTCTGTCCTTTGGAAGCTCTTTTTCCATCTTGGCTTCCCCTCTGGGTCTTAATTATGTGTTTCTGAAAGTTCTTCCGCTTTCCTATAGACACATGGATGATGGTGCACTGGGGATTCAATTAATGGATGCCCTAGGAGAAAAGACCTTTATGATCCACTGTGTTTGTATTTTAAAAAGAGCAAAACAAAATAATTGTTACAAGTCTTGGGAAACGGTATTGGTTTGCTTTCCAGGCTCAGCGGAGACAGATTATCATTTACCGTCTTTCTTTATGAAGCAGATAATGATCATGTTGGATGTTTGTGTGGTAGAGCTGAAAGAGTAAGGGATTTAAAGGGGATACACTTGGGTGTTAATCCTGCGTCTACTACTCATTTGTTTGTGGCATTAGGCTGGCTATTTAATAGAATGATGGATTAAGTGAGGTAATGTATCCTAAGTGCCCAGCACAATGGTTCTCAAACTTTGATGTATATCTTAATCGCCTAGAAATTAATGAAGAATGCAGAAGCCCACATGCATTGAGGTAGGATAAGATTCTTTGTATTTTTACGGAGACTTTCATGTGATTCTCATACACTCGAGCTTGAGAAACACTGGTCCAACATACTGCAGACTTTCAATCTCTATTGCCCTATTTCACACTCAGAATAGTTGAAACGTGATCTTAAGCATTTTAAAGGGAATTCATTTTGACTTAAACTTGAGTTTCCAGAGATATGGAGAGGAAAGGTATTATATGAAGATAGAACTATTTTATACCTCCAATCTGTAACCCTAGAACCGAGTTTGGGCCAGATCATTCAGCTAAGGTTTCAATGCCTGAATCGTAATTGTCATCTCATGCATGTTGATAGGAAAGTACACTCTAGAAATATGTGACATTATACATCACAGATATAACAGAAGAGAGGAACTGAAACCACATAGGTGTAAGCGATAAGCATAATAGGATTTAAAGTAGACCGTGATTAATTAATGATGTGTATTGGAAACCCTGGGGCAAACACTGAAAAATATTTAGAAGAGACATACAAAGTAAAAGAAAAATGGAACAAAATGATTACACAGAAAGATGGAAAGGGAAACAAAAGAACTGATAAAACATAGAAAAGGTACGATGATGGTAGATTACCAATTTTGAAAACACAACGTTTTCATTTACTCTTGTTTTTCTGTTTTCATTTATTGATTTCTGATCTCACTATTCTTTTCTTCCTTTTGCTTGCTTTGAGTTAAATTTTTTCTTTTTCTAGTTTCTAAGGTTGAGGCTTAAATCATTGATTATAGATCTTTTTCTACTTTTCTAAAACGAGCATCACTGCTGTAAATTTCCCTAGAAGGTCCGTTAAAGCTGCACCCCATAAACTGGATGCATTGTGCTTTCAGTCTCTTTCATTTCAAATATGTTTAAATTTCCATTGTGACTTCCTTTGTGGCCATGAAAAGTGTGTCGTTTAATTCAGTGTCTCTCTTATATTCTTTTTTTTTTCTGTATCTCAGTAACATTTTTTTTTTAAATATAGTTTATTATCAAGTTAGTTTCCTCTCATATTCTTTCAACTGGACACAGACCAATGAAAACTGTCTTCAAAAATTTTGTTCTATACTTACTGTTCTTAGTGGTTTTGTTTTAAAATCATGGAGGCTAAAATGACTTACGAGGGTTTTTTGGTTTGTTTGCTTTTATTTTTCCTCTCTAGTATCTATTCCCTGAATAACAGCCTCCCTGAACTGCTAAAAATGTAAATATAGAGGTAGAACCAAGTCGAAAGGGTATTTGTTAAATGAATATACAAATGAATGAATGAATCATTTTGCTTCCTAAAATGTTTCAGTGACTTTGCTGCACTTAAAATAAAATCTACCCTTTTCTTTGGGGTCGGTGAGTTTTTGCAAAATCTATCCTTTTCTTAGATCATCTGTACCCCTTCCCTTTCCAGCATCATCTTATGCCCTCTGCTTTGTTCGTTTCTCTCGTGAAGGTTTTCCTGTCGCGGCACAAATAGATCCATACTATTTGTAAGACACATGGCGGTAAAAAGAGTGTATATACCCTGGCTTAGACCTAACCCCCAGATCTTCACGTAGATATACCATCTTAATACTTCAACTTCAACTCAGAGAGGCCATCCGTAGCCATGTCACCCAAAGTGCCTTCCCCATTGATTCTATATTATGTATGTTGTTGATTTCTCCCTACATGATGACCAACAAGACAATAGTGATTTTCTTTTGCATGTTTACCTGTTTATCCTTTTCTCCATACTAAAATGTAAGCTCCAGAGAGCATGGCCATGTCTGCCTTGTCATGGATGATAAAGTTGGTAATTACGCTGAGGAAGAGTCATTATTTTTCTTTTTACTTTTTTTATGAACATTTCAAACATACATGAAATGGAGAACAGTACCGTTAACCTCAATACCGATCACCCAGCGTCAACGTAATCGACATGCGGCCAGCCTTGTTTTGTCAATACCACCTTCCCTTTCCCTAATTGGATCATTTTAAGGCAAATTCCAAATACTGTATCATCCCATCCATAAACACATCGTGATACATCCCTAGAAATAAGAACACTTTTTAAACATAACCATAATACCACTGTGACACCTAAAAAATTAACAAAAATTTTTTAATAGAATGTGATATTCAAATATTACATATTCGAATTTTTCTTGATTAAGAGTTGGTTTGTCCAAATGAAGACCCAAGTCCACCATTGCACTGGGGAGTGTGTAACTGTTTGTCCTCTGTCTTGTGTTTTAATTGCGATTCATTTGTCAAAGAAACTGCTCATTAATTTTATAGATGGTTCTACATACCAGTCTTGGATGGTTACATCTTTTTTTTATTCTAGATACTTTTAAAAACTGAGATATAATTCCTATATCACAAAATATACCCTTTAAAGTGTATAGCTAAGTGAGTTTTAGCATATTTGCAAAATTGTGCAAACATCAGCAATAATTTGCAGAATATTTTAAAAAAATTTTTGTTAATTTACTTTTGAGAGAGAGAGAGAGAGAGAGGGAGGGAGAATGAGTGGGGAAGGGGCAAAGAGAGAGGGAGACAGAGGATCCAAAGCAGGCTCTTTGCTGTCAGTGCAGAGTCCAATGTGGGGCTCAAACCCACAAACTAGGGAATCATGAACTGAGCCAAAGTCAGATGCTTAACCGATCGAGCCATCGAGGAACTCAGCACTTTATTCCTTATAATGGCTGAATAATATTTCATTGTATGGATATACAACATGTTTTTATTCATTCATCAATTGATGGGCATTTGAGTTGTTTCCATTTGTTGGCTGTGATGAATAATGGTGCTATGGATGCACATGTACAAGTATGTGTATGCATATGTTTTCATTTCTCTGGGGTCTATAACTAGGAGTGAAATTGCCAGGTCCTATGATATTTCTGTGTTTAACTTTTTTTTTGTAGGGAGACAGTGCAAGCAGGGGAGAGGGGAAGAGAGAGAGAGAAAATCTTAAGCAGGAACCAGGCTCCATGCTCAGAGTGGAGCTTGATATGGACCTCAATCCCAGGACCCTGGGATCGTGACCCGAGCCGAAATCGAGAGTCGGACACTCAACTACCTGAGCCACCGAGGCAGGCCTGTGTTTAACTTCTTGAGGAACTGTCAAACTGTGTCTAAAGTGGCTGCAACATTTTATTATCCCCCCAGCAATTTATGATGGATCCAATGTCTTCACATCCTCATTAACATTTGTTATTGTCCATCTTTTTAATTACAGTCACCCTAGTGGGTATCAAGTGGCATATCATTATCATTTTGATTTGCATTTCCCTAGTCACCAATAATGTTTAGAATATTTTCATGTGCTTATTGACCATTGGTATATCTTCTTTGGAGAAATATCCATTCAAATCCTTTGCCTATTTTTAAATTGGGTTGGTTGTCTTTTTGTTGTTGAATTGTGTTTATATGATCTGTAAGTTCCCTTATGAAATGTGTGATTTACAAATTTCTGTACTCTCTCTGTTGATTGTTCACTTTCTTAATGATATCCTTTGAAGTACAAAAGCTTTAATTTTCATAAGTACAACCTATCCATTGTTTTCCTTTAGTAACTTATGCCTTTGGTTTCATATTTATGAAACTATTACCCAATACAATATCATGAAAATTCTTATGATTTCTTCTAAAGGTTTTATAGTTGTGGCTCCTTCCATTTATGGCTACCATCAATTTTGAGCTTTCTGTACGTGTGTGTGTGTGTGTGTGTGTGTGTGGTAAAAGGGAGGCACACAGCTTCTTTCTTTTACATGTGAACATCCAGTTGTCTCGGCATTGTTGGTTAAAAACATTGGTTTTTTTCCCCATTGAATTATCTTGACACCATTGTTAAAAATCAATGGACCACCAGTATAAGTTTCTTTCTGGATTCTAAGTCCTACTCCATTGATCTATATGTCTATCCTTTTGTCATTAACATAATATCTTGCCTGTAGCTTTGTAGTAAGTTTGAAATTGGAAGACATGGGGGCGCCTGGGTGGCTCTGTTGGTTAAGCGTTCAATTTCAGCTCAGGTCATGATCTCACGGCTCGTGAGATTGAGCCCTTCATTGGGCTCTATGCAGACAGTGTACAGCCCACCTGGGATTCCCTCTCCTCACCTCTCTCTGCCCCTCCTCACCTCAAAATAAATAAATAAACTAAAAAAAAATAAGATAGGGCTAGCTCCTTATTACAAAAAAAGAAATTGGGAAATGTGGGTCCTCTGAGTTTTTCTTCTTTTTCAAGAGTGCTTTAACACTATTCTGGGCGCCTCCTATCTTCATATGAAATTTAGAATCAGTTTGTCAATTTCTGCAACCAAGTCATATTATTGCAAGTTCATGTGTCAGTTCCCCCCAAAATTCTTATTGCTTTCATAGAGGAGGAGATTTTCGGATGTTCTTACTTGGCCATTCCTACCTACATCATGCCCCCACATTTACTTCTGTATGTCATAGCTAGAAGTACCTTCAGAATTTCATCTGGCCTATCTAACTTTATAGGCACAGGGCTGAAAAAAAGAAGATGTGACTTCTTTGTTCTGAGTTTAAAAGTTTTCAACATTTTCTCAACTTAGAAGTCCTTAATAGCAGGGGCTTTTTCTTGCTCACTGTTTATCCATAGATCCTAGTACTGGGTCTGGCACATGTCACATGTGTAAAATAAAAAATGTTGACATGGCTATTTGTTCATATAATGGTGCCCTGTGCTGTGTAGTTTATAATTCAGTTGGGAGAAAAGAAGGTCCCTGGGGCCAACATTGGGCTGTGCCTGGGTGATATTCTGTTGGGTACCAGAAAATTGTCAATTATGCGTGGAATTTTACAGACTTTTCAGTGTGGATATGAAATGTTTTTATAATTTTGGAATGTCTCAGCTTATATCTGGGTTAGTATAGATTTAGTGCAATTTCTCAATCTCTGAGCTGTCCATTTATAATAATCATTTTAGGGGCACCTGGGTGGCTCAGGTGGTTGAGCATCTGACTTCCGCTCAGGTCATGATCTCACGGTTCATGGGTTCAAGCCTGGCATTGGGCTCTGTGCTAACAGCGTGCAGCCTGGAGCTGCTTCGGATTCTGTGTCTCCTTCTTTCTCCGCCCCTCCCCTGCTTGTGCTGTCTCTCTGTCTCTCTAAAATGAATAAACATTAAGGAAATTTATAGTAATCATTTTAAGAATAAGATTGAGAACCTTTAAAAGCCTGAAATACATTCTGAAATATATTTTTAGAAATAATAGTGGGAGGCGCCTGAGTGGCTCAGTCCATTAAGCGCCAGACACTTGATGTCGGCTCAGATCATGATCTCACATGAGTTGAGCCCTGCGTCAGGCTCCCTGTTGATGGTGGGGTACAGAGCCTGCCTGAGATTCTCTCTCCCTCTCTCTGCCCTTTCCCTGCTCACTCTCTCTCTCAAATAAATAAATAAATAAATAAATAAATAAAACTTTACAAAATCATAATGGGAAACTATTGCTTTCAGGATAGTTTTAATGTGTCATAATTCTTTGATAAGTGTTAAGTCATTCTCTCATTTATTCATTTATTTATTTAACAGATATATATTGAATACTTAATCATTGAATACTAGGCATTATGGTAAGTGCTGGGGACACAATGTGACAAAGACAAGCATGGTCTCCTCCCCTCTTAGGAAATAAACAGCAACTTGAATCCAAGCAGAAGATGAAAATTGAATCACCAGAGTACCCGATCCACAACCGTTCTGGAAATAGATACGTACTGCCATGCCATCACAGAATATCTTCTGGCATACAGCACATTCTTATGAGAAGCGAGAAATCTTTTCAAATAATTCTCCTATACTCTGTTCCTATTTCTTGGCCATTCGGTATCTCATTCTCCAAGAACTCTGGTGTGGCTTTTCCGTCCTTCTCTAGAGTCTTCCATATTGCGCCTCTTTTCCATTTATTTTGTTCTTTCTCACTCCCTGCGAGAAAAATGTGCTGACGTGTGTCTTTACTGACGTGGCTTGTCTCTTCAATGCAGAGGACCGGGTATGAGGGAGGAATATATAAAGCCCACCACCAAGGGAGATCAGAGACTCCAGGATCTCCCTTACTCATCAATGCCTGATATTTCGTAATTAGAGATTCTTGTTTCCGAAGGGTGTGGATTTGGCTCCAACGTACATATCCTTGGGGAAATAATTGTTTTGGGTCTTATAAGTCATTTGTGTATGGAGTTTATTTAGACATTTTCTGAAAACAGGTTTTGGTTGGAAAGACGGAAAAAACGTGAGTAGCAGATGACTGAAATTATTAGTAGGGGAGGTAGAGACGGGAGGTTGAAGATACCACGACTACAAAAGAGAAACAAGTCATCTCTTCAAGTGGAACTCAATTTACTGTACTTCAAAACCATATCACTAAGTTCTCTTAAAATGCTCTGTGAAACAGGACATTAACAGTTAAAATTAGCTTTGTGATAAGTACTCAAGTTCCACTGAATATAACCCTAGGGATAGAGCGACACGGGTTATATGAAAAACTTTGGAACCCCTCATCCATATTCAATATTTCTGATGTATTCCTTCCTGCAAGCCCCTCCCCATTCCAGTCTTGATGAGAATTCCTGACATTCAGAGTACAGAGCATTGAAGTCAGTGGACTCAATGTCAAGATTAAAGAAAAACATAAAAAAGGATTTTGGAATGCTCAAAGAGGCATTGAAATTTAGAGACAGGTCACTTGCTAAAATATGACATCCCCAGGGTACACTCTGCCTGCCTTCTACACACGGCCCTGGAGGTTTCTGTACAAATATTCCTCCGTCCTCAAGAACACAGCCCAGGTTTTGATCATTAATTATTCTTTACCTTCAGTAGGACTGTTTTGATCATTTTTTCAATTTTAACTGATTGACTTTAGTGACAGATTTTACAATCATATTAAACAGTAAGTTTTTTAATAGGAAAGAAACGCCTTACATGAACCCAGCGTTTAAACGAATAGCAGTTGTGTGAAATTGTGTGCGATACCATCCAATATAAAATATGTGGACATAACAATTACAGGCCATCTGTTAAACTGGCATCTTGCTTGTACCGGAATGAAATTTCAATTAAGTTTTATTATCAGGAAGTGTAAATGACAGATCCCATACGAAAGTCCATAGCCAGTAAACTGTCTAAATAAAGAGTGAGATGTCATACAGTTAATGAGTTGGATCAGGTTCCCTGATTACATACTTTGTAAATAATGTGTTGTTGTTCACCAGCTCTTGGAAACAAGTTTCGCTGGTGAGCGTGGTGGTTGTTTTTTAAGTGATGCCCATATGGGAGGTAAATTGAAACAGTTGTGCGACACGGTCCAGAGTCGTCTGGTTAATGTTGATCCACCACTTGAGCTGGAGAGACCGAAGTGAAATACACGTGAGATAAAAGGATGATTTGAAAGGGAAGAAACAGAAATCATATCTCGAAAGTCTCTAAGAAATGGTGATTTGCTGGAAGCCACGTGTCCATGGCCTGAAAACCGTTCATGACTTGAAGGAACGAATGTCAGGATGCCGCAGTGGTTCAGTGTGGTTTCGCATCATCCCAGGAGGGAGAAATTCTAACACCGTCAGCAAGTGTAGGGACCAGGGTCTGGGCTGTTAACAGCAGAACAAATGGGCTGATAGCTTTTGGCAGTGAACTATGGCTCATAACTCATCAAACAGGGTCCCCGTTTGCTTACCTGTCATCAACCTAATATCTATTATTGCTGCAGACAGGAAAATAATAAATAAATAAGTCAGACCCCAATTCTACTTATTCAAGCAGTAAGTTGGAGAGCTGTCAAGTAGAAGTCAACTGTTCATTCCCATAAATAAGCTAAAAATAACCTCAAGCCTCTTCTCTTCAGGGCACGTCTAAACACATGTAATTAAGTAGAGCTCAGATTCATTAGCAAAGGCATCAGCCACAGCTGCAGACCCTTGGAAAGTTACTCAGTCTTCTAGGACTTTTGCTGAGTAATTGTCTCTGAGTCCAGCCCTGGACAGGACTTGCCAGAGGCATTTGCAAGCTGGGTGACCTGTCTCCCCTGGGCCTGGATACTTCCACATTTCAAGGTTCCTGAATGGCCATCACATGCCAGCAAGTGAATTCTTCAGTGACTTTTACTGTTACTTCAGCTCTTCTGGCTTTCAATGGAGAGTGGATTCTTGTTGGGTTTTTTTTTTTTTTTTTTTTTTTGGTATAAACTTTTGAAAAAGAATGGGCAGATGACAGGAACAAAATAAATAAGATTTTACTTGGATTCAGCCTGTTTCATTCCACCTGTGTTTGGAGGTGGGGTAGAAAAAGGAATATGCTGTATACCAGGTCATATTCGAGGGGCACCAGAATAGCAAGCAGGTGTCAGGACTGCCGATGAGTTTGGACTTGGATTTTTAAGAATTTTTTTTATGGGGCTGTTATTTACAAACAGTGAAATACACAGATCTTAAGTCTACAGTTCCACCATTTTTGACAAAAGATACACTCGTGTAATTCATACACACATACATCGATATGTAGAAAATTTCCATCTTACCAGAACATTTTCTTGTGTCCTTTCCCAATCAATCACTATGCTCCTTGCTCCCAACCACTGATCTGATTTTTATCACTACAGATTCTTCTTTTCCTATTGAAGAATGTCATATAAATGGAATCATACATTATGTACTCTTTCGTGTTAGCTCTTTTCGTAAGGAAGGCTTTCCTTCTTTGAAAGAGGTTTTACAGGGGCGCCTAGGGGACTCAGTCGGTTAAGTGTCCCACTTCGGCTCAGGTCGTGACCTCACAGTTTGTGAGTTTGAGCCCCACGTCAGCTTCTTTGTCGGTGCAGAACCACTAAGGATCCGCTGGCCCCTCTCTCTCTGCCTCTCCCTCACTCATGCTCTCCTTCTCTCTCTCTTAAAAATAAATAAACATTTTTTTTAAAAGAGGTTTTAGAATTTGATCTATATTGCATGTAGCAAAATCAGTCATTTGTTCATTTTTATTGATAAGGAATATATTCTATTGCATGAATATACCAACAGAGACTTTATTTTTCTGTTAATGGGATTTTGCTCTGTTTCTAGTTTGGAGCTATTACGAATAAAGCTGCTATAAACATTCTTGTATGAAATGTTGGAGGACATTTTATTTCTCTTGGATTAATGTCTAGGAGTGAGATTACCGGGTTATAGGGTAGATGTATGCTTAACTTTCTAGGAAGTCTCCAGTGTCCGAAGCGATTCACGCCCCCAAGTTGTTCCATATCCTCACCAGCACTTGATATTGTTACCTCTTTTGTCTCAGTCAATCTAGCGAGCAGGGAGAAACGGAGTTGCTTTTGATGCATTCACAAACAACAACCCAAGAGCTCTAAGGTCTAGAATCCGGAAGTAAAGGACCCAGATTTGAAATCTGCATCACCCTTCAGAGGTGAAGCCTGTAAAACAGGAAGATTTGATTCAGGGGCAGACGTGTGCAGTTTACATCCATATCTAAGCCGGGGTCCCAGAACTCACGTCAAACCCCTCCTCCTTCTCTGACTGCCTGCATCTCTCTGGACACACTGCCTCCTTGACATCTCCCTTTTCAGGGTCCAAGGATTCCTTCCTAGCTTCTATGCTTTATTTTCCCTTTGTTACTTCTCATCTGTATCACTACAAGTTTCCTAATCCCCTGACCCACCCACTGAGAGTGATCTTGTTAGAATGTAGATCTCCTCCTAACAGTTGCCTATCTTAACTTCCTCAGTGGCTTCTCATTTCTCATAAAATGAAAACAGGTAACAGGTGACATTTATGAAGGGTTCATGATGTGCCGGGCATGTTGTTAGGTACTTTATTTTGTTATCATATTACAATAACTCTTTGAGATAAGGATTCATATTTGTCCCCTTAGAGGATGTGGGTAACTTCCCGGAATCACACATTGAATCAGTAATGGGAACCAAACCCAGAGGCATGAGACCCCGCAGCCTGGGATCCTAGCCACGATAGCAAAGTAAAACCTCAGAGCATGGAGTTCTGCTTCCGGATGGCAGTGTGAGGGGCTCTGTGGGCACCTTCCTCACTGCAACAGGCAAAAGTAGTGAAAACTATTTTAAAAATCCAGCCACTTAGGGGGGACTGGGTGGCTCAGTTGGTTAAGCATCTGACTTTGGCTCAGGCCACTACCTCTCGGGCTCCATGCTGACAGCGCCGAACCTCCTTGGGATTCTCTCTCTCCCTCTCTCTCCGCCTCTCCCCAACTTGCGTGTGTGCTCTCTCTCTTCTCTCTCTCTCAGAATAAATAAATAAATATAGAGTCATTTAAAGGCTTTGAATGTTTTCCCAAGGGAATACAGCAACTGAAGAAACATTTATTCAAGAAAGTCTACTAAAACTCAGGAAGAACAGCAAGAATCTGTGTTATTTGTGTGTTTTTTTTTCAAGTTATTTTATTTTGAGAGTGAGAGAGAGCAGGGGAGGAGCAGAGAGAAAGGAAAAGAGAAAATACCAGGCATGCTCTGCACTGTCAGCACACATTCCGATGTGGGGCTCAATCCCATGAATCATGAGATGATGACCCAAGCTGAAATCAAAAGCCAGACGCTTAACCAACTGAGCCATCCAGGCACCCCAGGAATCTGTGATATTTGAACAATGACCTGCCTTTACCTCTCCCCCTCCCCCACGCCCCACTCAGCTCAGTTTGATAGAACTTCCACTCCAGGTAGGTTGTGGCCAAAAAGGCCTCCCTCTCTCCTCAGCTCCCAAACAAGAGTTATAGTATTTCACTAGAGAAGGCTCTTAGCATTCCTCATCTCATCAGACTCCAGGCTGAAGAGGCTACATTCCTGGTGCGTGTTCCCGAGAAGTTGTGGCTACCTTCCTTCACTCAGTCAATCCCCAGGGAATGGATGCTCTCCCATACGCAGGGCAGGCTAAAAATACCGAGGCCCTGATTGTCTCACCTCTCTCTGATAATAAAGAGATTCTCCATCAGCAAGGCAAAGCCAAGAAGACCAGGGATAACCCCAGCCAGCATGCAGAGTTTTGTCTGGGGCGGGGGGAAGGCCTCATTAAGAAGAGAATTCCAAAGTTCTCCAAAGGAACTGACTTGATTTGAAACAGGGAGTGGGAAATTCAAATGTAAATGTGGTGTCAAAAACAATAGTCCCTCTTCATTAAGAGCAACACGCTAAACCATGGGCCAGCTAGCTTATCAGAGCTAGCGTGAAATATACTTTGCTTCAAGACCTTGGGATGGGTGGTAGAGGTTGGGGTGGGCAGAATAACAGTGCTTTCACCCCTTCAAATCCTAAATTCCCCAAACAACACAATCTGACTGCCCGTTCGATGCCGTGGCCAGAATAGAGCCAGGACACGTAGACAGGACTACATGCAATAGTATGGAGGGTGCTGTCTAAAGCAAAATCAGAAATGAAAGCAACGGTGCATGAGGAAATTCATCAAATGCTTTAGGGGTCTAAGCTGAAGTGATGGAGTTAAGAAAGGAGCAACCCAGGGGCCCCTGGGTGGCTCAGTCGGTTGAGCATCCGACTTCAGCTCAGGTCATGATCTCACAGTTCGTGGGTTCGAGCCCCGCCTCGGACTCTGTGCTGACAGCTCAGGGCCTGGAGCCTGCTTCAGATGCTGTGTCTCTTTCTCTCTCTGCTCCTCCCCTGTTCACACTCTGTCTCTCTCTCTCTCAAAAATAAGTAAGTGTAAAAAAAAATTAAAAACAAAAGAAAGGAGCAACCCTTGGAGGAATGTCTTTGAGCATCAAGAAGGTGAATTTGAAGAAATATGATCATTTATTTTTTCTGTATTATGTGCCATACGTTGGCCTGAAAATGTAAGTCTGCAAGTGGTAGCCATTTCTGGTTCGAATCACAGTTGTACGGCAAAGACCGTGTGTGGTATGTTGGACTTCTAGCTTTGGCTAATTTGTTCGAAGGCTTTTGATTTCCTTAGGGAAACCAATGAAGGTTTTTAATGTTTCAGCTATGGGATATTAATAGTTCTGTGTATCTTGACCCAAACACATTTCTGGAGAACACTAAACTTCCCAGACCAGTGGAATATAAGAAATTATTGAAATCTGTATTTTTTTACTTAATATTCATTTCCAGTTTCCTTCTTTCCTTCCTTTTTTCCTTCTTTCCTTCCATCCTTTCCCCTTCCTTTTTTCTTTCCTCCTACCTCCCTCCTTTCCTTTTTTCCTTCTTTCCTTCTTTCCTTCCTTCCTTCCTTCTCTCCTTCTTTCCTTCCTTCCACAAATATTTCCCCAATATTTGGTAAGGAAAAACAGGATTATGCAATAGTCAACTGCACAGAAATCCTTGAGCTTCAGAGACAGAAAGGGTGGTGATTTACGCAGTGAGACTATGGTCTTATGACTTAAGTAACAGCAGATGGGAAGGGGGACAGTTAGCTCTAATTGCAGTTAGAAAGAAGACTCAAGAGGAATTTGGGTTGAGAGCAGGTTACCTCCAGGAACTTTCTTTGTCTGTCTTTATATGCAGACAAAAGAATATTTCTATCTCTGTTTGAGCCTATTGAGAGTTATAAGAGTCCTTTCTGAGGAGAAATACTCCATGGGTTAGAGGAAAAAAGCAGTAAGCATGGAAAACCATAAATTAATTTTGGTAAATCATTTTGAAGAGAAATATTTTTAAGTGGAATAAAGATAGTGAGAGAGTGAAATAGAAAATATTATAGTAGTATAGAGGACTGTGAACTGAGCTACGAAGATTTTATTTTAATTAATATATAATTGGATACTTTGTAGAATGTAATCAGTACTGTAGGATTAGGCATTTTATTTCACATTCTATAGTGAATATACAAACCCAGTCCTAAGTTGGTGGTACGTGATTGCTTAGTGCACACCAAAAAAAATTTGAACCATTGTGTGCAAACTGCAATGGACTTTACTGAAAAAATCCTGAAGGATTACAATTCTGTAATTTTCTGCTTTTGTTCTATTGGGACGGATTTGAGGATGTTTGCCAATATTGTCAGAAATCACTCATAATGGCATTGGGAGAGGGCGTTACGCTCTCTTGTGAACGTGGAAGCTGTGATGTGCTGGGTCAGCAGGCTGCCCCAACACCTGGTCTGGCTGCACCAGTAAGTCCTCATTCTGGAAGGATGCCCTAAGGCAGGGTTTCCAAACTACCCTGCACATTAGAGCCACCTGGGGACCTTTTACAGCTATCAATGCCTGGGGTCCACTCTACACCAATTAAATAGTATCTTTGGGGGTGGGACCAGGTGTAGCTATATCCTCAGACCTCTCCAGGTAATTGCAATTTTCAGAAAGAGCTGAGAACCACTGCCCTTGGGAGATGCAGGGCCAGCAAATGAAATTGCCTGTGGAACTGTCTGTGAAGAAAGAACAGAGATGAGCCCTGAGGGAAAGGGGCCAGAAAAAAAAAATCAATACGAGAGAACAGGATGTGGTATGTTTCAGACAGAGTAGCCAGAGAATGCTCACATTTTGTCCAAATGGGAAAGAGAGCTAGATCATCACTTCTTCCAACACCCTGGACCCCAGAGACACAGCCAAAGAGCTGGGATACTGTTGGAATTCTTTGAGCAGAGGGGATCCCTAAGAAACTTCAAACCTCAATGAACAATGGGCCCTTTGGACAAAGATCTCAAGAGATTTTTTAAATCCAAAAATCTCTAGATAAGGCTAGATAAGCTTATCTTCAAAGGCTAGATAAGCTTTGAAGACCCAAGAATTCTTCTCTTCACAGGATAGCAATGTTGTCAGGCAGGACAGACCATCTTCCTTCCTTCCTTCCTTCCTCCCTCCCTTCCTTCCTTCCTCCCTTCCTTCCTTCCTTTCTATCTTTCTTTCATTTTACTTATTTATTTTGGGACAGAGAGAGAGAGCATAAGCAGGGAAGGGATGGGGGTGGGTGGGTAGAGAGAGGTTTCCTGGTTAATAGTCAGTACATAGGATATCTGTCAACAGGCTGCAGGCTGTGGTCCCAGGAGAAGGCCTAACAAGACAAGCTCTAACTAGAGACCCAGAACTAGCAGTGTCATGGGATTCTTGACTGGAACCTAAAAGTAAGGCTAGGACAGAAGATTAGTTAGGGGTCCTGGGGGACTACGACACCAGGTCAAACTAGCAACAAGGACAGCTACATAAATAAATTATGTATTATCTATCTATCTACATAATCTACATTATCTATTTATCTACATAAATAAATCTTTATTGTCTATCTGTCTACCAATCTATTGTTGATTGCTCTAGCATCTATCAATCTATTATGTATGTATATATGCATGTATGTATGTATATATGTATGTACCTACCTATCATCTATCATCTCCTGAAAATATCACCTTAGGAACTGGCCTAAGGCTATCTGCCTCAGACCAAAATTGATTCTGAGAACAAAGCCCACTGCTGATGAGGATGGATGGCCTGGCTCCAACCACGAAGGAGAGAACAATTACAGAGACATGGGATGGAGACTCACAGCCTAAGCTTGCAGTGTCTCTAGAGTTTGTGGGCATCTTCACAAAGCAACCTGAGTAACATGTCATGATTCTTATCTGGCAGTTTATACAGTGGCAAATGAGTGCATTGTGTCTCCTGGCTATGCCCTGAAAGTACAAAAATGCCCGGTGACGGAAAAGTGTCTGAAATCCCTGATCACTAAGCCTTGTCCTAATGGTGATTGGTGATCCGCTGGGCAGAGTTGGTGTCTATGTTGGACGGTACATGGTTGATTTCACCTAAAGAAGCCAGAGGATAAACTCGAATGTCCAATCAAGAAGTGTTCTGTATAGGAATGCCATTCTTCCAAAAAGTCTGATCCTTGTTTAATTTATAATTGTTTAATACATAAGATTTCTAGTAGCCGAGGATTCTGAGTTTCCCACATTGAATACAGAATCTTGTCATTAGCCAAACCTATAGAAGTGCTGGAGGTCTGAATCTCAGAAAAAGCGGAAGTGAGTTCTAATAACAGTATATGCTCTTTTAAACTTCCAACTGCAGACTTTAAGTAACAACTTCCTTCTTGGTTCTATGAAATGGGATAGAACAATGGGACCCAGAAATGGGTCCATGATTTGCTAAGTTCCTAGAAAACAAAGCAGGGCCATGGTCATTTAGGAATCAACCATGAGGTCTCCAAAATCTCTGTATCCATGATCCTAGCAGGTCATTTAAATACAAATACTTTGAAGTGTCCGCTAAGTTAATGGCTTGACGATGTAAAGGTAAAGCGATCAATGTACTGACTGCAGTTTCTACTCCACAAAATGTTCTCTTAGAGGGTATCTGGATTCCATCTAGGTTTAGCTTTGTAATGGCATAGAATAGCATTGATCATAAAATCCTTCATGGGCAACTTTTGATACCTTTGACCTCTAACTAGGTAGGTAGTTACACATAAGAGATCCACTTGAGGGATGCTCTAGAAATGGATGGATTCATCCTAACACAGTTCTTATTTTTATGAATGGCATGGTTCTGTTCTTTTTATGATTAATCAGCATGAAAGGATTGTTTCTGAAGTTGCATACTGGGTACACCACCACTTCCTTGAGTATGAGCTAGCAGAAGTGCTGGGCAGCACAAAGCTGTTAAAAGGGTTTCTTGGAATCAGGGCAAAAATGACCCTAGAATTGAGAGAGAGAGCCCTTGAGTTCTCTTGTTCTTTCTCTCATCTGTCTAGGATATACCCAAAGACAAAGCTACTGATTATTCATACTTTTTTTTTATATCTGAAGTATCAAAAAGCAAATCCTGGCAACATCAGAAACTACCTTGTTAGTTTATTGTGAGTATCCATCATCGTATAAACCAATTTAATAGGGGACCATAGTTGCCAAATTGTCTGATCTCCAGATTTTCGCAGCATTTCCCATCTGTTCACACAATAGCCAGAAGATGTTTGCTTTCCTGGATACAGAATAATGCTTTAAAACTGCCTGAAGGAAACTACTCATCCAAGCTGTTTTAATAAGGTTAAGTATGTAAAATATTCATCTCACAGGATATATGCCCATATGCTATCATATCATTAGTCACAAAAATGGACTTTTAATTATTCTGATCTCTGAAGTCCATCTCTATGGTGAGACTATGCAGGAAGCTGTGAATCAGGCTGCTTTATTCATCCATGACAGCATATATTTTACCTAGTTGTGGGTTCGCAGTCCTCTCAGAAAATCTACAACTATCATCTGAAATGAGCGCCCCTTATTTGGAGGACAGGGAGAGACTGAAGAAAGAGACAGAGCACTCCAGGTTGGTAGGTGACAGTTTTAATAAGCAACAGGAGCATACATACAAGGCTTGTCTTGGGCAGCAGAAAGACAAATGGATCCCCACTCCTGTCTGCCATATTTTAGAAATTTATATATAGAGAGAGGCCTTAACTGGGTTCGGTCAAGTATACTGTGGGGGTGTTATTGACACTACATCACTATTCCAAGGCTGTGTCCTTGGAGCAGACTCTGGGAGTGAGAAAGGCAAGTGGAATCCACATTCCAAGGATGGAAGGGGGTGAGGAGTCTACTGAGTGTCCCAGTCAAGCTTATGGGTCAACCAGTGGTCATCTCTTTTCTATGACCTTCCCCAGCCCTAGCTCACAGGGCTTTCCCCACATCATGAGAATTCATTTGCCTCTTCACTTTGTAAATGGTTATTCCTTCTTGTCAACCATCTCAACATATTTGGAGCAAGCGACCCCCTGGCATTCTACCCAATGATCTTACCCATCTCTTTTTAGGCTATCACATGTTCTTAAACACTCTTACTGAACAGTGAAATCCTGTTCTCCTTTCAAAGAGAACCAGAGAGGAAGTTGTTGCTTACATATCTGCAAGAAAAAGACCCTGTTTCCAAACTGTTGATTGGAATCCCACTTACCACTATTTCTGAACTCAAATGTTCTAGCCCTGCTACAAGTTGGCCAATGTTAAGAAATCACTTTCCATGTGGGGGAAAGAAGGCCATGCAGTGATTATCTTCTCATGTTTTCCTATCGAAAGGCATCACTCAGATTTGGCACTTCATGGAGAGAGAATAGGTGACTGTATCATAGAGATTATATTTTCCCAGAGACAGACATGTTTGTACTTCCTGTTTGCAGTGTTTATAAGTCAGTGTACATATCAAATAGTACATGTGTATTTCTACTGCCCATATTATTATATATTATTATATACCCATTTAGATACACGTCTGTATCTCTATTTATACATATATATCAAAGGAGACCTACTTAAATATTGAACGTATTTCTAAGTGGTATCATTATCACTGAGTTTTATTTCCTCCTGTTTGGTTTTTAGGTAGTTTCAAATTTTTATTATTTATGTATTTATTTATTTATCGACATCTATTTATTCTTGAGAGAGAGCATGAGTGGGGAAGAGTCAGCGAGAGGGAGACACAGAATCCGGAGCGGGCTCCAAGCTCTGAGCTGTCAGCACAGGACCCAATACGGGGCTCGAACTCACGAACCATGAGATCATGAACTGAGCTGAAGTCGGATACTTAACCGACTGAGTCACCCAGGTGGCCCTCAAATTTTTAAATCAAGAATGTGTTTTACTCCTATAATAATTTTTAAAATATGAAAGCAGCCCTTTGTACACTGCAATCAGTATCTACACGTGAGCATAGATGATGGCTGCCTATCCCAATGCTGAAAGCCGTGGGCATCCACAGATAGCCTCACGTCTGTGTCTCCCATAGTGCACACAGCAATATGCACCGATGTGTTCATTTGCACCACGTCGCTGCTGCCCCAAAGAGCCTGTCAAGCACTACGGAATGCTCTTGGGGTCAGATGGGACAATTGCAATCTTCCGCTTTGATTTCCTGAGAAAATAGGGGTGGGCGGTCATGTACTATCAAAAAGAGAGTAGGAAAAGACTCATGTTTAGTAAGTGCCTGTTTATGGCCTAGGTATTGGATGTGCGTGTCGTCTCATTTCGTCTTCATAATCTAGTATCGCTCCTATTTTGCCGGTAAGGACACGGACACGCAGCTGCTCGTGATGACACTCTAACCTCCGCCAGACCCGGGACATGAACTTAGCTTAAAAATTGCAGCTCCTTGCACTCTGCCCCACTGTATTATTTCCCAATTTCTAGAGAAAATAAGGCAGACTTGTTGTGACACAGACAACCTGTCAGTCACCTGTAACTACTGTTTTCTAGGGCTTTCCTTTTATGATTTCTCTTGACAGTGGGAAGTAAGGGGCCCCCACTGATGCGAAGCGCGACTTGGCAGGTGCCCCCCCACCCAGGCTGGTCCAGCCTCCCGTGCAGCCGCCATGAAGCCCCGCTAGTGATGGAGTTGGTGGCACATCATGGGAACTGGCCACAGGAGTGGAGACCTTTCCTTTTATCCACCTGCAACCTAATTCTTACAACCACCACTACAAGTGGACAGAAGGCAGCTCTTCAAATGTTTGAAAACTGGTACTGGGTCTTCCTCTAATACTGTCTCTTGTCCACGTTAAACTGGGAGCTTCTTTAAACCCATCTATGCCTAATGTTACTGAGTGCCCACAGTGTCGCCGCTTGGCTTAGCCCTTCTCAATCTCACCCCCTTCTCCATCCTGGTTACTCTTTCAACCATATTAGAGTTTAATCAGTGTTATGCATGCTGCCTAATCTAGAGCTAACCAAGGAAAGGGGATTAATCTCACCTGCCTCCCCTTCAATTTACCTACAGATAGCACTTCGGTGTGTATCCTTCGATGACTTTATGTATGTAAGTCTCTCCTGATTTCTGTCTCTGTCTCTGTCTCTTCAATGTTTTTAAGTTCTCTCACCAGGCACAGCATAAACCACCTCGTTCATTCCAGCTCTTGTTTTGTATCTTTCAGTAAGACTTTATAGTTTATTCCATCCTTGGGCAAGACCTTTCACTTCTTTGATCCACAGGTTTTATGTATACATACATGAAACTCAAGATTCTCGAGAATTCCAAAATTGCTATGACATTTGAAAGGGTTAAACGTGTTCTTCGGATCATTTACAGAGGCTGTCTTGTTCAGCAGAAGACTTCAAAATGGTCCCTACCTTCAAACCAAAATAGCTTTCTAAATATGTACACTGCCCACATTGGCGGGGGGGAGCCTTTTCTCCATGTCAGCCTGCTCTGGTTTGTAAAATCTCATTGAGAACGAACTTTATTTCTAAGTAAGCGCAGTATCTGAACAATACTTAAATATTACCTCCTTGCTTCCAGGCTCTGTCTGAGTGGAAAGTTTCAATGCTCTTGGCCTCCAGCTGAGCCTCTGTGTGGGATTTCTGATCCTGGATATTCATGCCTTTTTATGATCTTTACTGGGCATCGGAAGGCAGAGTGGTGATGTAAAAGTTGAAATCCGTTCCCCTCCTCTTGGGCTTTTAAAATCCCTTAGACTGGGGCTCCTGGGTAGCTCAGTCGGTTAAGCGCAGGACTTTGGCTCAGGTCATGATCTCACAGTTGGGGGTCATGATCTCGGGGTTCGTGGGTTTGAACCCCACATCAGGCTCTGTGCTGACAGCTCAGATTCTGTGTCTCCCTCTCTCTCTGCCCCTCCCCCCACTCTCTCCCTCTCTCTGAAATAAACATTTTTTAAAAATCCATTAGACAAACACTATCCAACACAGTCTCGTTTGACAAGCAAAGGAATTCACCTCTTCCTAAACAGAGTAGTGAGGACAGAACTCACTAGAGCAACAATCACATTGTTTTTTTCTCTCGTATCTACTAAAAGAATTTTGAAAATTTATGTAACTACAGCCCAATGTCTTTATGTTGATAACTTTTTTTCAATATAAGTTTAAGTATTCAAAACAACTTATAATTTCTGGTGCGCTGTAATTGTTATATTGCTCCCAAATGCTTCCAGCCTTAGAGACTTCGTTCTGTCCATCATCTATTACAAGATATATCAGAGGTTCCCTTCAACAGATATTTGACATCACCCCGTTTACTCTGGACTAGTATTTCCATTCTACTTCCTGCAGAGAATTGCATCCCAGTGCAGCATATTTGCTGCTTGGAATTCTTTTATTGATCACTCTACCATATGTCTCTGCAAGAAAAATATTTACATAAATTGAAATCAAATTGTTTTCCCAAATTTGACCTTTACCGTGATATTATTTCTAAAGAATTTTGGAAGAAAAAAAAACCTTTCTTCTGGATTGAGTTACCACAACAATGATTATTTCTGCACAGTCAAAATATAAAAAATTTAAAAAAATTTTTGATGAGTGACTTTTAAACACAAAAGGTAAAATTTTTGAGGAAACTTACCTCAATAAAACTAATAGGACCTTTTGTCCAGTTAGTTTGTGAATCCATAAATAAGTATTATTCATTACTAGAATAAAAACAGGGCTAAACGTTACTTTTATTTATATTTTTGTTGTCTAGACATAGGCAACAAAAGCCATATATATATATATATATATATAAACCATTTCTTTATCCATTCATCTATCAGTGGACACTTGGGCTACTTCCATAATTTAGCTATTGTAAATAATGCTGCAATAAACATAGGGGTGCATCTGTCCTTTCAAATTAGTGCTTTCATATTCTTTGGGTAACTACTCAGTAATGTGATTACTGCATCATAGGGTAGTTCTATTTTTAATTTTTTGAGGAACCTCCATATTGTCTTCCACAGTGGCTACGCCAGCTTGCATTCCCACCAGAAGCGCATGAGTGTTCCTTTTTCTCCACATCCTCACCAGCACTTGTTGTTTCCTGTGTTTTTTATTTTAGCCATTCTGACAGGTGTCACTGATATCTCACTGTGGTCTTGATTTGCATTTCCCTGATGATGAGTGATGTTGAGCATCTTTTCGTGTGTCCGTTGGCCATCTGCATGTCTTCTTTAGATAAATGTCTGTTCATGCCTTGTGCCCATTGTTAATTGGATTATTTGGGGTTTAATTGTTTTTGATGTATATTTATATATATTTTGGATACTAACCCTTTTTCAGATGTGTCATTTGCAAATATCTTTCTCCCATTCAGTAGTTTGTCTTTTGGTTTTGTTGGTTGTTTCCTTCACTGTGCAGAAGCTTTTTCTCTTGATGGAGTCCCAATAATTAATTTTTGTTTTTGTTTTCCTTTCCCAAGTGACATATCTAGACCAATATTATGGCTGATGTCAGAGAAATTACTACCATGCTACCTTCTAGGATTTTTATGGTTTCAGGTCTCATATTTAGGCCCTTAATCCGTTTTGAGATTTTTATCTCACAATGATTTACACATACGTATGGTGTAAGAAGGTGCTTCTTCTGCATGTCGCTGTCCAGTTTTCCCAGCACCATTTGTTGAAGACACAGTCTTTCTCTTGTTTCATTTTCTTGCCTCCTTTGTCAAAGAGTAATTGACATGATATCATGGTTTTATTTCTGGACTTTCTATTCTGTTCACCTGTGTGTCTATTTTTGTGCCAGTACCATACTGTTTTGATTACTACAGCTTTGTAATGTAACTTGAAATCTTGAATTGTGATACCTCCAGCTTTGTTTTGTGTTTTCAAGATTGTTTTGGCTATTTGGGGTCTTCTGTGGTTCCTTACAAATTTTAGGATTATTTGTTCTAGTTCTGTGAAAAATGTTGTTGGTATTTTGATAGGGATTGCATTAAATCTATAGACAGTTTTGGGTAGTATGGACATTTTAACAATATTTGTTCTTCCAATTATGAACGTGGAATGTCTTTCTATTTGTCTACATTGTCTTCAATTTCTTTCATCAGCGTTTTATAGTTTTCAGAGTACAGGTCTTTCGTCTCCTTGGTTAAGTTTATTTGCAGGATTTTTGTTATTTTTGGTGCGATTGTAAATGAGATTGTTTTCTTCATTTCGCTTTCTGCTGCTTCATTGTTAGTGTACAGAAATGCAACAGATTTCTTTACATTGATTTTGTACTCTTTGACCTTACTGAATTCATTTATCAGTTCTAGCAGCTTTTTGGTGGAGTCTTCAGGGTTTTCTATATATAGTATCATGTCATCTACAAATAGTGAAAGGTTTACTTCTACATTACTTATTTGGATGCCTTTTATTCCTTTTTCTTTTCCTGATTCCTGTGGCTTGTCTGATTTCCAGTACTACGTTGAATATAAGTGGTGAGAGTGGACTACTTTGTCTTGTTCCTAACCCTAAGGAAAAAGCTCTGTTTCTCACCATTGAGTATGAGGTTTGCTGTGAGTTTTTCATACATGGTTTTAATGACATTGAGATATGTTCCCTCTAAACCCACTTTGTTGAGGGTTTTTATCATGAATGGATATTGTACTTTGTCAAATGCTTTTTCTGCATCCATTTAAATGATTATATGGTTTTTATCTTTTTTCTTATTGATGTGATATAGCATGTAGATTGACTTGCAAATATTGAATCACCCTTGCCTTCTTGAAATAAATCCCCCTTGAATCAATGAATGATTTTTTCTTAATGTTTATTTAATTTTGAGAATGAGTGACAGAGTAGGAGTGGCAGAGGATCAGAGAGAGAGGGAGACACAGAGTCTGGAGCAGGCTCCAGGCTCTGAGCTGTCAGCACAGAGAAGGATGAGGGGCTCGAACCTACAGACCGCAAGATCATGACCTCCTGACTGAAGTCGGAGGCTTAACCAACTGGGCCACCCAAGCGCCCCAGTGAATGATTTTTATAATGCATTTTTTGATTTGGTTCGCTAATATATTGTTGAGGATGTTTGCATTTATGTTCATCAGAGGTATTGGCCTATCGCTCTCTTTTTTTGTAGGGTTTTTATCTGGTTTTGGTATCCAAGTAATAGTGTATTCATAGAATGAAAAAACTATATTTAAATTAAAAATGGTCTTCCAAGTTTCTGTTCAATCCTGACATGCTAGACTCTCTAATCTTTAGAATAGTGTTTCTCAAACCATCTCTGTTGGACTCACACGGTAAAATACGTATAAAAATACACATTCCTGGGTCCCCCCAAAACCTGATTCAGAATCTCTGGGGATGAATTCCTACAGTAGTTGTCTATACTCACGATGAGACTGAAGACATTACTTTGTATGCTTTGCCTGAATAGGACCAGTGATGCAATCCCCCCCCCCTCCGCCCCCGCCCCGGGCTCCATCTTGCTCTGGTGGAACAGATCGGGCTCGAACGCCTTCTCCCCACTTGTATCATCAGCAAGCCCTTGCCACCGTCCTGGGCTATGAACAATGATGTACACAACTCACCCAGCGTGTGCCAGCATCACCATCACTCACGTTAGATTTTCACAATGAGCCTATATGGCTAAGCCCATCGTTGTCTATTTTTGGCAAGGAGGAGAAGAGCAACAAGCAACACATATTTTGCCCTTCATGTGGCTTCGTGCGGTGTTGCAGCTGTTGCCTCATCTAGTAAAAGTGCCAGGCCTGAGGGTAAACAGACACTTAATTAGGTGAGGGTGAGCTCCACAAACTTGCAGAGCAACAATGGCCACCATGCCTTCTCAGTAGCACTCTGTGTGTGCTAAGAAATAATTATCCCACGGCTGGGAGAGCTGTGGGTTTGTCCTCCCCAGTTCCCCCTCCTCGGGCTGTTTTGTTCCAATTCTATGACCTGATGGGGTATTTAATCACAAAGAATGCAGTGGCGCCATTTTCCTTCAACCATGCAATAGGAGTGCATGTGCCACGAAGCTCCTGGAATTTAGTGTTGGTTTTTGGATTAGAGTCTCGGCACAGGACAAGTTTCAACACCCCTTGGTATTAACAGCAGGGCCATACTAGCAGAAGAAAATAGTGCACCCCTGGCCCAGCAGAAAAAAATCATGACAAACGTGCGACAGACCAAAAAGAAACGCAGTCTTCTGAGGAAAACTCATGACTGGTCAGTCAGCCCAGGCCCAGTGGGGCTATTGTGGACATTTTCAATATGTTTCACTCTATACTTTATAGTTATTGTTGTTCAAAATGGCTGCCATCTGCTACCCATGGGCAAGAATCCCAGATGGTCGAGGTGGAGTTCAGTGAGCATCTTTTGGCTTCTGAGAGTGGCCAGTACAGACCACTTCTATCCTGCACCTCATCCAGGATGAGGGAAGCCCTGGTGCTGTGGGGACCAGAAGAAATTAGATCCGAATACACAGGTATGGGCACACATTCATCCATGTTAGACTCCATTCATTTCGGTAGGTCCATTCTATTTTCTGTTTTGTTTGGAGTGTTTATACTTTTTTTTAAAACTACGGTGTTGGGACAGATGTGTGGTGTGTCAACTTGGTTAGGATAACTACATTCCCCAAATTCCCTTTGTGGGATGTGGGAAGGGCGAGCTGTAAGAGATGTTCTTTCCTGATAGGTGGAAAAGGGAGGCAGCAAGCATTGTGTAGCATAGCTACACCCTCTCGCAGGTATTCAATCAAACACTCATCTAGGTGCCGCTGTGAAGGGACTTTGCAGATGTAATGAAAGTCTTTAATCAATTGACCTTCAATTAAAGAGACTATCTTAGATGGGCCGTACTTAATCAGTTGAAGTTTCTTAAAAGGGAACTTGGGCATTCCCTGGAGAGAGAGAGATTCCTCTCTTTGGATAACAGTTTCAGCCCATGCTGTGGGGTTCCAGCTGCTCCTGATCTTCCCCTCCTGATGACTTGTCCTAACAGACTGGACTTGCTTACCAGCCCCGACAGTCGCAGAAGCCAATTCCATGTAACCAAGTCATGGATCGATCTGTCTGTTTGTCTGTCCAGCCATCATCTATCTATCATCCATCTCTCCTCCGGATTCTGCCTCTGGCAAACACTGTCTGATACAGATGTCAACTTAAGGTCAAGAATGATGCCTCTTTTTTAAAACCCAGCATAGCACAGTACCCTGTAAATATAGGACATGCTAAAGATTTACTCTGAGATTTTCTATTTAGTGTAGTTACCGTATGATCTGTTCACCAGACAAATATCTACTTGATAACTCTCTGAGATTGTTTCAGTTTATCTGTATTTATGGAGACCTGACAAAGGAATAGGTGTGTGTGTGTGTGTGTGTGTGTGTGTGTTGTGCACACACCTGCACACTAGACCAGAGATAAAACTGGATTCAGTTTCAGGACCTATTCCAGTTTAAGATCCCAGGGCCTTCCCAGTTCAATCCCAAACTCAGTTTTAGGGAAGGCAACAGTACCACGGGATTGAGGTTGCTTGTGGCCTGGTGCATTGTTATTCATCTGGTGTTCAACTTATCAGTCACTCAATCTTCCAGTCATTGTGGTGTAGAAGGCAAACCAATTCATGCAGAAATATTCGTTGAATTCAATAATCTTGGAATATTTGATCCGCTCAGTCTATCACCTATCGCTAGTACAACAGATACCCTAGTCTATTTGCAAGTGAAGGCATTGTGTTACTTATTTCAAACCACCAAGAGAGGATCTTTTCTGTCAGCTATGGATTTTGAGTAATAACTTCTATGGACAGAAATCCTGTCCAATGGAGTTGAAGAAGGAAGCCTACCGTTAAGGGGAAAGCTGACAAAATGGCCAGGCAGTCATCCAACCTCATCTTGGCAGTACGGGCCATCATTCCTAGAATGGCACTCTGCGGGACTGGGTGGCCTTTGAGCCTCCGAGAAAATACCCACGCTGCTGTCTGTGCCTTGGAAGCGTGCCACCGGAGGGAAAGTCCGTGTCTCATTTCCCCAGACACGTAGAGAAAGGGCTCTCTTCGTTGATGGCTGACCACACCCAGAGTCGCCATTTCTACCCCAACGAGATGATGCTGGCAGCAGGCTTTAGCCTCTTACTTACAAAAGTGAGGTGCAGAAGCAGGCTTGCATTAGCAACCACGGTGAGCCAATTGCTGCTTTTCAGATCTGATTTGCCGAACTCGTTAAATATCATGATGTCACCGCTGGCCTCCGGTCATAAGACACAGATCCCAGTTAACACGGCATAATAAACTAATTTTCTACCACGGTGTGATCTTTGAAATGAGTTTCTAATGATTATTCTTACAAACCATCTACAGATGTTCAGCTTATCACATTGGCCCCTTAGCCGGGCAATTCCCAAATTGGGATCATCCCCTGCTGCCATGGTTAACTGTTTTGCTAGAGGAGAGAGTGGCTTCTTCTAGAAGACCCACCAGAGATCATTTCAACAAAAAAAAATTCTTTTGCCTCTGTTTGAGTGCAAAGGTTTATTTTTGCTTCCTTCCTTCTCTCCTACCTTAAGCAAAAATCATTAAGTATGCAGATAAGACTGCCTCCTCCGTTCTGTATTCAGAGCTGACTCCTCAAATCATTTTTCTGCCAACTGGAGGGAGTTAGGCCCTGGCTGTTGAGACACCTCCCTAGGCCATTACTCAGGACCCTGCTTGTTCCATTGGGGGAGGGGGTTTCTAAGCTCAGGAGGTGGGCTGTGGCGCTGTGGCGTGGGTCTCTACAGATCCGTGGGGAGGAGGAGGTGGCTGGTGATGGCATCCCCAGACTATGGGGAGGGTGCCTTCCTTTGCTCACTCTTTTTTTCCTTTGACGCTATCGAAGGCATGGAAGGGGGAACAGCAGGTGTTCTCTGGGGCTGCAGGTGTGTTCCCAGCCACCCCTGGGAGAAGACAGCCCAGTGGGGAGGGAGGGAGCTGCCACTTTGTCTCCCAAGCCCACCACAGTGACCCTTTCTGAAAACCAGCAGATGTCTGCGGACAAGATTTCAAGTGTTAAGGTGCCAACATTACAATTTAGGGGTTGGGGAGGGTAGAAATGACATGAACTGCTTGTGGAGTTTCATTCTATAGCACACAAATGGGAAGTCTGTGGGCTAGATGTGACCCATGGGTATATGTTTTGGTTTTCTCCCACAAAGTTAGACCATATTCTGTTTTTACTTTATTTAATTTTTTAAAATGTTTATTCATTTTTTGAGAGAGAGATTGAGACAGAGACAGAGCGCAAGTGGGGAGGGGCACAGAGAGAGGGAGACGCAGAATCCGAAGCAGGCTCCAGGCTCTGAGCTGTCAGCATGGAGCCCGACGCGGGGCTCGAACTCATGAACCCTGAGACCATGACCTGAGTCAAAGTCAGACGCTCAACTGACTGAGCCGCCCAGGTGCCCTTACATTGCGCTTTCAAAGCTATTCGGCTGTGCATTCCCATTTCAAGGCAATTTCATGCAACGTTTGCAACTTCTAGCTTATCTCAGAGAATCAGAAGACCCGGTGACGCTGAGCCCCGGTTCCCACATGCCACAACCCTTCAGGGGCTGAGCTGAAGCTGCCCCTCTCCACGGGGCTAGGGTTCTCCAGGAGTGCAAATCCCACTCGTCTCTCTGTCATCTCCCACCATGGAGCGCGAGGACCTTGTCGTTACACATGCACTAGTATTTGTCTCTCCCTGAAGATCAGACGGCAGTTACCTTGTGGAGGTGACAGGTGATCAAAGGTGTTATTCTTTTTTAATTTTTGTTGAAGTTTATTCATTTTGGACGGGGGGGAGGGGCATAGAAAGAGGGAGACACAGAATCTAAAGCAGGCTCCAGGCTCTGGAGCTGTCAGCACAGAGCCTGGCGTGGGGCTCGAACCCACGAACCCTGAGATCATGACCTGAGCCGAAGCCAGACGCTTAACCAACTGAGCCACCCAGGCGCCCCTGATCATAGGTGTTTAATATGCAAACAGAGAATGTTGAAACAACGCAACTTAAGGAGCTTTCATGAAGCAGATCTGACAATTCTGCCCACTTCTATTCCCTGTCTGGCCTTGCTGGCATTTGAATTTGTGTTTCACGAGTTTGGAGGACTTTCTGAGCTGTCTGGGGGCAGGGCAAGTTTCTGGGCTCATAGTAAAGGGGCTTCTGGAATTCAGAAAGGGGTTGGGTGACCCCTGGATCTAAGGGGTTTCCCGAGATGAGGAACTTTCAGTGCTGAAACCAGGGAAGTTTCCAGTGACTTGGAATGGTTGGTCACCAAGGTGGTAAAGGGATCACCAAATGAACCCTGCCTTGGTCACAGCATCACCCAGAGACAATGCTGGGTAGGTGTCCCTTTCACTCTCCTGAGCCTAAAAATGCCTGAGTCCCTGGGCCCCGTGATCTCACTCATCCCTGAGGACTATTCACAAACGATACGTGTGGACCTCCTTCCCTCTGTGTGCCTGGAACAGACCTGGCTGTGGGGTTGGGCTTGGGGCTCCCTTGAGAAAATTGCTGGTCAGCTCAGTTTGCTCCCAGCTCCGACCTCACTCCCTTTTCTGCCTGAGATGGAGAAAGAAGGACCAAGAGCCCTTTGATGGGCACTGGGATCTGGGAGGACAGCAATGACACAAAACAGAGTTGCTTGGCCTGTTATTCGTCTGCTTCCAGTTTCCCGGTCACGGCGCCTCGATATGCCCTGAAGTCACCTTTCAGAGAAAATGATCAGTTGCCTTTGCCGGAAGATGATCTGTAACATCATCTCCTCTTTCCAGGGTCCTTTTCTCTCTGCAGGCTGGATGCCCCCCGCCCCCGACTCTCTCCTGCCAATCCCTGCCCGTCCCCATCTCAGCCCACTTCCCCCCCACTCCCCACCCCCTCAAGAGGTTCTTTTCTTGTCTGGTCACCGCCCTCGGTCCTTGATCCCCTGGGTCCCTCGCAGCCTGACGACCCAGCTGTGTATGCACATGTGATTCAGATTCCGCTCATTGGGAATTCCTGATAATCCCACCTGGACTGAGCTGAGTTTTCCTGTGGCTTATGTTTTACGAAGAAAGGTTTTCGCAAAACAAATGGATACTGACAACGAAATTACATGGATGTTTAGTTTAATAAAGAGGACGATCTGCCAAAACGCTGTCTGTGCGCTGGGGCCTAGTTCAAGTCCCTCGGCAGATGCAGCGGCTGGCTGCATCCTCGGACCCCTTCTCTTTCCTCTGTCGTCATCTCCCCCGGGGCCTCCCCCTGACCTGCCTCCTCTGAACGCCCGCGACAGATTGTGCCTGCAGCATTTTTAGCCCACACCTGGAATTTCTCTCGTCAATTCTCTTTCCCTTGTTCCCTTGTGTGAACAAGACGGCCACTGCGGCCACTTCAGATGTCCTGGCCTCACCTTTCTTGAAGGGCCGTTGGCCACTCTTCTGACCAGTCACCCCAAAGGGACCAGCCCTGCGTGTGCTCCGACCAGCTCCACCAGCACAATCCATGGGGCCTCATTCGTGCCCAGGACCCCCATGTCGTTCTCAGTTGATGCGGTAGCATGGACGTCCCAGGACCCTGAAGTGTGAGAAAGTTACCACCTGTGGGGCAACGTACGGCCCCTAGGACACAAGCACTGGAGGATAAATTCTTCCCCCTCCCTCTCCTTTGGAGCGACTGGCCTGAGACACGTTTGTTCTTACAGCCTGGGTTGGCCCCAGGGGTAGTTGGTTGTAACACATCCTCAAATGGCTCCCCATCCTTCCCCTGCCCCAGTCCCCTTTACCATCTTTCCTGCTTCCTTGGGAGTGAACTTTGGCCTCGGGCAGTGTTTCCTGAAGAACCCAGGCCAAGACACCTTATATGTGTCTTATTGCCCCATCCATCACGTCCCACTTACCCTGCCTTGGAGTATCTCAGAACAAGCCAAGATGGAAACTGGGATGTGCGTCCCAGGCTCCAGGAAATGGGCAACAGGTTGAGTCTTGCTGTCGTTTTAGTTCAGGAGAAGGAATCGTGGGCACCGGGTAGCGAGTTCAGGGAGGGAGTATGGTGTTGCTGGCCTCTTCCACGGATTATCTACAGTTCGCTTTGCTTTTGCTTTCTTTCTTGATGTAAAATGATCATTTCTTCACTGTTGCTGAGTAAATACAGCACATGAATATTATTTTTCAATATAGTCTGCATTGTTCATGCCCTTTCCCTTTTTCTATAACAGCTTGGTGTTGATGAAGTGTAGGGTCCGGTAACATGAGCCGAGCCCCAGCTCTGAGACGCAAGTCCGGCACGCCTTACCCTTAGGTTTCCAAGTCACATGAGAACACACACACCGTCTTTTATTTTCCTCAAGCCAAGCAGGTTTTCTAGCACCTGCAATGGAAAAAATCTTAACTGCCGCCCAGACTCTGTGGCAGCGTTTCGCGGCTCATCAGTAAACTTGAAAGTGGCAAAATGCTTCCTTTAAAATATTGATGAATTCCCGCCATCCAAATAAGATATACCGCAGCTAGTCTAAAAATGATTTTGTGCTTGCTAAATTACTTTATGAAGTAATGATTTTTGCCGCACACCATGTCCCCGTCACATGCATATGTTTGTGATTTAGAGGTTATGAATTGTTAGAAGTTGAGGACTTGTCCCTTCCTTTTGGAGGTCCGCAAGGCCTGCGGTCTCCAGCGCCATGCCATGAGCACTCAGGGAACAAGGCTGACTCATCATGGGGAAACGCTGACTTGGTTCTAGAACAGTCCAGGGTCTGGCCTTGATGGTTAAGGCACCAGGTTCGAGCAAGTAGAAGGAGACGTGGGGTTTTCATACCCAGACGCCACTCCACTCCACTCAACTCTGAGAGTCAGGGGCTTACTGGTCAAATGAAAGCTAGAAGCCATTTGTGGTTGAATCCCAGCGTACCTCCTCCAGATCCAAGTGTGGATCTGAGAAAAGAAAGAGGAGAAGCAAGAGAACACATGGGGTGGTGGGGTCATGTCTGTGTCAGGGTGGCTCTGAGCCTCACCCGCCGTGCGCGCTGCGCTGGGGTGTGGAGGTGTCTCGTGAGGACGTGCTCAGCGCCCCCTGCCCAGGGAGAGGAGGCCCGTGGGCCCACCGCGCCACTGCCACCCAGCCTCTGGGACACTTAAGAGGAGGCTGGGTGTCTTCAGCAAGAAAAACAAGCACTCGGGTCACAGTTTCAGTTCTGAAAACGTCACTGGAAGGACAATCTCAAATGATATTGTGGCCATCTTTCCCTTATATTCTCTACCAACTGTTTAAAAAAAATTTTTTTTAATGTTTGTTCATTTTTGAGAGAGAGAGAGAGAGAGAGACAGAGTGCAACTGGGGAGGGGCAGGGTAAGAGGGAGACACAGAATCCGAAGCAGGCTCCAGGCTCCGAGCTGTCAGCACAGAGGCCGACGCGGGGCCCGAACTCACAGACCGTGAGATTATGACCTGAGCTGAAGTCGGGCGCTTAACCGACGGAGCCACCCAGGTGCCCCTATCAAGTCAATCATAGATCTGTTTTGTGGTAAAATACACAGAGCATAGGGGCGCCTGGGTGGCTCCGTCGGTTAAGCGCCCGACTTCAGCTCAGGTCATAATCTCACGGTCT
>CM053561.1:3618816-3672164 GCA_028646485.1 Cryptoprocta ferox
AGACCGTGAGATTATGACCTGAGCTGAAGTCGGGCGCTTAACCGACGGAGCCACCCAGGTGCCCCTATCAAGTCAATCATAGATCTGTTTTGTGGTAAAATACACAGAGCATAGGGGCGCCTGGGTGGCTCCGTCGGTTAAGCGCCCGACTTCAGCTCAGGTCATAATCTCACGGTCTGTGAGTTCGGGCCCCGCGTCGGCCTCTGTGCTGACAGCTCGGAGCCTGGAGCCTGCTTCGGATTCTGTGTCTCCCTCTTACCCTGCCCCTCCCCAGTTGCACTCTGTCTCTCTCTCTCTCTCTCTCTCAAAAATAAAATCAACATTAAAAAAGTTTTTTAATAAAAAAAATACATGGAGCTTAAAATTTACCATCTTAACCTTTTTAAGTGTATAGTTCAGCAGCCAGAAGCACATTCACATTGCCATGCAACCATCACCACCATCCGTTTCTAGAACTTTCTCATCTTCCCAAACTCAAGCCATCTACGCACAAACGCTAACTCTCCTTTCCTCCCTCCCCCACTTGCCGGGCACCACCATTCTGCTTTCTGTCTCTGTGAATTTGACTCCCCCAAGTACCTCAGATAAGTGGAATCAGTCAGCATCTGTCCTTCGGTGACCGGCTTATTTCATTTAGCGTCGTGTCCTCCAGCTTCCTCCATACTGTGGTAAGTACGAGAATTTCCTTCCTTCTTTAAGGCTGAATATATAGTAGAACTTTAAAGCATACAGTTCTTAAAATGTTCCTCTTTTTGCTAAGAGGACAACCAGCTGAAAGCCGGTAGGGTTTCATCTCTGCTGAGGGCTGACAGAGACCCCTCGGAGCCGCTGCCTGGGAGATGACAGGGCTCCCTGGGGGAGGACGAGGAAGCAGAACCCCCATTTCCCGTCCCCCCAGAATGGCTCTGCCTTCCTCATCCAGCACTGGGCTTCTGTGTACGATTTCACTGGGGTGGGGGGGAAGGAGTCTGCTGCCAAAACTAGCTTGAAAACCCTAGGGTCCCCTCCCTCTCATCCTTCTCCATTCTACATTTCTCTCCCCAGCTAATCTTTACTAAGTAAATGTCAAGGTTTCCACCTTACCCTGTCTCTTTAAGAAGAGGCCAAGGATCTCCTCGCGTTCAGACCTCGCCAAGGACAAGAAGAATGGTCCCAGTCTCTCCTGGTTCAGAGGGGTGGGTGTTCGCTGGCACAGGGAAGGACGCGTGCAGCCCTGAGCACACATTCCACTAAAGAAATTATTCTGGGGCGCCTGGGTGGTTCCGTTGGTTAAGCATCCGACCCTTGGTTTCGGCTCAGATCATGAACTCGTGATTCGTGGGTTCGAGCCCTGCATCGGGCTCCTCACTAACAGTGCAGAGCCTTCTTGGGATTCTCCCTCTCCCTTTCTCTCTGTCCCTCCCCAGCTCATACTTGCATTCTCTGTCTCTCAAAATGAATATATAATCTTAAAAAAAAGAAATTATTCTGGGAACTGTTACTATGAGATCTGTTCAGTGGACTTGAAAGCTAATATCACACCCTGAAATTGAACGTAGTGCTTTCCCTCCCAGTCCCTACTCGGATCCCTCTCACGCCAGGAAGAAAACCAGAGGTTGTAATAATTTTAAATAGAAACGCCACTCCCTGAATTCCACGCTCTCTGAATCACACCCAGATTTATTCTCCCTTCGTAGACCTTTGGGCTTCGCCACTAGACTCCTTCCTGTTCTTCCAAACACGCGCTAAACTTTCCTACTTTTGTTCATTTGCTAAACACATTTTCTCCATCTGGAAAGGGTTTCCTCTCAGCATTCACCTGTCACAGGTGGCACCAAGGACCTTAGGTGATGTTTGCCATCTGGAAAGTCAACTCCACCCAGGTCCTGAAGCACGAGAGCCAAACCTCATGCTTTCATGAACAGCCCCTCCTAATCAGCAATGTTGGGGCACCTGGAAGTAGTCACCATCCTCTCTGCCCCTGGGTCTGGTGAGCACTAGGGAAGGAGGTAGCCCCTTGGGCTCCCAAGTGGGGATCAGATCGCAGTTTGCCGAGTCTACGTAATCTGGGGTAACCAGTCTCCAAACTGGCCGTTTGGTGCAGATGCATGGCAACTAGAACCCCCTCTCTAGCCCTTATAGGGATGTGCATCATGCTATCAGAAACTGATGATGGGGGGCTGTCAGATTTGGCCCCAACACCTAGTTTCCGCCCGTCACTTTCCTTTATAGTCTGACAAAACCCACTGCTGAACCGCTCACCCTCCTCGTCCTGGGAAGCAATTACCATAAACGTTAAAGATCTGCCCATTGCAAGACCATTGTGCTATCTTAATTCCATAGAATATCTTAACCAAGACAGCTCATTGTGTCAATGTTTATCCAATGAATGGAGGAATAGGAGGGGCCTCAACCACAGTCAAGATGGAACCTTCTTTGGGGTGCCTGGGTGGCTCAGTTGGTTAAGCGTCCAACTCTTGATTTTGGCTCAGGTCATGATCTTACGATATGTGAGTTCGAGCCCCGTGTCTGGCTCCATGCTAATGGCATGGAACTTGCCTGGGATTCTCTCTCTCCCTCTCTCTGTCCCTCCCTTGCTCGTGCTCTCTCTCTCTCTCTCTCAAAATAAATAAATAAAAACTTAAAAAAAAAAAAAGAACCTCCTTCATTAGGGGTTTCCTCTAGCTCCTGAACTTCAGTGAACTCCAGCCAGTACTTTTGTGGCCAGGGTCTGGTGCCCCAAAATGAACGTACTAAAAATGGACATTGGGTAACAAGGTATCACATCATTTGCCCGCATGACAATTTGACTTCAGCTTCTGCCCATCCACATTTCACTCCAGATTCTCTGATATAAAATAATTCTCTGTGGCTCTGTTTGTTGATGCTTTCCCTGGCCGAGTCACCTGGTAATTGCAGCCAAAACTCACACATTTGATCTCCAGGCTGCTTAGGTGGATTAGCAGGACATCTTCCTAAGTGCTTGGGGCTGGCAAATGGCAAGCTATGGAGAACCTTTCTAATCTCTCCCTAAGAAACCATCTGGACTATTCTCCTAGTGCCTCACATCCCTGGTTCCCTCAGCACCATTCCATCCGTTGTCTCATGGGCCAAAGATCATCACATGGCTAAGCCCAGAGTCTGTGTTGAGGGGACCACAGAAGGTATGTACACTGAGGACACCGCAGTAGAAGTCTACCAAGAATACTATGCCTCTAATCCCCGAGGAGACTCTCTCTTCTCACTCAACACGTCCCTCCTTCCAGGTCATTCTGCGAAGTGCTTATAAGGTTAACAGACATGAGTCAGCACACACCTTGGCCCAGACATTGCCCTGCTAATGTGTCATAACAGCATCATGTGAGTAGAGTACACAGCCTCCATGCCCATTTCAACTTATTAGCCCAAATCCTTTGCATTTACACGGTCTTCTGAGGAGGCCCCACATCTCCAGCCACTCACTCATTAGTTCTTACCTCCATAGAAGAGGAAGGAGACAGCTCTTCCGCCCTATTTCACAGAGTCCCAGACCTCCGCCTGAAGCAATCTCTCTGGAACTCTCAAGCAAAGAAGAGTTTTCATGATTCTTAGACTCTCTCAGAGTATGGGCTGTGGGTTGGTGACATTGTCATTAATAATAGTGGCAGAATAAACTTGCAGGAGGAACCCTAGGACCCCGAAACAAATTAGGAAGAATATTTTGGAATTAAAAACATATAATCTAAGATGAGCTGGGCAGCCCGACCAGGATGGTAAGTAGATAGAGCGCCATTTCAGCTAATGTGCTCTTATTTAGAATCAAAGCCAGGTCCAGGAAAGACTCAAGTACTTCTCAGCCCGACAATGCTGGGGTCTTTATTTCACAAGGGGCAAGGTCCCATGCATGGGAACAGAAGGAATGTTCTTTTCCCAGAACAAAATGAGATTGTGCTGCTCCCAGAGAGTTGAACGCCAGCCCCAGCTCCCTGTGCTGCTTCTCAGACGCCTGAGGTAACTGGCCTCCAGCCTGGCTGGTCAGGACACAGCTGTAGAAATGGTACCTGCCCCTCAACTCCTGGGACTTGAGCCCTCCTCTTTGTCCCCCTTTCTCTTAATGCAGTACACCTGAAAGGGGGAATCGTGTCCATCAATCAAACCTGAAGCTTCAGGCTTGAGGAAGGAGCTCTAGAATCTCCGTGGAGAAGTGTGGAATCTCCTGAGGGAGGGGCTGGAGGCCTTAGGCTGAGGGACCTGGAAGAAAGGGCTGCAGAGAAAGGAAGTAGTGCTGGACTGAGAGAGAGAGAGACTTCAGAGGTATCCCTGTGTTTACACCTGCGGTGTACGGTCCCTGTGTTCATGTGGTACCAGGGAACCATGGCAGACCAAGTTTCAGTGGCTGCTTGGAAATTTGACCATCTCTGTGGCCAAGAACCTTGACTTACCTCCACTCAGACTCTAGTCTAGGCATGGGGGTGGGAGTGAAATAACAAGGGCATGGTTGTGTCCAGGAGACCAGGAAAGCCGGGGACACCCAGGAAAAGAGGGTACGGCTTAGAATCATCCTTACTTTCCTGAAACTTGGCTAGGCTTGAGGGGCGGAACAATATTCCCCTCCTAGATTACATTTCAGGGTGGTGGGGACTCCTTCGTTCTAGGACCTCTGCTAACCCGTATTGTGCCAAGGTGCAAATTTAAAAAAAAGATGCCCCTCGTGGGGAAATTGTAGGTATCACAGAGATTCCATCCCTATTTTCCCCTTCAGAGAGCAACTTACAATTAGCAGAACCGCTCCCCCACTTCCTCATGACTCCCCATCAATGACCAATCAACCTCTTGGAGACAGAAAACGAGGGGCCTGCCATAGCTAGGTTATGATAATCATAATGACCCCTCTTCTGTGCGCTAAACTCACACTTTCTTTTCACCTCCTCATTCAATCCTCCCAACGAGCAGATGGCTCCCACCCCTTGCTCCTTTGCAAATGAGGATTCTGGAGGCTTCTCAAAGGAGGCAACTTGTCCCAGGACAGACAGCAAGTCACCAGCAGAGCCCCTGCCCACCAGTCTCCAGCCTCTCCTGGCTCTCTGCCACAAACTATTTGGCTCGTTGACCGAACGGATATCCAGAGGTGGTGTTTGTTTTATGTTCTTTTTGTTCTATTTTGCCAGTTCCTTGTTACCCAGCTGCAGATTCAGGTAAGGTAAGACCGCTAGGCAGTGGTAGATCCAAAAGGTCTTCCTGCCAAGCCCGGGCTCCTTCTGCAGGCCTCACCGTCTCCCCTGTGGCACCTTGTTGGCTTGCTCTTGCTCACGTCTGGTGTGACCCGAAGGGGCAGAGCGCAAGGACAGAGGGGAGCCACACTCTCCTCCACGGCTCACACGCAGGTCTAGGCCTGGCGGCTGCATCTGTTTTCCTTCCACTCTGCTCCACCTTCCCGGATGTGTCCCACGTGCACTGTAGGTGGCGCATCCTGGTTCCAGGGACCCCTCAGACAGACCCCTCCATGTTTCTGCTTCTCTCCAATCCAAGAAGATGCGTACTGTGACAGATCACAAGGACAGCTGTTTCTCCTGTGTCCTTACCAACAGAGGCTTAGTCACTAAACCATTTGGTTTCACGGCCCTTAACTTTCCTTGCAAAGATTCACCTACAGGGTTAGGGAGGGATTCCTCTCTGGGGGAGCTGTGTGTCGTTTGTCAAGCTCCCGCACGACTTTGTCTACTGACAGCCGTCTCGGAAGCACGGAAGATGTACGCATGGGTGTCTGTTTATACGCGGATGTGTGTTAGCCTTTTACCCACAGATAGTATCAAATCACTGACTGTGTTCATATGCCACGTTTAATGCATAGGTTGTACAAACAGGAAATTGGTAAAATTAATGCTAGGTCTCAACAACTCCTAAGAACCCAAAGGGATGAGTACAGTTGTCTTTCAGGCTCTTGTCCAGCTCTCCACATGGCAGTTCAGAACCAGGTGGGTTCTCTCTTCCCATCTGGAGGCCGTGTAGTCCCACATGTCCTGGGCTCCATAGAATCAGTTCTTGGTGGTCCCCTCGTGGTAGAGCTGAGAGCTGCTAGGTGCATCCATGAGCCACGACCGTGGCCACCATATGGAAGGACGCTGGGAAGGAGACCTCTGCTTTTCCATAAAAGCTTACACACTTCTACATATTTGAGCTTTCGGTTCTCATCATAGGGAAAAGAAAGAAACAAAAAGTACCACGTTAAAAAAAAAATATCCAGTTATGGGGCGCCTGGGTGGCTCAGTCGGTTAAGCATCCAACTTCGGCTCAGGTCATGATCTCATGGTTCGTGGGTTCGAGTCCCGCGTTGGGCTCTGTGTTGACAGCTCAGAGCCTGGAGGCTGTCTTCGGATTCTGTGTCTCCCTCTCTCTCTGCCCCTCCCCTACTCATGCTGTCTCTCTCTCTCTCAAAAATAAATAAAAGAAATTTAAAAACTTAAAAAAATATATCCAGTTGGAATGATTTCTGTGTAACATGTCATGTAATGAGATGCAACTTTTCGACACATGTTAATTTTAAAGAATTTTTTAAATGCTTATTTTTGAGAGGGGGGAGGGGCAGAGAGAGAGGGAGAGAGAGAATCTGTGCTGTGAGCCCAGAGCCCAATGCAGGTTTCTGGGGCTCAAACTCATGAACTGCGAGATCATGACCTGAGCCAAAGTCTGGTGCTTAACCGACTGAGCCAGAATGGCATCCCAACACATACTCATTTTATTGTTTATTTATTTTTTTATGTTTATTTTTGAGAGAGAGAGACAGAGAGAGAGAAACAGAGAGAGAAACACAGACAGAGTGCAAGAGGGCCAGAGAGAGGGGAAGACACAGAATCTGAAGCAGGCTACAGAGAAACAGTTCTTGGTGGTCCCCTCGTGGGACCTGAGCTGACAGCACAGAGCCCTACACGGGGCTCCAACTCACAAACCTGGAGATCGTGACCTGAGCCGAAGTCAGGCCCTCAACTGACTGAGCCACCCAGGCGCCCCGAACACATGCTAAGTTTAAAGGGCAGGAAATCCTGCAGGAAAAGCAGGGCGGTAGAAGGGAAATGTTTGTTCCCAGTGTTGGAAGGAGTTTTGCCAGGTCGGCAGCACCTTGGAGACGTGGGGGGGGGGTCCCCTCCTGAGTCTGGGGTCAGGGGAGGCTGGGCTCACCATTCCAGGTGAGGAGTTCAAGGGCAGCCCTGACTAGACCACGTGAGGCAGAAAGCCTCCAAGCGGTTGCTGGATTTAGCAAATTAAAATACAGGGCACCCAGTTAAATTCAAACCTCTGATGAACAACAAGTACTTTCTTACTGTAAGTATCTCCCGTGTAATCTTCGAGATGTAGTTACACTAAAAACAAATTTGCCGCTTATCAGAAATGCGAATTTAACTGGGGGCCATCTTTTATCTGGCGTCGCCACCCAGAAGCCTCCCCGGAGTCCCGGCCCAAACTAATTAAGAGATCGAGAGACACAGGATGAGAAAGAGGTGAATAGGAAGGTGTACAGGGAAAAATAATGTCTTTCTTTTTGGAGAGCTTAAGGTGAGGAGTAAAAAGGCTTTGATGTTAAAGATACTTAAAGCAACAATGCTCAGAACTGAGTCAAGCCTGAGTCGAGCGGACTTCCCAGCATAAAATCGTAAAATGTGGTTCTGATTAGATTGAAAGCGATTTCCTTGAAATAATATCGGAATTACTTTAAATGGTGATCAGAAGCAGTTACACAGAGACAGGAAGTTCCCCAGCTCCCGAGCCCCTCCCTCCTGCTCACCCTGCTTCTCTCTCTTCCTTCCTTCTTGTTTGCTCTTTCTTCCCTTGTCTCATTTTCTGTTGTTGAATAAATATTTACTGATGATCAACTCTGTGCAAAGCAAACCTTCAAAATGTTCGCATTTTCACTCTTCTCCAGCTGTGCCTTTCTTTAAGACTGTTGAAAACAAGTAACTAAGAATCACATAAATAAACTTCTACGCGTCCCTTTGAGCCTTGGAAAGAAGGGCTAGAAATAAAGAGGCCAGGAGAGCCTGGGGGCCTCAGTCAGTTAAGTGTCTGGCTTCCGTTCAGGTCACGATCTCACAGTCTATGGGTTCAAGCCCCATGTTCGACTCTGTGCTGATAACTCAGAGCCTGGAGCCTGCTTCAGATTCTGTGTCCTCCTCTCTCTCTTCCTGCCCCTCTCCTGCTCATGCTCTGTCTTTCTCCGTCTCTCAAAAATGAATACATGTTTAAAAAAATTTTTTTAGGGGCACCTGCATGGCTCAGTTGCTTAAGTGTCCGACTTTGGCTCAGGTCATGATCTCCTGGCTTGTGAGTTTGAGCCCCACATCAGGCTCTGTGCTCACAGCTCAGGGCCTGGAGCCTGCTTCAGATTCTGTCTCCCTCTCTCTCTGCCCCTCCTCTGCTCACACGCTGTCTCTCTCTCTCTCTCAAAAATAAATAAGCATTAAAAATTTTTTTTAAAATAAGAAATAAAGAGGCCAATTTTGTGAATTCATGCCCACCCTGAGAGAGCTGTAAGCATCCTGCTCCTGTCACAATCTAATCACACTGCCAACCCAGAAAAGAACGGGTGCGATTGTTTTAAAAGTACAAGTCTAAAATGTGCTAAGCTTTTTCTAAATATCCTTTTGGAAAAAACCTCAACAAAAATAAAAGGTGACAATTTGAGTCACAGAAGGGACAGAACCCCAACGACAGGGAAATAATAGATTGGTTCTAGAAGTAATCCCTTCAGAAACAGTTTCTGATCAACTCCCTATCATTGCGAGTGGGAAGAGCATTAGAGGAGGATGTAGAAGAAAAGAAAAAACACAAAATCTTTTTGTTTCTCTATTTTTACAGTCTTTGTCCAGATATTGGGAAGGTCATTTCTTTCTTTTTTTTTTTTAAATTTTTTTATGTTTCTTTATTTTTGAGAGAGAGACAGAGAGAGCGTGAGCAGGGGAAGGGGCAGAGAGACAGAGGGAGACACAGAATCCGAAGCAGGCTCCAGGCTCTGAGCTGTCAGCACAGAGTCCAACATGGGGCTCGAACTCACGAACCTCATGACCTGGGCAGGTCAATTCTGATACCGGGGCCTCCCTGTGGGACACGGAGAGACAACCCAACAGGGCTGATTTAATCAATAGTTTGTGAGTATTTATCAGCTAGCATTTTTGTGCATCTCTCCCCTCTATTTGTGGGTACCGAACACGGACTCTTATTTTCCGTGCAGTTTGAGGTTGCTGGCTCTCCTGTCAGCACTTAACACAAACAGATGTCAGTCGCCCTCCCCAGGCTCATCTTTCCAGCCCTTCTTATTCATCATCAGGGAGCTGTCACCGTGGGCAGCCTCTAATTCACAGCCTGTCTCTTTGGGCTGTTTCTAGGCTTGATCTGCCTAAGCTTTGTACTTGAGCCCATCACTCCGCGTGAGAGGGTGCTCTTGAGGAAAAGTACATTCATCCCTTTCTTCAAATGGAAATGAGTTCTGTGATGAAATCATCGGCTGACACATCATTTGTTCTGGCTGTGATCTAGTAGACAATAAATCGTACATTAAAAGAAAGCCTTGAATACAACGACTCCCAAGCTGAAATCCCCCTGTTATTTCTCAAAGAGAAGGACAAAACCCAAAATGTATCAGAAAATATTGGGAACAAATGACTGATTTTCATTAGTGTCGGATGGCCAGCTCAGCACTGCTGGAATTCGGGGGGCCGTTATTTAGCGCCACGCTAAGTCAATTGTGTCAAACGCTTCCTTTTGGGCACATTGTCATGGCTGGTGTGACTGCCTCCTATGTGTTTTGTGTGCAATTTCTCTTCAAATCAACTGCCTGCCATTTTGCTCCCGTTCACAGTGCCTCTTGGTCCGGAGACATATTGTGAGTCCAAAGGAGGCATTAAAAGCAATGTGGTTGAATGACAGTTACATTGTTTGTAAGGTCCTGAGGTCAGAACTGGACATAATAACTTCTCATTTTTTGCACTTACCTTGGGGAATTCATACATAGCCAGTATGTTCAACTGGTCAAAGTCCTCTTTATTTATTTCATGGGCTGCTCCTATTTACTCACAGTCGGGATGCTTCTTAGAACCAAATGCCTCAAATGCGAGGTGTTAGGTTTTCCAACTTCTCTGAACTCATTGCAGAGGCCACGTGGAAGATGACCTTACTCTGCTGGGTGCATCTACATACTTGGAGAATAAACCATAATGATCGCTACTGTGTGTTGAACATGGGCTAGGAGAGTGGTTTTATTACGTCATCTGTAATCCTCAAAACAATTCTTCAATGTATGAAAAATATATTGCAGGTGGAGAAACTGGCCAAAGGTCATCCAAATAATACATCACACAGATGGGTTTCCACTCAGTTCTTTCAGCCTCACAAGGACACGCTTCTTCCACAATATCGTGATGTGGGGGCCCCCTAGATTTTACGATGCAGTTAGAATTTTTAGGATTTCAAAAGAAGCAACCTGGTTCCATTTGTGTCTCTCCACTGACAGTTACGTACCTGAACTCAACTACTAGCTTAGGGGAGCTGAGGACTCCCAGCTTGCAGACAGTTTATAGCAGAGACTATCAACAACCCAAAACAAACAAAACAAAACAAAAGAAATACTCTTTACACGCCTGGGGGTTAAAGGATTATGAGTCTTGGAGGAAAAGATGATTTCATGTATACTTTCCTGTGTGGATTGTAACTTTTTATTACTAAAGTTACTTAGAATATGGAAGTGAGAATCATAGAAGCTAATTAAAGGGTCTTGAAGGCTCACTGCTATCTTCTACAGGGGCACCTTGACCAACAGGGAATGCTCTCTAACATTCAAATTCCAGGCTTCTGGGGCACCTGGCTCAGGTCATGATCTCATGGTTCGTGAGTTTGAGCCCTGCATGGGGCTCTGTGCTGACAGCTCAGAGCCTGGAGCCTGCTTTGAATTCTGTGTCTCCCTCTCTCTCTGCTCCTCCCCTGCTCGTGCTCTGTCTCTCTCTCTCTCACAAAAATAAAATAAACTTTTAAAAAAAATTCCAGGCTTCTGTGCATGTGAGGAAGATGAGGTTCTTAAAACAAGGGCATGGCTTGTCCAGTGTGGCGGGCAGAAAAAATGGCTTCCACAGATGTCCATGTCCTGGAATCTGGAAATAACGTTAGGTCACTCGGCAAAGGGGAATCAAGGTTGCAGATGGAGCTACGTTTGTTAATCAGATGACTTGAGATGAAGAGATTATTCTGGATCATTAGGATGAGACCAGTGTAGTCACAAGGGTCCTTATAAGGAGGAGGCAGATGAGGAGACTCAGAGGCAGTTGTGATAGCGGAAGAAAAGTTGGAGTGATGTGACATGGGGTCACTTCTGGCTCTGAAGGTGGAGAAGCCAAAACCAAGGAATGTGAGTAGCTTCTAGAAGCTGGAAAAGGCAAGGAAACACATTCTCCCTTAGAGCCCCCAGGATGAACACAGCCCTGCTTGTAATAGGTCAACTTATAAGATATCAGAAAGCTTACTGTATATAAGTTCATCTTCAACTCACATTTCATAAATAATTGATAAAAGCTTATGTGGTTCCCTATTAGAGTTATTAGAAATTACTAACCGCCTCATCTCGCTTCTGTAACTTCGCCCGCTTGCTAAACAGATAACTTGTTGCAAACGCTCCCCCACCCCTTTCACTAAGATCCGGCCAAGGCCAGGCCATCTGGCCAAGGCCAGGCCAACATGAAAAAGTCTCGTAGCCAATGCCTCGCGATATCTCAGGTGTTTCACTATGATTGGTCATTTATAGGACAAAGAACCGTAAGATGATAGATTTCCATCAAAACTAACGTCTATGTGTCACAACATAATTGGCTACTATAAAATGCTGTAAACTGTAATTGGTTAACTAGATAATGATGTATTCTGCCTGGCTGAAATCCATAAAAGCTCACTGGTCCCTTTGTTCGGGGCCATTCTCTGCACTTTTCTCCTTAAGATCAGGAGATCAGGTTTGGCCCGGCCGTAAATAAAATCTTGCCTCGTAAATAAAATCTTGCCTCGCTTCTATTCGGCGTTTGGGGGTCTTTTTCGAGAGCACCGTTTCAATAGCAGCAGTAGGAAACTGATACATCCAGTCCCACTACTTGCTTACAAAACAGGCATTAATTATGGGACCCGTGCTGTGTTAGTTGGGATATTGGTTTGGCTGACAGAGATCAAAATAACATTAGCTTAAATAAGATTGGTATTTATTTCTCTCGTGTAAAAATACAAAGTGACGGGTGGTCCTGGAGGGAACTCCACTTTGCTCCACAAAGTTCTCCAGAAATCCAGGCTCCTTCTATCTTGTCGATCTGCCATGCCTCCAGGGAATTGCCCTCATTGGCATGGGTGAAAATAGCACATTGCTATACTCTGAACTTTAAAAACTATGGGAGAAAGAGAAGAGGACCTTCTTAATAAGGGCATGAGGGGGAGAGAGAGACTAAACTGGGAAACAGCAGGCAGCCCCATCTCTTGACGTGGAGGGATCAGAGGTCAGAACCCAGCATTCTTAGAATTACCCGGCTGTTCTCTCTGAATCAAGCTGATGAAATAGGCACCGAGTAACTGGGAGTTTCCTGGAATTGCTACCACTATCCCATAAAATGTAGCCATACACAAGACTCTAAATTGTCCCTCATAATGTTTATGCGCAATTGGATGCTATCCCATGGTATCAATTGTGACCAGGACCAGGGAGAATTCGTACTGCACAGCCCGTCCCTCAAAATTCCAGCCACCTCTGTGCACAGACCTCCCTGTCATTTCATTAACCTTGCAAACACTTTGGCCTGTATTTCACGTGACTGAATTTTTTTGGATGGCAATCTTTGCTTTATCTCTTTTACTCCTCAGAACAACTGTGGAAGGGAGATACTGGTGTTATTCCCATTTTACAAATGAGAAACCACAGGCATGGAGATAGTAATTTGCCCCCAAGTTTACACAGCTAATAAATCGTGCGGTGACATTTGAATTATCAGGCAGTCTGGCTCCGATCCTTGAAAAGGTAAGAATTTTCCTGGAGGAAAATTAGCTGCCTCTTCTCAAAGTTCTTGGATTGATGAGAATCAAGGGAGACTGTGGCACTATGTAATTTTGTAACAAAAGGAACTATAAACACAGCTCAAAAGGTTGTAACCACTTGTTCAGAGTTTACAGCCAATATTAAAACTCTGCTGGGAGAGGATTATGGGAAGACAGCAGATTAAGAAACACCAGGAATCTGTCTCCCGACCTAGACCATTCCACTGGCTGAATCTGCCTGATGTGACTATTTTGGAACCCTGGAGTCTATGGAAGGCTTGCAACTTCCAGGGGAAGGCTTGCGGGGGTAAATTGCAGTTAATTTCAGTCAATTTCACCTCTTAGCACAGTAGCCACTACCCCTCTCCAACCCCCCCCCCCACCTCCGACCCCCTATCCCCGTCAGCCCCCCAGCCCTGAGGCTGGAGTAGTACATTGTGTTCCAGGAGCAGCTCGCAGCTTGGAGGAGCCAGTGTGGGGGAAAAAAGAACCCCATCCTCCCAAACCAGGGGTCTGTGTGCTGATGGCTGGCTGTTGCTTCCCATCACAGAGGTGCAGCCTTGTCATACCTCTCCTTCCTGTTCCACGTCCCTCCCCCTCCAGCTGGAGGGACCTCTAGGGAATTAAAAGAGCCAGTGCATTTCTCCCCCTCTTCACTTTTCTCTTTTTCACCTTTTGGGAGCCAGACATTAAAGACTAGGACATTCAAAAGCAACTCCATATACGGGGAAAATTAGAAAATGGTGCTGCAGGACAAAAAGCAGGCTCAGAAACCACCTAAGAAGACCTTAAGTTTCTATCCCAGGCTGACCCTTCGCACAGATACAGCCTATAACAATTAAACACAATAAACAACAACAGAAAGAATCTGATTTCTAGAGTTAACAAGTTATTAGATCCAAGGGTACAGTTTAAAACAATAAAATATCACAAAGGATACAAACAAAACCCAGAAAAGTATGATCTACTCAAAGGAGAAAAAATAAGTCAATAGAAAATGTCCCTGAAAACAACCTGATGGCAGAATACTACCCAAAGACTTTAAAATAACTGTATAACAAAAAACTAAAGGAAAAAGTGGAAAGTCAATAAAATGATGTGAACAAAATGGAAATATTAGTAACAGACAGACTCTACATTGAACATTTTTATGAGACAAAGAAGGATATTTTATATCAATAAAAGGTTCAACCTAGCAAGAAAATATACCTACATAAACATTTAGGCACCTAATAATGACCCCATCAAAACAAATGAAGCTGAAGCTGACAGCACTGAAAGGAGAAACAGACAATTCTCCAAAAATGGTTGGAGCCTCCTCTGCCCCAACCATTCTCAAGAATAGATAGAACAAGCAAACAGAGATAAGTAGGAGAACAGAGGACTTAACAATAAACCAACAATATCCAACAGATAGATCCAGAACACTCGACACAACAAAAGTTTACATATTTTTCTCAGGAGCCCATGGGACAGTTTCCTAGATAGATCATATGTTTGACCACGAATTCAGTCTCAATAGATTTTAAAAGATAGATATCATAAGATAGAGATCATATAGAGTGTCTTCTCTGACTGTAATGGGATGAACTCAGAAATAGATAACAAAAGGAAAGCTGGAAAATCCACAAACTTGTGCAAAATTAAAGAGCACATTCTTGAGCAACCAAAAGTACAAGAAAGAAATCACAAAGGAAATTAGAAAATACTTAGAGACAAATGGAAACAAAAATACAACATACCAGAACTTACGGAACACAGCTTTTATTAATAGCTATAAAAGCTTACATTAAAAAAGGGAAAATCTCAAATCAACAACCTAACTTTACAACTGAAGGAATAGAAAAAGAATGAAGTAAATCTGAAGCTAGCAGAAGGAAAGAAACAATAAAGATTAGAACAGAGAAAAATGAAATAGAGAATAGAAAACAATAGAAAGAATCAACAGAACCAAAAACTGCTTCTTTGAAAGATCAACAAAATTTACAAACCTTTGGATTAAAGGGCTAAGGAAAAAGAGGGAAGACTCAAACTACCAAAATCAGAAATGAAAGCGAGGACATTACTACCAATTCTACAGATATAAAAAAGATTGTAAGACAGTACTATAAACAACTATCTACCATCAAACTGGATAACTTAGATGAAATGGACACATTCCTAGAAACACAAAACCTACCAAGTCTGAATTATGAAAAGATATAAAATCTGAATGAGCCCATAACTAGTACGGAAATTGAGTCAGTAATCAAGAATCTCCTCAAAAAAAAAAAAAAAAAAAAAAAAAAAAAAAAAGCCCTGGACCAGATGGCTTCGCTGGTGAATTCTACCAAGCATTTAAAGAAGAACTAACACCAACCCTTCTCAGGCTTTTCCAAGAAAGAGAAGAGAACACTTCCTAACTCATTCTATGCAGTCAGCATTACTCTGATACCAATGCCAAAGTCACTGCAAGAAAAGAAACCTACAGGTTTGTCCTTGGAGCATTGATGAAGAAAATCCTCAATAAGGCACACAAATTCAGCAGCATCTGAAAAGAAAATTATAAAAATTTCAGTTATAATAGCATCAAAGAACAATAACATGCTTAAATTTTACCCAAAGAGGTGAAAACTTGTACAATAAAATCTATAAAACATTGCTGAAAAAATTAAAGAAGATATAAATAAATGGAAACATATCCCATGTTCATGGATTGGAAGACTTAATATTAACACTACCAAAAGTGATCTACAGATTCAATGCCATCCCTATCAAAATCTCAAAGGTGTTTTATGCAGAAATAGAAAAACCCATTCTAAAATTCACATGGAATTTCAAGGGAACCTGGTAGCCCAAATGATCTTTACAAAGAGAACAAAGCTGGGGTACTCATTCTTCTTGACTTCAAAACTTACTAGAAAGCTATAGTAATCAAAACAGTGTGGCACTGGCATAAAGGCAGATATGTAGACCCATGGTCTAGGACTGAAAGCCCAAAAACGAACCCTTGTATACATGGTCAAGTGATTGGTGACATGTGTGACAAGACCATTAAATGGGGAAAGAACAGTCTTTTCAGCAAACGGTGCTGGGAAAACTGGATATTCACATGCAAAAGAATGAAGTTGGATCCTTACTTAATGCCACATATAAAAAGTAATCCAAAACAGACTAAACACCTAAAGGTGAGTCCTAAAACCATAAAAATCTTAGAATAAAAGATAGGACAAAAATTTCACAACTTTATCTTTGTAATGATACCAAAGTCACAAACAACAAAAGAAAAAATAGACAAGTTAGAGTTCATCAAAATGTAGAAATTTCATGTACCAATAGAAAATGTCAATAGACATTTGTCAACCCACAAAATTGGACAAAATATTTGCGAAGCATATGGTAAGGAATTAATATCTAGAATATATTAAAAAAAACTCCTAAAACCCAATGAGAAAATGTACAAAGGACTTGAAAAGACATTTCTCTGGAGAACATTTATCCATTTGGCCAATAAGCACATGACAAGAATGCTCAACATCACTAATTATCAGGGAAATACAATCAAAACTACAATGAGATACAACCTTATTCCCACTAGCATGACTACTATCAAAAAAGAAAAAAGAAAACCTCAGGTCAGCCATGGTATTGGTGAGGATATGGAGAAATTAGAACCTTTGTGCACTGTTGATGGAAATGTAAAATGGTACAGCTGCTGTGAAAAATAGTGTGGCACTTCTTCACAAAATTAAAAATACAACTACCATATGATCCAGCAATTCCTCTTCTGGATAAATACTCAAAAGGACGGAAAACAGGTCTTGAAGAGAGATTTGCACGCATGTTCATAACAGCATTATTAGCAATGACCAAAACGTGAAAGCAACCTAAGTCTCCACTGTCAATAAACAGATAAGCAAAATGTAGACTATATACAATGAAATATTACTCAGCCTTTAAACGGAGGGAAATTCTGACACTTGCAGCATGGATGAACCTTGAGGACATTACACTAAGTGAAACGAGTCAGTCACACACACCAAAAAACAAACACAGTATGAATCCACTTACATGAGGTACTTAGAGCCAACTGTAGAGACAGAAAGCGGAACGGTGGATGCCAGGAATCTGGGGGAAAGGGAATGAGGAGTTGTTGTTTAAAGTGTACAGAGTTTCAGTTTTACAAGATGAAAATAATTCTGTGGATGGATAGTGGTGATGATTGTACAACAGTATGAATGTATTTAGTACATTGAACTATATATACACTTAGAAATGGTTAAGACGGCAAATTTTACGATATGCGTGTTTTATCACAAAAAATTTAGAAAAAACTCTGCTGAATCATTATGCTGTCAGACAAGCCCATGAATGACAGAGAGGAGATACAATACTTTAAATAATGTTTAAATATTACTTCATTTAAAAATTTATTTTAATGTTCATTTTTTATTTTTCAGAGAGAGAGAGAGAGAGAGAGAGAGAGAGAGAGAGAGCATGAGCAGGGGAGGGACAGAGAGAGAGAGGGAGACACAGAATCTGAAGCAAGCTCCAGGCTCTGAGCTGTCAGCACAGAGCCTGACGCGGGGCTCGAACCCACAAACCACAAGATCATGACCTGAGCCAAAGTCTGACACCCCACCGACTGAGCCACCCTGGCGCCCCTAAATATTGCCTCTTTGTGCTGGATGCCAGCCTAGACACTGGATGTGTTTCAATGAAGATAGCCAAGGGATCCTATCGCACAGGGTTAAAAAAATTTATGCTGCAACTTTCTTTTCCTTATGACAGCCTGAATATTTTAACTAGTCAACCTTTTCTATGTAACAAGCCACTCCAAAACTCAGTTGTTCCAACAGTCATCTATTGGCACATGAGGTGGCTTGCCAACCTGGGCGGGGTTCGGCTCGTTGGTTCTTCTCCGTTGGACCGGGCTGGGCTCACTCAGATGTTTGCGATCTGTCCACGGCTATTCAGGATTCGGTTGCTGGGGGTGGGCTTCCGGGGACCAAGCAACAGAAGGGAAGGGGCTGTTGTTGATATCCCTTGTCACTCACCAGCTAGGGCTTATAAACATGGTACACAAAGACTCCAAGCGTAGCAATGGGACACATACTTTTCAAGTCTCTGCTTCTGTCACGTTTGCTACTGTCCTGTTGGCCAAATAGAGCCACACGTCTCGCCCACCCAGACATAAGGGGTGGAGGAAGACTCCATCTCCTGATGGAAGGGGCTACCAAGCCACATGCAATGTACCCCAATATTACAAGTGAAAATAGCCATGGCCTAAGAACAAGGGAGTGCTCCTTGGCCATGTTTTCCATTCAAGGCGAGTTTTATCAACCTACGATACAAAGAGCAACTTAAAACACTGTCCCAAGCATTCAGGCCTAAATAAATAACCCACCACATTAAAAAGAAAAACAGAGAACACCTACAATATCATCTCACTATGTAGAACACGGGCCCATTTACAATGGAAAGCTGAGGTGCTCTTGAAATAAGGAAATGGGTAATGGGAACTGGATCAAGGTCTGTGTTCTTATCATCTCTTCCCTCGTTTAATATTTAGACCCACTCCTAAAATCCCAGGGTCTCCACCACACATTTTGAAAACTCACTTCAATGGCAGGGCCACTTGGCAAAGATGGTGACTCCGCCAGGCTCTCCTGGGCTCGGGCTGTAGCAGTCCTGCTTGCAACACTCCTGATTCTGTCTCTAATCTCCTAGCCCGAGTGGCCGGAGTTGCTAGGTGTCAGAGAGGCTGGCACTCCCCTGATAAGAGCGTTGACCTGCAAACCCACGGCCAAGCCGGGTTAGGTTGAATGGAAAAAATAATTACCTGTCAAAACACGTAATTGCCTTTGAGAACCCTTGTGTCCATCTTTCTTGTTGACAGGGGTCCTCGGATTTCTTTTCTTAGATCCAGAACTCTCAGCCGATACTGGCTTCAGTCAGTGTGAACGATGGCAAGCTGTCACTACCCATTAGATTTTGGATGGTGCTGGGTGACTCTCCTATACTGGAGGAAAGTTGGCAATGGAAAAAGGAGCATCTGATTTCCTGAGATGAGTAGAAATGTATGTATTTACATACCACTCTCAGGAAAAGGGGATTTCAGGTGGCCTCGGAAAATATACATATATGACAGAATTTAAAAAACAAATCCAGGGGCGCCTGTGTGGCTCAGTTGGTTAAGCATCTGACTTCAGCTCAGGTCATGATCTCATAGTTCACGGGTTCAAGCTCTGTGTAGGGCTCTGTGCTGACAGCTCAGAGCCTGGAGCCTGCTTCCGATTCTGTGTCTCCCTCTCTCTCTCTGCCCCTCCCCTGCTTGTGCTCTCTCTCTGTCTCTCAAGAAAAAAATGAATAAAAGTCAAAAAAAATCAAAGTGAAGGAAAATAGGAACAAAATGAATTAGTGAAACACTAATTGGACACAGAGTTTCCCTTTAGACAAGTCAGTCTGGAAAATATAACCCATTATATGAGTCTCAGTGTCGGTGAGATAGAATTCAGTCAGTTCCTCAGGAGAAAAGCGTTTCTTCCTACTATCAGACTTTGAACTGTATTTTTCCCAAGGGCTTTTACAGAGAGCATGTTGTGTGTGGACAGGTTCCTCGCCAACCTCCTGATGTCAATACTGGGATGGCCAGTGACAGGGCTGGAGGTCAGGAACCCTGGAGGTCTGGTGTGAACAGACGGGCCTCCTCAGCTCAACCGCTGATAGGACCCAAAAGGAGACAGGCCCCAGAGGATTTGAATACGCTGACCTATTTATTTTAAGGGGCATAGAACGATCATCAGCAAGGCTTCAGCCTGGCCCGTGGAACCCTGAGGAATTTTTGGAAAGGTAGCAAGAGTTCTTTCAAGGTTACCAAACACTGGGTTCCTCTCCTTAAAAAAGGGACATTCACCTGAAGGCCACACACAAGTGTGCACGTGGGATCAACAAAGGGAAAAGAGAGATTCTCCATGGGACTGGGGACATGTGCTTTCTCTGAGGCTCACCAACAGGGAGAGGTCTGCCCAACCAATCCTGGAAGGTTCTGGACCGGGCATCCTTGGGGAGGTTGATGTCACAAAGCTATGGGAGAATAGGGTGGCAATTGGTAAGGTTGCCTCAGGAGGCCCCGGAGACCCTGGATAAGTCCAGATTTCTAGTTCCTAGGGAGGAAAAGAAGACACCAGTTCAACGCAGCCACTGGAGTTGGACCCCCAGCATCAACGCTGATGGGCTATGTGGACGGAGCAAGAGACAGCCTTTGGAACCTGGACTCCTCCAGTGAAAACGAGTTATGGATTTGCTACGATTTAGGCGCAGCTTAAACAGAACATTCCGTTACCCCAGGCTTACATAGAAAGGGTGTTATTCATCTCACACAACCAGAAGTCCCAGGGAGACGGTACAGGGCTGGTGAGATGATTCAGCAATGGCAGCAAGGACTCACGCTCTAACTTCCTTTTCCACCATCTTTGATTCGTAACCTTCATTCTCATGATGCCCTTCCAGGCTCTGTGTCTGCAATCCAGGCAGGCGGAGGCAGAAAAGATAAAGCTTTTGGAGTGCTTCGGTGGCTCAGTTGATTAAGTGTCTGACTTCAGCTCAGGTCACCATCTCACGGTTCACGAGTTCAAGCCCCGCGTCGGGCTCTGTGCTGACAGCTCAGAGCCTGGAGCCTGCTTTGCATTTTCTGTGTCTCCCTCTTTCTGCCCCTCCCCCTCTCATGCTCGCTCTCTCTCTCTCTCAAAAATAAATAAAACATTTAAAAAAAAAGAAAAGACAAAGCTTTCTGTTGTGAGTCTTCACTATTTTATCCAGAGGAGAAGAAATTTCAGAAATGCTTGTATCGTACAAATCAGGATGTCACTCGATCATCCCTAGCTGCAAGGGCATATGGGAAGATTGCTCTGTTTGCCTTTAAATCAGAGAAAGATGAGGGGAAGGTCAACGTGGCATGCAGGTCGCGCTTTCACACTGCAGGTCCGAAGCCAGTAACGATATGTCTGTCAAAGAGCTGTCTTTAAAACATGTAGCTCACTCATCTGGAACATGGCAAGTACACAGTAAATGTGACTGTGACTCATGCCACAGGGCAGAGCCCCAAACATCTCAGTCTTGGCTAGCTGGACCCAAGAGATCTGTCAGCCAAACGTCCCAGCCTTTCCAGGTGAGTCTCTACTTCAACTATTCGTCGTCTCCACGTGTAATAGATAACAAATCCTGATTTGGGGTGCAGAACATGTGCTCACCACACTAGGAAGCAGTTCTGGTGACAAAGGCTGATAGAAAGTTAAATGACATGGTTTTCAGGGAATCGACACAAAAGCCATTGGAAATGGCAGAAATGTTATCCATGAGATATTTCTCCACAGAGATGCAGCAACGCAAAAAACGAAAACAAAGGCTTCAAGTCTCTTGGGAAAATCTAAGGCTTTAAGAAAAGAGCAGGATGTTTTCTCTTCACCCAAGCGAAAATTTTGGAGAGGAAAGAGGATTTTCTTACAGAACCTGTTATGAATTTACCAGAGCTAGAAGTCAGAGCTTTGACCTTCAGGCCCCTTCTGCACTCGACGAGAGAGAATATAAGTCCTCTAGGCTTGCAGCTATTGGAGCCACTTAAAATACAGTCCCTGAGGGGACAGGGTTGGGGACCACAATTAATCCTGGCATTGAGGGGTCTTCCAACCCCTCCTCCCTTGGGTCCTTCCAAGTGCTGCCTTTCCTGGAGGGAGTGAGACCCTCCCCACTGCCCCACTCGACGTTTGGCTAAAATTAACAGCTCAGGCAATGACAGATGTTGGTGAGGATGTGGCGAAAGAGGATCTCTTTTGTGCTGCTGGCGGGAATGCAAACTGGTGTAGCCACTCTGGAAAACAGTATGGAGGTTCCTCGAAAAATTAAAAATAGAACTACCCTGTGACCCAGCAGTTGCACTACTAGGTATTTATCCAAAGGATACAAGAGTGCTGTTTCGTAGGGGCACATGCACCCCAATGTTTGTAGCAGCGCTATTGACAACAGCCAAAGTATGGAAACAGCCCAAATGTCCATCAACTGATGAATGGATGAAGAAGATTATATATATATGTGTGTATGTATATATATATACACACATATATATAATGAAAATATATATATAGCATATATATTATAATATATATAATGAAATATTACTCAGTGATGTATATTCCATTATATATAATGGAATATTACTCGGTGATCAAAAAGTATGAAATCATGCCATTTGTAACAACGTGGATGGAACTAGACTGTATTATGCTAAGCAAAATAAGTCAGAGAAAAACAAATAACCATATGATTTCACTCATATGTGGAATTTAAGATCCAAAAACACATGAACATAGGAGAAGGAAAGGAAAAATAAGATAAAAACAGAGAGGGAGATAAACCATAAAAGACTCTTAAAGACAGAGAACAAACTGAGGGTTGCTGGTGGGGTGTTGGGTGGGGGGATGGGTAAATGGGGATGGGCATTAAGGAGGACACTTGTTCAGATGAGCCCTGGGTGTTAGATGAAGGGGATGAATCACTGGATTCTACTCCGAAATCATTATTGCACTATATGTGAACTCACTTGGATTTGAATGAACGAATGAATGAATGAATGAAATCAGGGATAGGGAAAGTTTCTATCACCCACCGACAAGTAGCGTGAGCGGCCAGCCCTGCCGTGGCCCAGTGTGGCGCCGTGGTGTGACGCTCCAGGATGGCGCTCTGACAGTCTCTATACAAAGGTGGTGTCACTGCCGAAATTGGAAACTCAACCTATTTCCTTGTTGGTGCGACAGTGTCCTCTTCAGTTCTGTCGGACATTCCAAGTCTGTCCTGCTGATTCTCGGAAGCTAAGTGGCGAGGTGGGGGGGCGCATAGAGCATAAGTCACACGCACATACTTATTAGAGAACGAATTCACAAGCTATTGAGGATGCCTGACTCCTTGAGGCACAGAGCCCGGCCCTCCAGGAAAGCAAGACGGCCTGTTTCAGGTGCTCCACCACCTAGAAGCTACTCTCCTTCCGTCAGGAGCCAGAGCAGCCCACGCCACCATTCCCATTGCTCAAACTATGGAGACGGGGAGCGAAAGCAGAAGACAGGAAACCATTTCCTGGTAATAAGCGACAAGCACAGCTTTCACTTGAGAGAGAATGCGCGGAAGAGTGAAGAAAAGAATCTACGCTATGCCGCTAATTCAGAAATAGAAATCACCAGAACCCGCCCTTTCTGGGGTCCTCCAAGCCAGCTCGACGCTTCCGGGCATTATACCCTGCTTGCCACTAACGGAGAGGTGGGGGCTGTAAAGTAACAGTTGAAAAACCCCAAGTTCCCACTCTCCTCTCTCTTGAAAATAGAGGAAAATGTCATTTCGGTGCCCACCTGCATGGACAGGGTGCCCCAGAGAACACAGAGGAGAATCGCTGGGACCCAGGGCTGGGATGAGGGGAAGCAGGAGTTTGGAAGGGCTGCCCTGGACATCTCACTAGAGGTCTCAGTGATTGGTGAGAGGGGGAGGCAGGGCCTGCTAGCTGTCCCCTGCTTTCAGCAATACAGCCTCTAAACTTCATCCTACTCTATATGGCTACGCAGAGTAAAAACCTACATCGCTGCTCCGTGTGGCCTTATGACTGAGTTCCGGCCAATGGAGAATACACAAGAGTGATGTGACTTCTGGAAAAGGTCCTTAAGAGGCCAAGGCGTGCTCTTCTTCTTCTTCCGTCCATGCTTCTGCTATCTGGAATGAGTTCGTGATGTGATGACCGGTGCTGGAGCAGCCATGGTGGACCATGAAGTGCCTTTGGGATTAAAGGCCACATTGGATAAAGCCACAAATACAGGAGGACCGTGGGTCCCTGGAGATTTTAGGAAGTAGAGGAAACATCAGATTCGGACCACCGGCTTTGAGACTTAATGTGTGAGAGAACTAAGCTTTTGTCTTATTTAAGTTATTTTTTATTGGGGGTTTTGCTGTGCTTGTGGTTGACTCTCTTCACAACGGAGATGAAGGGAATACACCCTACGCCAAAATCACATTGGATATTACTTGTTGTACGTGCATGTATGTCTACATACAGATACATAACTAAGAAGGCTTGAGAAGTCTCTTTAAGTTAAACCCCTATAAATACACACCACACCACAGGGGGCCACACGGGGAAGCACCGCGATGGACCGGAAGCAGACCAAGCAGGGAGAAAACATGGACAAGAGGCTTTATTGTGGTTTCGGTGAGAAGGAGCAGAGGAAGCAGGGCGAGCAGCTGAGGACCGGCTCGTTCGAATAATTTCAGGGCCCTGGGACGTAGGGTGTCCCTAGTTGTTGGGTACTTGGCCCTGGGTAATTAGGGCAGCGGGACAGAGAGAGCCCCGTGGAGGAGGTGGGAGGGATGTGGGCTCTGCCTTGGCTGGTTGGCATTTGAAAGGCCTGCTCCCAGCTGAGCTGTTTGTTATCTGTGGGAAGCGGCTCACTCGGAGAGGGACGGTCCCTCGGTCCCTCGGGGGGGGGGGGGGTGGCACGGCCCCAGACACCAAAGCGTCCCGCACAGAAACTAGGGTAAGGTTATTCCAGAGCCGCAACATTTCCTCCTGGAGCTGGTCCTTGACAAAGACCCGCTAACCTCTCAAAGCCCCACTCAGCTCTGCCTCCCCCCACCGTGCCTGTGGGTCCCCCGAAGTCTGTGCCGCTGTTTGTTTGCGATCATTACCACCTGTGTTCCCCGGGAGCCTCTGGGAGAGAGGGACCTGTCAGTCAGTCAGTTCTCCTCCCTCCACTCCCAGGCCCGGAGCAAAGCTGGCCCCAGGTGGAGTTGCTGAGCCGCAGGACGGATGTGGGTGCCCGCGGCCTGTCTTTGTGACAGGGTTTTCCTCTCCCAAGTTCATATCCAAGGATCCGTACCAAGGCGAGGATGGCCAGGTAAGACAGACTTGCTCAAGTGCCCTGCCCTCTCGGGGGAAGGCAATTTCATAGATAATCTGGGGGCCAGGATTTCTTGTTCTTTGTTAATGCCGAGTGCCTTGCATTTCAGGAATCCGCATTGAAATGGATGAAAACCACAGCTTACTTTGGAATAACCCTGGGTGGGAGCAGCGTGCTCTTTTTTTTTTTTAATTTTTTAAAAAACATTTTTATTTATCATTGAGAGACAGAGAGAGACAGAGCCCGAGCATGGGAGGAGCAGAGAGAGAGGGAGACACAGAATCGGAAGTAACTCCAGGCTCTGAGCTGTCAGCACAGAGCCCGACGCGGGGCTCGAACCCACAAACTGTGAGATCATGACCTGAGCCGAAGTCTGAGCCACCCAGGTGCCCCAACGTGCTCTTAAAAGAAAAAAATCAGGGGGGGGGGATGGGGGAGTGGTGATAGGGAGGAAGAATCATTCTGGGGAAAATTTAGCCACAAATTGGATTTTCTTTTTCTTTTTTTTCCCCCTGGTACTTTAATTTGCTCCTGCCAGGCTTTTGTTATTTGACTTAAAATGGCAACTTGAAATAGCGCACACAGTGCCTACAAGTTAAATATTTCCTTTCCCCTTAATAGTATCAAGCATGATGGCAGCTGCACTGTAGGAAATTAAATGATGTCTAATAATTCAAGATGAGTCCACTTCCCGACAGCTCTTTTATTTTCTCCATATTTTTTTCTTTGCAGCTCTTCCAAAAAGTTTTGTGGCCCTAATCAAACAGACCAACTTGTTTTTCTCCTCTTTCTGTCCCTCCCCTCCCCGCTCCCTTCTTCTCCTCTCCCTCTGGCCCGATCGCTCACCACTACTCAAAAGAAACATTTTCAAACGCCCTAACCTTCAGGCCTCCGTGAAGAAGAACAGGATATATTATCAATGACAGCTTTTTCTAGGGGCACCTGGGTGGCTCAGTCGGTTAAGCGTCCGACTTTAGCTCAGGTCATGATTTGACAGTTCGGGTTCATGGGTTTGGGCCCCTCGTCGGGCTCCGTGCTGACAGCTCAGAGCTTGGAGTCTGCTTCTGATTCTGTCTCTCTCTCTCTCTCTCTCTCTCTCTCTCTCTGCCCCTCCCTCACTCACACGCTGTCCCTCTCAAAAATAAATAAAACATTAAAAAAAGGATAGCTTTTTCTAAAACTGTCATTTATAGACTGTTACGTGCTTTCTGGACGGCAACAGGCAGTGGGAAGTAAGTACAAAGTGACACGAATCCTGTGTCTACAGTCTAGTTCTTTAAATGGTGCTTTTTAAGTCTCTGACTAAATTTGTCATTGAGGCTTTAATATAGAGACCAGTGGAAGCTCTATTTCTCTCTTTTTTAAATTTATTTTGAGCGCGCGTGCAAGAGAGGGAGCACAAGTTGGGGAGGGGCAGAGAGAGAGAGGGAGAGAGAGAATCCCAAGCAGTCAGCACAGAGCCCCACGCAGGGCTCAAACCCACGAACCTTGAGATCATGACCTGAGCCGAAACCAAGAGTCCGACTGACTGAGTGGCCCAGGTGCCCCTGAAGCTCTATTTCTCTTGGAGACACGACGCCAACTCTCCTGCCCTCCAGAACAACTAGCCAGGAACAAAACGGGAGAAGTCATCTAAGCTGATTTCCTTTCCTTCTCTCCTTTTTTTCTTTTTCCTCAGAGGCAAATGGCCCTCCAAGCATGCTTGATGACAGGGCATTCTTGCGTCTGTCCCTGGAGCCCAGGTGACCTGGGAAGATGCTGGTTGAGCAGAAAGTGTAGCGAAGAGCATGGTGACAGCTACCGCTCCCCGGGGGGTGGGGAGGGAAGGGGTTACCTGTGCCACAGAGAAGCAAAGGAGGGCTCTGTGCGGGGCGACCTGTAGGTGGACGCAGGGTCGGAGTGCCTGGCACGTGGGTGGCAGTCAGCGGACAGTTGCTTGAGCCGAGTTACTGAGCCGAATGGAATGTCCCCCAAACAGGGCTCCGAATACCACTCTCATCACAAAAGCGCAGCACACATCGGCCACATCAGGAGTAATCCAACGAACTCATTAAGCAGCGGCATTTTGAAAGCCCATTAGTGAGAGGGAACTTTCTGGAAATCATCAACTGCTGAAGACTCAGCTCATAAAGACTGTTTTTAATAAAGGAGCAAAGACAGGGTCGTGAAGGAGGGACCGAGGGAGCATCAGCACTCGCGGGGCCCACCCTTCCCCTCTCCTTGTCCTTGTTTCCATTTCCCTGAGAACATGGAGGAACAGAAGACAATGTCCACACGTGTCTCTGTGACAGCACGGCTTCGCCAGCCTTTGCCCCCTTCTGTGTCCCCCCGGGTGCAGAGCCCCAAGTGCTCTGTTCCAAGGACACATGCTTTCAGCCATCCCTGCTCTCCGTCGGCACCTGGCTGCCACTTACAACCCCCTCCTCGGCTCTCATCCTAACAGTGGCTGCAGGGACTGCAGGGAGCACGCTGGGGCCGCCACCTCTCCCCACCGCCAGTCTTGTCTTCGCCTCCCTTTCCCCCTCCATGCCTCAGCACGGTGACAGCAGCTGCCTGTTCCACCTCCTCCCCCACCAGTGTCTCACCGCCCGCCCTGACCAGCTCTCAGGTCCCCACCTCATCCACTCTCCACAGGGTAAGCAGTTTGTCCCTGATGGCTCCTGCCTTCTGGAAAAGCTTTCTCTCCTGGGCTTCGAGGACACTCTGTCTCATGGTCCCCTATTCCTTCTTGGCCTCTCACGGTTGCCGGTTTCTCCTCCTTTTCCCAACTTCTAAGCACTGGCTGCCTAGGACAGTCCTCTGTTAGAGTCCCTTTTTATTAATGTTTATTTATTTTTAAGAGAGAGAGAGAGAGAGAGAGAGAGAGAGCATGAGCAGGGGAGCGGCAGAGAAAAAGAGGGAGACACAGAATCCGAAGCAGCTCCAGGCTCCGAGCTGTCAGCACAGAGCCCGATGTGGGGCTTGAACGCAAGAACCGTGAGATCATGACCTGAGCCGAAGTCGGGCGCCTAATCGACTGAGCCACCCAGGTGCCCCTAGAGTCCTTTAAAGAAAGATTCCTTTGTCCTTTCTATGCTCACTCCCTGTCCCCTGGCTTTAAAGGCATATATAGGGGGCACCTGGGTGGCTCAGCCAGTTACGTGTCCCATTCTTGATTTCAGCTCAGGTCACGATCTCACAACTCGTGAGCTTGAGCCCCGTGTCAGGTTGCCCTGCACTGACATCAAAGAACCTGCTTGGGATTCTGTCTCTCTCTCTTTCTCTCTCTCTCTCTCAATAAATAAATAAATAAACATTAAAAAATTAAAACAAAAAAGGTATATAGGGAAGGAAGATGTCCCTATTTATGGTTCCATCTTGGACCTGTCTTCTGAATTCCACATTCACATACTTGACATTTCCCCTGAGGGCCTATACACCTGTCAAATTTGCCATATTCAAAGCCAAACGCTTTTGATTTTTCTCCATAAACGTGTTCTCTCCCATAGTCCATCCGCATCTCGGCAAATGGCAAATTCATTCTTCAAGTTGCTCCGATAAATAATTCCAGAGTCTCCATTTTCCCATTCTCCACTCCCCAGCCATGAGTAAATCCTGCCTATTCTGTTTCAAATTATATCCAGAATCGGGAGCACCTGGGTGACTCAGTGGGTTAAGGATCCCACTCTTGGTCTCCGTTCAGGTGGTGATATCACAGTTTGTGAGATCAAGCCCTGCATTGGGCTCTGCGCTGACAGTGTGGGGCTTGCTTGGGGTTCTCTCTCCCTCTCTCTCTGCCCTTCCCCCATTTGTGCACGCATTCTCTCTCTCTCTCTCTAAAAAATAAACATTAAAAAATCATGGCAAATTATATCCAAAAGCGGATCACTCCCTTTACCTGTGCCTCTTCAGGATGGGGTGTTACAGTGGCCTCCGGACTGCTTTCTCTGATTCCATCCATGCACCCACCCCGTCCCCTCTGAGAGTGGTCTTGTTCTCAGTCAACACTGGCTAGAGCTAAGACACCTCATTGCTGATTTTAATAAGGACGACATGCAGGGAAACTGAAGGATGCTGTCTCACCTAATTCCTCACTCCTGGACCAAATGGCTTGACTTCCAGTTCCTTCCTTCCTCTTTCCCATTTTTGAGTCTCTGATTTGACAAAGGAAAATTATAGAAAAATGTATCCTTTCCTTCCTCCCTGTATCTGGACCTAACGATTTTGAACGTGGAGCCTCACACGAGTAGACAGGGACTTGAACAAGTGTGGACCTCCCTCTCAGGGTGACCGAGCCGAAGACTGACCCGACGCCCTGAAAGATAATGCAGTTAAAGCGAAGAGGCACATTTCCAAGAGCTAGAAACAAAGTTTTCTGAAGATGCCACTTGTAAGAAACAGAAGAAAAAATTGGAAATTTTCAAGGACAAATTTTCAAAAGATTTAACAGAATTTTACAACGATAAACCTAGAGAAGACAACTTTCTAAAATCATAAAATGCTGAATGGAGATGGTAAGTATGATCGCTAAACAGAACTCCAGGGAAAGTTGTGCAACATTGGTATGGTGTTCCAGAACATCAGCTACGTGACTAGAGACCCAGAAGGAGAAACACCACCAGAATGCATACACACTGAAAAGAAAACAAATGATACAGAGCTGAAGAGTAAAATGCAAGCTATGCAGAGAAATCCCAGAAGAAGAAAAGAGTAAATGTAAGAAAAGAGATAATTAATGATTCGAAGAAAGCTTTCAGAACAAAGGAAAGGCTTACCAGTATCAAAAGGCTTACTGAGTCCCAGAGAAAAATAAAGGAAAGGGGAAGAATTTGAATTTCAAGCATAAAGTAAAAAATATTTATATATCCATCCAAGAATACCTGAGGAAATAGAATAAAAAAAAAAGTTATCTGCAAAGGACTTCAGGATTCCCTTCCAGAACAATGGAGTTACTAGGGACTGCTATGTCCAGCCAAACTGTATGAGGTTAATAGGAAGACATCTTAAACTATGGAAGGATCCAGAAGGTACAATCATCGATTGAGGAATTAAACTGAACTTTTATAAAGAGAAAACTGTGTTCAGCATAATACTAGTGAAACTGGATTACCTAAGTCCAATCGACGTTATAATATGATACAAAGGTCAACATAGTCATTGAAAGAGGTGCTACAAAAGTGGCTTAAATTTTTAAATAATTTTGATTGTACTCTATTCCTCAGATTATATTCAGAAGACACAGAATGACATACAGAGGCAGGGAGCGTGGCTGAGCCCAGAAGAAGACCGTCCACGCCCCAGTGTGTCTTCTGTGGTGCATGTAGCATGTCGCCAATGGCTGCAGTGGTCCCATTGCTGGGTGGGTGGTGGAGGCAGCAGCTATTCTCAGATAAATGGAGTTTGGAAGGGTGGAAGACACTTCACAAAAATAAAGGGGCGCCCGGGTGGCTTAGTTGGTTGGGCATCCGACTTCAGCTTAGGTCATGATCTTTCGGTCTGTGAGTTTGAGCCCTGCATCGGGCTCTGTGCTGACAGCTCAGAGCCTGGAGCCTGCTTCCGATTCTGTGTCTCCCTCTCTCTCTGCCCCTCCCCCACTCATGCTCTGTCTCTCTCTCTCTCTCGGAAATAAATAAACATTAAAAAAAAAAAAAAGGAAAAAAAGAAAAATAAAAACTGGGGGTGCCTGGGTGGCTCAGTCGATTTTATGTCCAACTCTTGATCTCAGCTCAGGTCTTGACCTCCGGGTATGAGTTCAAGCCTCTCATTGGGCTCCATGCCAGGCATGGAGCCTACTTAAAGAAAACAAAAGAAAATAATCAATCAATACAAACTGCAGAGGAGAGAAACAATGTTATTTTATTGCAGATGTTGATGACAGAGATAATAGCTCCTGATCTACCTCTTGAGTGTCACCACTAAATAAAATACGATGGATGGTTTCCAAATTTTTAGATATAGTAGAAAAAGGTTCAGTCATTTTCCAGGAACCTTTTGTTGATGTCAGAATAACTGACTTTTGGAACTCTTCTGAGTATTGTTTTTTTTTAATTTTTATTTTATTTTGAGAGAGAGAGAGAAAGAGCAGGAGTGGGGGAGGGGCTGAGAGAGAGAGGGAGACAGAGTCCGAAGTAGGCTCCAGGATCTGAGCTATCAGCACAGAGCCCAATGTGGGGCTCGAACCCACAAACTGCGAGATCATGACCTGAGCCAAGGTCAGCCGCTTAGCCAACTGAGCCATCCAGGTGCCCCTTCTGAGTATTGTTAAAACGACCACTTGAACTTTGAGTCTGCTTCATGACTATGCCTGCCCTGATTCCAATACCCTGTACAGACAAAACCGTTTCTTTCATAGTTGTAGCAAGAGTATGGACATTTTCTAGCAAACGCACAAATTAGGCTGCTCTTCTTATTTTGATTTTCTTGAAAAACTTTTTTAATGTTTATTTTTGAGAGAGAGTGAGAGAGACAGAGCGTGAGCACGGGAGGGACAGAGAAAGAGGGAGACAAAATCCAAAGCAGACTCCAGGCTCTGAGCTGTCAGCACAGAGCCCCACACGAGGCTCGAACTCACAGACTGTGCGATCATGACCTGAGCCGAAGTCAGATGCGTAACCGACTGAGCCGCCCAGGCGCCCCTAGTTGCTTTGCCTTTAAACTGCTGTGACAAAATTCTAGTGGACAGTGAATGGACACATGGCAACCACATTAAAGCCAACTTATGATTGCTAAAAACAATTGCAAAATAAATATTGCTTTAACAAGATTTATTTCTATCAGGGTCTGCTACGGACTGTTGGGCCCGGTCCTAATAAAAGGCCACGGGTTTATTTCTGGTCCTCTGGGGCAAGCATTTCCCAACTTTCTGGAAGTTGCAACATCCTGTTGTTTATTTGATTCTGTGACTTCCTCTCCAGTTCCCTCCACCCAAATTAAACATGCTTTATTTATTTAATATTTAATGGGTGGGAATTTAAACTGTTATTGTTCTAACCATTTCTAGGCACTTTTATGATATCCTTTTACATAATGGGAGCTATTTCCACAGGCCGGGGGATCACAGCTTTAAGGTAATTTTCAAAGGAATGAATGGAACCCAGAGCATGGAGGGAAAAATAAATCAACAGAGAACATCATGTGGCATAGAGTTAAGGAAGGGCAAAAATCAATAGAGAACTTAATCAGTAAAAGACAGGGGAACCCCAGATTCTTCCCCGCAGGACATGGGGTGGGGGGTGGAGGGTTATACTCGTGTTATTCCCCGGAGGACTAAGTTTACTCAATTCGCAAAGTCAAAAAAATATTTTTGAGAAGTTGCTACATTATGGGCAATTTGGTAGGCATTAAAGGGAAAACTAAAGATGAATGAAATATGATTCCCTTGAGGAACTCCAAACCTATCAGGGAAAAGGAGTGGTAAACTGAGTCAGAAAACAGTTAACAGCTACGTTCACTAAGAAGGACCAGAAACCACACCCCGGGCACCTTCAGATTCCAGCAAAACTGGGCTCCTCTCTTGCTATCACGGCTGTGGGTGACGTAAGCACAGCAGCTTCGTTCATTAACCTTGTCATGCCGAACAGCTTGGGAAGAGCTCTTGAAATGGAATCTCTCAAGGGAAGAGCAAAGAACAACCAGGATGCATCCACATTTACCTCGTAAAGGACATTTTTAAAAGGTGTCAGTACTGAGTGTCCAGTTCGTGCAGGTAAAGCAAGGGTCTGGATTTGGGAAGGCGAAAGCAAAGAGAAAAGATGAATTCTCACCATCTCGTAGCCCACAGCCTGATGTCAGAAGGGGAGACTCGCAGGGTGGGAAGGGAATTCAGAGGGAAGTTTGGAGCTGGGTTTCAAGGTTGCCCAGATTCCTTTTACCAAGGGGACGACGCTTAGCAACATCCACCCTACAGCCGCTCAAAAACACCGCACGACTGCCTGGCTGCTGGGATGGCGAGCTAGTTAGTTCAGATGTGGCTTAGTAAGTGGACGGGTCCCTTTTCCCGGGAGAATTCCATAGCCTTCCACATTCATGTTCTCTTCCGCCCAATCTTGTTGCATAATAATTCTCAGACTTCGTGTTTGTATTAGGAACCTGTAAATATTTGTAGCTTAGCTACTTATTGAACTCTGATTACATTTCCTTTCTTGAACCAATTATGCTTTCCCTGGGGTTTGTAAATATCTCTGCTGGACGCAGACATCGGTCTGAATACCCTAAAAGAGGTAATCTATCAGTTTCCATCTTTTTCTCGGAGACCTTCCTCCTGGACCCCTGGGCCATCCTGCCCACGTGCAGAGGTTGCTCTCTGGGTCCGCTCGACAACAAGCGGCTTGTGATCTCCCCTTCGCATTTCCTGCCGAGCCCTCCACTTCTCTCTTGTTGGATTCCCGATCTATGAAGTCAACGTCTTCGTCCTGCATTCATTTCTCTGTTTTCAACAAGTATGTGTGATGCTCCTTAAGGAAGTGCGCATGGGAGGCTTTTCTGCTGTGTTTTCTTATATCGTCTTTGTTGTCTGAGATTTTGCAGGTCTGAAAAGGTCTCTACTGCTGCAGCTGGACTGCGGGGCCAGCACCGCCCGGAAGAGTTTCCCCCCAGCCGCTGGACCGACTTGGAGTTGTAGGAAGGTGAGCTGGATTCAGAGGAAGCTTGGCCAAACTGGAGGAGCCCTGAGAGATGCGAAAGTTAGAGAAGAGGCCCATGGCATGTGCTGGTGGAACAAAAGGCATGAAGGACATGACGAAATTGAAAGACAGCGGCACAGAAAAGACCACTCACCGGAGAGGAAGAAAAGACCACCCACCAGGGGATGTCATTTGGTGCAGAAACCAAACAAAGGTAGGAGGCTACACCCAAGAAGAAAAGCGTTGAGATAGCGCTGGAGAAGAGGAAAGGGATCGTGGAAAATGAAAGCAGAAAGCCACGCCCAAGAATGCAGATGGTGGTCTTTGCAAACATGCAGAAAACATCCGTATTTCCTCAGCAAAGAAGACCCAGGGGCAGGGCTTCCAACCCTGTGCTGAGTTGCATGCCTAAAGCAGACCTCCGCGAGCCGCTAAGATAAAAAATACTGCTTCAACACGATTCATTTCTATCAGGGTCTACTGCAATGGATTGGCTCAGCGTAATAAAGGTACATGGGCTTGGGACACCTGGGTGGCTCAGTCAGTTAGGTGTCCAACTCTCGGTTTTGGCTCAGGTCACGATCTCTTGGCTCATGGGTTCGAGCCCCACGTCAGGCTCTGGGCTGACACTGTGGAGTCTGCTTGAGATTCCCTCTCTCCCTCTCTCCCTGTCCCTCCCCTGCTCATGCACTCTCTCTCTCTCAAAATAAACAAATAAACATTAAAAAATAATTTTAAATAAATAAAAAAACACTAAAAAAATTTTTTTTAAAAGGGGGCGCCTGGGTGGCTCAGTCAGTTAAGCATCCAACTTCGGCTCAGGCCATGATCTCACGGTTCGGGGTTTCAAGCCCCACGTCGGGCTCTGTGCTGACAGCTAGCTCAGAGCCTGGAGCCTGTCTTCAGATTCTGTGTCTCCCTGTCTCTCCGATCCTCCCCTGCTCATACTCTCTCTCTCTCTCTCTCTCTCTCTCTCTCTCTCTCAAAAATAAATAAAAAACATTAAAGAAAATTAAAAAAAAATTTTTTTTCAGGTTCATGAGTTTGTGGCAAGCATTCTCCAACTTTGTCTTTGAAAGATTTTAGTGTCTACTCTCTGTCCCCGGTATTCCGAAATTATGTGCCTTGGTGTAGTTACCTTTTTCACCCATTTAAGCGGGCATTAAGAGGCTATGTTGAATTTCAGGTCTCGGGGGTTGTACTGGATTATTTCTTGGATAATTCCCTCTTCCACTTTTCCTCTGAAACCCTTTTCTGAAACTCTTAGTGCTTGGCTGTGGATCTCAAGATTCATTCTTCAACTTTCAAAGCTTTTTCTATTTTTACAGTTTCTTTGTTATTTTATTCTCTATTTCAGGTTTCCTCAACTTTTTCTACCAAATAATCTAAGGAATTCAGAAGTCCTTTTTGTGAAAGTGTAACATGCTACCATAATATATAGCTTGATGAGGAAGATCCAGTTTAATACACCTTGCCACCCACTCATATGAAGAAATAAAACCACATTCTCCCACCTAACAAGAGTCCCTCTCCGACCCTGCCTTCCCCTCCTCTCCGAAGGTGGCAGCAATTCTGTTTAATTTTGCCTGTTTTTGAACTTTATATAAATGGAATTCTACTCTATGAACACTCATTTCATTTCTTTCACTCAACATGAAACCTGAAATTCTTCCATATTGATAAATGTAGCAGCAATTATTTGTTTATTTGCACTGCTTTATAGTATTTCATTGTATAAATATGTACCATAGGTTATTTATCTAGCTATTCTGTTGACAAATATTTAGGCTGTTTTAGCTTTTGGCCAGTACTAGTAGCATTACTATGATGATTCTTGTACAAGTCTTTACACATACACACATGCACACACGCAAGAAATTGCTGGCGTTGGTCATGAGTTTATTGAACTTCAGTAAATAATGCTAAACCGCGTCCAAGGACTGTATCACCTTACCCTCTCACTGACAGCATCAGAGAGTTTTAGTTGCCCCATATCTTGGCAAATACTTGGTACCATCTGTCTTTTCCATTTTGAAAGTCTAAATGGCAGTGTGAGGACACTTGGGTGGTTCAGTCGGTTGAGAGTCCAACTTCAGCTCAGGTCATGATCTCAAGGTTTGTGAGTTCAAGCCCCACATCGGGGTCTCTGCTGTCAAGGCAGAACCCACTTCTCACCTTCTGTCACCCTCTCTCTGCCCCTCCCCTGCTTGTGCTCTCTTTCTCAAAAATAAACATTTAAACAATTAAAAAAAAATGGCAGTGTGTAGAGGCATCTTACTAGAGGTTTAAACTGCACTTTCCTGATTACTAATAAGGTTGAACAATTTCTCAAATCTTTATTAGCCATTTGGAGATCTTTTATGAGCCAACTGTTCAAGGCTCTTCCCTATTTTTGTGCTTGGCAGACTATCTTTTTCCTTAATTACTTAATATCCTCCGGATAGGAACACTTTGTTGTGGTTATATTCTCTTGCTAGATGGCTGGCCTTGTCATGTTTTATTTTTTTTAATTGTGTCTTTGATAAATAGAAGTTCTGGATTTTAGTGTAGTCATTACAATTTCTCCGTCTCTTCTTTATGGTTGGTGCGTTTTTTTCTGGTTTGGGTTTTTTTTTTTTTTTTTACCCTATATCCCAAGGTGCTGATGATATCCTCCTATGTTAGCTTGTTGAAATTTTATTGTTCTAACTTTCACATTGAGTTCTAAAATCCACCTGGAGCTGATTTCTGTGTGGGGTGTGAGGTCAGAATCAAGTTTCCCCTTTTTCCACAGAGATATGTATTTGATCCTTCACCGTTTATTGAAAAGACCACCCTTTCCCCAGTGCTCTGCAATGACATCTGACCGTAAACCAAGTGTTCACATATGAGTGGGTCCATTTCTGGATTCCCTTTGCTGATCTGTCAGCGTATTTGTCTCTCCTTGCCCGAATACCACCGTCTTAACTTCCTAGAATACCCAGTGATTCTCCAAACCCAGCAAGGAAAGTTCTTCTACTTTGTTCTTCCCCGAGATTGCCTTAGCTATTACTGGCCGTCTGTATTTCCATACATATTTTAAAACCAGCTGGCAAAATTTCACAAAATCCTATTGGAAAGTTGATCCAGATTGCATTCGTTCTGCAAGAAAAAAATTTTTTTTTAATTCACCTATTTACAGTCGTGCCTCTTCTCCTTTTGAACTTGGTTTATTTCTCCATTTATGTAGATCCTCATTAATTTCTCCTAATAATGTGGGAGTTTTTTTGAAGTCGTGTCACCTTTCATTAGATTTATTCCTAGGTATGTGATGCTTTGATCCTGTTGGAAATGATATCATTTTTACGGGTTTATTTTCAAATTGCTTATTGCAGTTCTATAGAAACACAATTGATGTCACATTCACTGACCTTGCTAAATTCTCTCTCAATGCTGCTATTTTAGCTATAGTTGCCTTTGGATTTCCCACATGCTCACGTGTTCCCCATGAGCAATGACATATTGATTTGTTTCTTCTCAATCTCCAAACCTTTATTTGATTTCTCTCTTTTTGCGCCGCCTGGGACATTCAGACCACGTTGGCACCTTTCTCCACCTCTGTTTGCAAGATTGTTGATGAGCCAGGGGCGAATGTAGAAGAGAGTTTCCAGGAAAAAGAGGGAAGAGTTTCTAAAGTTTAGAGCAGGACTGGCCTCATCTGTACAATCCAGGTCTTTCATGGGAAATATCTCTATAGAAGGACTCTAGGGAAACGTTTGGGGTTTTTTGTAGTACCTAGCTCCGGGGTAACTAAGACCTCAAAGAAATAATCCAAACAAAGAATCTAAAGAGATGAGAGAGAACTCCACCCCCCACCCCCCAACACCATGTAGGGAGCTTTAATTCCCTTATTTGTGTCATCTCCTACGGATGTGGTTTCCAATATTTATTGGACACAGCTTAGGCTGATTGGTACAACACAATTATTATTGTTATGGATTGAAGTGTGTCCCTCTCTCCCCAAAGCCTCCTATGTTAAAGACCGAACCCCCTCAGAATGTGACCGTATTTGAAAACAGGGTCATTGCAGATGTAGTTAGTTAAGAAGAGACTGTTACAGCAGGCACTACTGGGCTATGATGTGTGTCCTTATAAAAAGAGAAAACTTGGACAGGCACACACACACAGACACACACACACACACAGGAGAATGTCATGTGAGGATGAAGGCAGAAATCAGAGCGATGCTTCTCTCAGCCAAGAGAGCTCCTTCCCTCCCAGCCCTCAAAGGAAATTGACCTCACTGACATCTTGATCTTGAATTTTTGATCTCCAGAACTGTGAGACAGTAACTTTCTATTTTTTAAGCCACCCAGTCCACAGTACTTTGTTAGGGCAGCACTAGCAAATGAACACACCAATGTTTTTACAGAGGACCATGGGGAGGGGAAGGAGGGGAAGAGTGAGGGAGAGGGAGGGAGACAAAGCACGAGAGACTCTTGAATACTGAAAACAAACTGAGGGCAGAAGGGGGAGGGGGAAAAGGGAAGGGGGTTGATGGTCTTGGTGGAGGACTCTTGTGGGGAAGAGCACTGGGTGTTATATGGAAACCAACTTGAGAATAAACTATAAATTTTTAAAAAATGCACCAATGTTTTAATGTGTTTTTCTCCTATTACCAGCAACAGAGAATATTACGTGGTTTTGTTTCCTGGTTGTAATTCAAAAGGGAATTTGAGTATTAAGAAGTCACTAAGATAATAAAAGGACTTTAGAGCATGGCATGGGACCCAGTATACCTTGCAGAAGTGTGTTTATCAGAGTATCCTGGAATGCTTCAATGTGCAGACCCCAGCTGCGAACTTCTCAGGAAGACTGTCCTGGAGTGGGGTCCAGAAATATGCATCTTTATTATGCCTCCTGATCATTGTGACTTACATTAAGGTTTGAGAACCGCCACTCTAAAGGCAGATGTTTCGTCATTGGTGGAGAGACCCTTCTTATTTGAGTATTCCACCCTGTGCAACTCAAATCACATTGTGATGGTTGATTCCAGCTGTGGTGTCGGAGAGCTCCGACGAAACTCCAGATGTTGCTGCGAAGGCATTTTTTTTAGGTGACGTTAATATTTAAATCAGTTGGCTTTGAGTAATGCAGATGGATACGGGTGGACCTCATCCAATCATCTGAAGGCTTTGAGAGAAAACACTGAGTTCTCTGAGGAAGATGAAATCCTGCCTCCAGAGAGTCTTTAGATCGATGCAGCTTCAAATCTCCCCTGGGGCTCTAGCCTGCTGGTCTGCTTTGCAGATCCCAGACTTGCCAGCCCTCACAATCACATGAGCCAATTCCTTAAAATAAATCTCTCTAGATACACACTTCCTGTTGGTTCTGTTTCTCTGGAGAAGCCTGACTAATACATACATCATGTCCATTACTGTCTCTGATATCCGTGAATAAGACTGAGCCTATAATCATGTATTGTCTTCATTAACTCCAGTTGGTGATACCACTGCTACTTTCATTCATTCTGCAAATAATTTCGAGCCCCTATGAGGTGCAGCGCAGTCTGGTAGAAGTTCCAAGACTTCTGCACCAACCACACTAGCTGTCTGACTTCAAGAGTTTAGAATTTTACTAGAGACATTGAGGTATGAGGTATCTGATTCTCAAAGGAATCCAGTACGTGGCTACCTAGGAGTGGTAATTTGCTTCTTTCAAATATACTTGTCTGAGGCCTTAGTCAGGTAAAAAGTTGATTTTTCAAATTTCCTGACCTGAGTGGTATTCGATTTCATTGGTCAGATAAATCCGTGTTTTGACATAGCGATGAATCCAATGATCCATCGTGTATTCCATTTGTGCTTTAAGCAAGGTGAATAGCACTCACTAGAGTACTTGCTTTTCTTTCTTGGAAAATTGTGTCTTCCTTGGTAATAAGGAACATTTATTTAAAATGTGCTGAGAGTGCTTGACAGATCATGAGTCAGATATGAAAGGGTGGAAGGCTGCATCAGGAAGTAGACGCAAGCAATGGTAGGCGTTCATTAGCTCTTCCAGATTGCTCTTCCATGTAGTAAATCGCTACTTCAGTCCCTCAGATTTAGGGGAGAACCTGACTCACTCAGCTTTGATTGTCTGCTGAGAGTGGGGAGTAGGCCTGGAGCAAGAGCAAGCAAGGACACGCCACCACTCCCACAGCAAAGGGAACTTTCCAGCCCTCCTCCCCTATCCGGGGGTTACTAGGCTACGAGAGCTGATATCTCTTTCCCTATTGTGGCTGTGAAGATGTGGAAGATGGCATTTACTGTCAGGTTGAGGGAAAGCTGGAGGCATGCTCCTCTTGGTGATGGGATCAGATTCTGGGACACTGATTAAGTCTCTGTTGTCACTTGTTAAGCCAGGCACAGATATGGCGCTAGACATCAATGAGGTTAGAATTCACCAGAGACCAGGGGCGCCTGGGTGGCTCAGTCAATTAAGCATCCAACTTTGGCTCAGCTCATTGATCTCACAGCTTGTGGGTTCGAGCCCCGTGTTGGGGCTCTGTGCTGACACCAGCGAGCCTGCTTGGGATTCTCTCTCTCTCTTTCTCTGCTCCTCTGTTCATGCTTTCTCTCCCTCCCCCCAAAATAAATAAATAAACTTAAAAAAAAGAACTCACCAGAGACCAATCTAAGGGTGTGCCATCTTGCCCTTTCTTTTCTTTGCCAACGTGGACTGGGTTACTGCTACATTTCAGTCCCTGGAAGCTGGTGGTAATAAGCAAAACCATCTTTAATTTCTAAGCCATTCACAAAATCAAAATATGGATCAGAAAGGAAGAAAGAACCAGTGTCATGTGACCAATTCCTCCTTGACACCCTGACTGGGCTCATGGCAGCAAAAAGATTTGACCTTGATGTCACCTTTAAGCCCCAAAGAGTCTTCGAGGGTGTTAGGAAATGCAGACACTGTCATTAGGATCTCCCAAAGCAAGAACATTGGGCGGGGCCTTGGAATTTGTGATAGCCGATGAAAAATGATGACAACCCACTATCTTCCATTTTAATGGAGACTCTTTGTTAAATGATATTACTTGGGCCATTAAAGGACCCCGGTAGAATCTGGAACGGACTGAGATTTCAAACATTTTCACTCTTGGTTTAGGACAAGAGAATGTGGACATGGGGTACCCCAGTGACATGGATATCGAGAGTATCTGGGGTGGGAGGTCCCAGAGCCATCTAGCTGGCTATGTCTGCAGGAGCCAGCTTCGTTCTTCTGCTTCGTTCCTTTCTGTATTTCTGGGATGTGCCTCATGCATGGTTGCAGAAAAACTGCAATGAATTGGAATAACCTAAAATAACCAAAAGTGACATCCACTTTTGTTCCTCCTGAGTTATTCTCAGAGGCTACACCACACAAGGAAAATGTATTTGGAAAATAGCTCGTGAACGTCTCCAAGACGGGCAATAAAAAACAGACCATTCAGAGCTAGCTTCTGGAGGCTAATTAACCCTCTTTGCTGCTCAAAATGTAACCAGTGGACTAAACGTCCCAGATAACTGCGGCAGCTCTGTGTTCCCTCTTGATGGACAGACGCCACATCGTGGTGGCGTGAATGAGGTTGAAATTTGCTAATGCTGATGTGACAAATGAAACTGTCCATTATTTCACCAGCAAAAATGGGCTTATTTGAGAAGAGCAGAGAATTGCAATGTGGGACATGCGAAGTATGGCAAAATCATAGGCAATCCTGCAAAACAAATGTGAGGTAAGAGGGGGCTGGGGAGGGGCTGTGATAAACACAAAGTCCATTGGAATAAACCGGAAGCTAGAAGTGTAATAGCTTTTCACTGGCTGAGTTGTGACAGTCTGTCATTGGCTGGGCTGTTGCTGGGTGTGGAGAAAATCTTTCTCTCCCCTGCTGGGGTAGTCAAGGATAAGCTTTTTCCTGTTGGAAATGCAAGGTTTGTTACTTTCTGGTGGGTCTGCAATTGACAAGGACAAGCAGTTAGGACTTAAGGCGTGAGAGCTCCCCCTTCTGGTTTCCAGGGTCCATCTTAAACGAGATTTTCTATTTCAGTTTCACGCTAATAATTCTCCAACCCAGACACATGCAGAGGAGGAAAATGCTAGCTGTTAGGGCTGGAAGAAATCACAGACACCACTGGGTCCCACGGCTGGTTTTTACAGATGTGAATCCACATGCAGTGAGAGTCATGACTTACCTAGGACCACACAGCTCATGGCGGCCATGCCGAGACTAGAACCCAGGTCTGAACTCCAACTCTGGGCTTTCCTTAAAGACTGCACCACCTCACTGGCAACAGGAGGCCTGGCGTGTGCGCTGCTGGTCATGCTGCCCATGCTCCTCTTACCAACTGAGATAGACCAAGACTTACTTCATCAGTCAGGAAGCCAGAAAGAGCAAGGAAACAATTTGGCCCTACAGGGTGGAGACAAAGTGGCTTCTTTCAGTGGGTTGCTAAGTTCCCCATTTAACATGAGCCAAAGAACAAGTCCAGACCAAAAGCCTCTTACCAACAAAATTCTTCCTTTATATAGACATCTGCACTTTTTCAGCAGGGGCTGTGGGCCATTAGGGCCATGTGCTTGTCACTCCGCTCACAACAGATGTTTGCTGCTACTTGAGGACTTCCCTGTGATGTGGTTATTGTTTAATTTTTCCTGTAAAGAGAGTTTTGCTCAAATTCAACAGGACGGCTTAAATGCAAACCAGGGTGCAGTGCCCTGCTGTGTATTAGTTACACCAGCACATCAAAGCTCTAAGGAAGGGGTCTGGGGTTTCTTCCAATGCGCCAAGGGCCCTCCAAGCACTGTGCTGTGCTGAGTGGGGGAATCTGTGCCTCATTCTGAGAAGAACTGACGTTCAGCTACGCTGCAGGATTGTCCTGCTAGGCCCTGTTGTGCCTTTTGTTCCGAAGTCTAGACCTTTGAAGTGAGCTGGCAAAACTCAACCACATAAGGCCACTTGGGCAGGGGCCCATGGCCAGACAATGGAGAGGGGGTAGGAATGGCCACATTCCTCACGGCCACCCAGCTTTCCTCACTTCACACAGGCAAATGGACTCATTTAAGAAAGGGCTGTTAAGAAGCCAAACAGTGAGATGAAAAATGGCTGTCCGTTGTGACCCATGTGTGCTGAGCCAGAGAGGAATCAATTGAATCGGATCAATAAATATTTACTGAGAACCTCTCATGGGCAAGAAGCAAAAGTCTGGGCAATGCTTACTCTCAAGAGGTGATTGTAATTTTATTTTATTTTATTTTATTTTATTTTATTTTATTTTATTTTATTTATTAATGTTTATTTATTTTGAGAGAGAGGAAAAGAGAATGCAGTGGAGGAAGGGCAGAGAGAGAGAGAGAGGGAGACACAGAATCTGAAGCAGGCTCCAGGCTCTGAGCTGTCAGCACTGAGCCCGACATGGGGCTCAAACCCATAAGCCATGAGATCATGACCTGAGCCAAAGTCAGACACTCAACCAACTGAGCCACCCAGGCGCCTCAAAGGTGACTATAATTTTAAATCAACTCCCTTATCACGTAGTGACCAACTAAAATACGAACACATGAGTGACTTAAGAACCAAGGCTGAAATAATATTTCAAGAAGAGATATTCAAGCACAGTGATTCATTAAGTGAATAAGGCTGTTTGCCATAGGTCGGGGGAGGGAGGGACTAGTCAGGCCGGGTACAGCTTTGCAGGACAGGCTGTCCTGGTGGGAAGCATTTGGTTTGGACTTCACGAGATGGTATTAATTTCTGTGTAGCATCCTGTCTTGTGAACAAGTAAGGTTTTATCAGTCTTGTTAAGGAGTGAAGAGCCACCTGACTGTCACAGACAGCGATTCCTTTATGATAGGATCTGGTCCAAACCAAAGAAAACACATGACTGATGATGCGATGGCCTTGTTCTTAGATCTCGACAATCTTTCAGGTTCACACATGTGAACAGTCTCCTGCCACACAGCACGGCCTACACAATGGATCTCAGCTCATCTGCCCTTGGCATTCAGACATCCACTTGATTCCTAGTTTCACTGCCATACATGTTATGATTCAGGTTCTCTTCACTTCTGCCCCAAGCCTCCTCCTTTCCTTCCAGATAATTTGCCAGGTTCACAAAAATGGACACTTATGGAGTCCATTTATGGAACTCTCGTCTTTTTCTCTCTTGGGAGAAATTGGGGTGGGCAATGGCCCACCCTTTCCCAAAATTACAGTCATTCCTGTATTCATTCTATAATTCAATAACATTTATTGAGCCCCAGCCACGTATAGGTGCAGGGGATTCAATAAAAAACATTGGAATCTGTGGTCAAGTGAAGAAGGGATATAAGAGAGAAAAGAGGCTGTGAAAATACTGTTATATGCACCGTGCCCAACCTGGGAAAAAATCCTGGAGGAGTGACATCAAAGTTGAACCCAGTGAGTAGGAGATGGTCCCTCAAATATGGACAGAGGAGGGGTGCCTGGGCGGCTCAATCAGTTAAACGTCCGACTTCAGCTCAGGTCATAATCTCACGATCTGTAGGTTCGAGCCCCACGTCGGGCTCTATGCTCAGAGCCTGAAGTCTGCTTCAGATTCCATGTCTCCCTCTCTCTCTGCCCCTCCCCTGCTCACTCTCTGCCTGTCTCTCTCTCTCAAAAATAAACATTAAAAAAAAATTAACAAACAAGCATAATGTTTAAAAACATGGACAGAGGAGAGGGATTTCTGACCAGATAGGAGAATATGTAGAAGGTCCCAGAGCCTGAGGGCAGGGGTGATATTGCAGAAGCTCAAAGATTGTTTCAGAGAGCTGAGCGAAAGATGAAGCCAGGGAGCGGAGCAGGGTCAGTGGCTGAGGGCCTTGTAAGAATGCCAAGAGCTTTGACTCTGTCAAAAGGGCAGTGGGGAGCTAATGAAGAGTCGTAAGCTCTTCAGCATGACAAGCTCAGAGCTGCTTGCCCCATTTAATACTCACCCGGCATTTTTTCTCTCTCTCTCAGCATTTTAAAGAAACGATGGCGGCACCCCAATGCAGCCTTAGCGGGCATGGAAAGGAGCAAAGCGTTTTCTCATTTTACAGGTGAGGAAACCTGAGATACATGGAGGTGTCAGGGCTTGCCAAGGTCATGCAGGAGCCAAAGGTAGAAGTTGAGCAATCAGCGAAGTTCGTGACAAGAGAGGGAAATAGGATAATGGTGCAATGAATATACTCTCCAAGGAGAACTGAGCTAATATATGGTATAAATTCTTCAAATGATTTTTTTTTAAAGAGCCAAATTCCCTGATTGAAATTTAACCAGGAATGTACTGTGCAAGTTGGGACATCGAAGGTCAAGGCTTTGGAATCACACTGCAAATATCTCTGATCCTGCCTCCTAAAATACAGCAAGACCAAGAACGATGTCACCATGCAGTGAGTGAAAGCAAGGGCCCCCGCCTTGAGAAAATAATGTGCTTCACTACTATACGCTTGGTAGTGGATTCGTGGCAGTCTAAGTTGTTTCTTTTGAGGGGGAGAAACAAAAACATCAGCGACTTTTGCTATATGGGAATGCAGAAGGAAGAGCCCAGGGTCAATTATTCAAAACCATGGGGAGGTAGACAGTGGCCTGTGTCCTCCAGACAATCATGACACCCATATCATAGGACTTTGGTTTGAGGACAGCATGCATTAATGCGCGTCAAAACACTTAGGCCCTCGTCGCCAGGCATATGAGAAGTGCTCTATTTGTTAGCTGTCCTTTCCCTAAGCTCCCTTAACGATATGTGCACCCGTTGGGAGAAACATGGTAGTAGAAAGGTCTTCTGCATGGACAAGTCTTCCCCGGAATCTAGTGGGGCCCCAGGTGTATCTTTAGGAGAATGGAGTCAAGGAGGGTGTGGGACACGTCTCCGGGCAACACCCAGGGGGATGCAAGCCCAGGACATCACCCCGTTGTCCGAGCCACATCCGCCATATAGTAGAGGAGAGGAAAGAATACCTGGGCACATACACTGCTGCTAATGGAAAACTGTGATTCTGGTGTGGATCATCCAGAATCCGTAACCAAATACAAATGGACAGAGTGCATCCTGTGTAAAGAGTGATTTAGCTAAAAGTGCGGTGTTTGAAAATTACTGTAATTTTAAAATTTTATTTATAAATTCATTATATTACTTTAATATATAATATTTACTGAAAGTCCCTGGGAAGCCAAATTAGAACAATACATAAAAAGGAGAGGAAGATAATACCATTTTCTACGCAAAAATACCATTTTCTACCTTTTCCAAGGACTTATATCAGGTTCACAAATCCACGCTTGCTGCCCTCCATTTTCTGACTGATCCTTTCTACCCATCTCTGGATCACAGATTCAGCCAGGAATGAAGACGCCTCACCCTTGGTAAGAGCCCTTGACCCTTAATGGCATCATTTGAGGAGGTAAATCTGCATAATCAAAGTCCCTTCAGTTTTTTATGCAAATAAAGAGCTACAGGCAGCCAGGAGCTGTCTAGATTCAGCAACACTCTACTGGCAGATTCTTTCCTTTATTATTTTTAAGTTTATTTATTTATTTTGAGAGACAAAGAAAGTGTGAGTCTGGGAAGGGCAGAGAGAGATGGAGACACAGAATCTGAGGCAGGCTCCAGGCTCTGAGCTCTCAGCACAGAGCCTAATGCCGGGCTCGAGCTCACAATCCATGAGATGATGACCTGAGCCGAAATTGGATGCTTAACCAACTGAGCCACCCAGGAGCCCCAAATTCTTTCCTTTAAAAGGCATCTAATCATTGGTTGATATCTCCCGGGATAGACAAACAGGTAAATCCTACACCTTTAAAATTATTTCTCCACCACCTTTAGTATTATTTTATTTTATTATCTTATACTTTTTTACTGAAGGCCCCCCTGGTTGGTTTCCATCGGTCGTGCGCACAGGCAGGGTTGTGCCACGCACTGGCCCCTCTGTTTCAGTGGATGACCTCTCTGCTTGGTCCCTCCGGATATAGACAGAAACAACCTGCTTTCCGATGTAACCAACTGCTTTGACCTCTTAGAGCCAGCTTTTTCCCCTGCTCCAGATTTAGCCAGAATGTATTTGTATCATAATCTTGCTAATTTAACTCTTTACATGGCCATGACTTGGGTCAATACCTTTTCTTTCAGCAATGATGGGTTGACATTCTCCTGTGACCTCTCGTCTATGGAAATCACGAAAGCAGTCTGAACTGGGACGTCTGCCTCCGATCTCAGACTTCCACCTGCAATGTGTTATCTTAGGTCTATAAATGTTTAATTGATTAGGATTTCAACACGTTTCCAATATGTCTAGGTAATGCTTTGCTTAAATGCTAGCACTGCTAATACGTGCCAGAGCCAACATTTACTGTTCCTCTGACAAGGAAGTTTTATCCAGAATATATAAAGTGCTATTATCACCCAGTAACAAGAAGGCAAACAATCTAATTTAAAATGGGGGAGAAATTGGGTCCTTCCCAATGGAAGCTATATGAATGACCAATTAGCATATGAAAGCTACTTCACATCATGAGTCGGCAGAAAATTTGAATTAAACTCACAAGGTGCCTTTGAATGGGTAACATTTCTTAAAAAGACCCAACAATACCAAATGTTGACAAAGATGTGCAACAATTAGAACTGTCACCCATTTGGGGCGCCTGGGTGGCTCAGTCGGTTAAGCATCCGACTTCCGCTCAGGTCATGATCTCATGGTTCATGGGTTCCATCCCTGCATCGGGCTCTGTGCTGACAGCTCGGAGCCTGGAGCCTGCTTCCGATTCTGTGTCTCCCTCTCTCTCTGCCCCTCCCCCACTCGTGCTCTGTTTCTCTCTGTCTCAATAATAAATAAAAACATAAAAAAAATAAAATAAAAAAGAACTGTCACACATTTCCAGTAGTGATGTAAAATTTTACGACCATGTTGGTTATTTGGCAGTTTCTCATGAATGTAACATATACTTGCCATATGGCCCAGCCATTCCACTCCTCAGTAGATACTCAAGGGCAATAAAAACACATATCCACACAAAGACAGATACATGAATGTTTATAGTGTGATTTTTTGGTAATAACCTCAAATTGGAAATAACTCAAATGTCTGTCAACGCATACACAGACCCTGGTATACACATATAATAGGTCATATAATACTATTCAGGAAAAAAAGGAATTAATAAAAAAACTCCTTGATATAACTTCATAGAGCTGTTTATTTCCATACCTCGTACCATGTCAGCCAGTGCTCCCTTCTTTCCCATTTCGTTTTCTCTAGCTTTGTAGCTGAGTTTCTAAAAATGGGCCTCCCTGGTCATAACTCAAGGAACAAACAGCATGGATATTATAAGTGAATGGAGTCACACACACACACAAATATGTGCCACATGGCATTCTAAAGAGGAAAGACTAAACTATCTTGATAGAAATCAGATCAGGGGTTGTTTTGTGTATGTATGGCAGTGACTTTCTGGGACAGGGCACGAGAGAACTTTCTGAGGTGATAAAAATGCTCTCTGTCATGCATTTGTCAAAACTGATTAAAGGCTGTGCACCCTTCACTTTCTAAAAATAAAGGATCTCAGTTAGATGGGTCATGGGTGTTAAGGAGGACAGTTGTGATGAGCACTGGGTGTTGTATGTAAGTGATGAATCACTGAATTCTACCTCTGAAACCAATATTACACTGTAGATTTTTAAAATTCATTTTTGAGAGACAGAGAGAGACAGAGCCTGAGTGGGGGAGGGGCAGAAAGAGGGAGACACAGAATCCGAAGGAGGCTCCAGGCTCTGAGCTGTCAGCGCAGAGCCCGACATGCGGCTCAAACTCACAAACTGCAAGATCATGACCTGAGCCGAAGTCAGACACTTAACCAACTGAGCCACTCAGGTGCCCCTACACTGTATATTAACTAACTACAGTTTAAACTAAAAAAAGGATAAAGTAGGGGCGCCTGGGCGGCTCAGTTGGTTGAGCATGTGACTTTGGTTCCAGTAGTAGTCTTGTGGTCCGTGGGTTCGAGCCCCGCATCAGGCTATGTGCTGTGGCTTTGGGAGCCTGCTGGAACCTGCTTTGAATTCTGTGTCTCCTCTCTCTGCCCCTCCCCTGCTCATGTTCTCTTTCTCTCAAGAATAAATAAACATTAAAAGATTAAAAACAATTTTTAAATAAAATTTTAAAAAAGGATAAAGTAAAAAAAAAAGTGCCCATCTCGGTAGTGTTGTCGTGTGGATTAAACGAGATGATGCCTGTAACACATTAAGCAGATTCGAACACAAAACAGGTTCAGTTTCTGAAGTGAGACCGGAAGCTTCTGCTTTCAGAATGGAAGCCATAATGAATTAGAGCTACCCATGTATCATGAAAGTTATTTATCAGTTTTAAACTTCTCCCCAAGTTTCTGGGACTTACAAAAGCAAGTTGAAGAGCTTCCAGGAGAATGAATTAATGGAAGGAAGAAGAAGGCAAATAGCTGCTCTACTTTAGATAAGAAGAAAGGAAAGAGTAATTTTCTTTGCAACTTAGTCTCTTTGTTTGTATAGTTAAACAACCACTTATTTGTAAGACCTCGTAGACAGGCGAAATGTACACATTCAAAATTTGCAATGTAACAAAACATGTTTTAAATCAAGCAAGAAAAGCATTAATTATAAGTTTGTTTGTTTTTTCGATTACAGTAAGAGACTATGAGGGAGTTCAGTGAAATCCTTCAGTTTTCTTAAAAAAAAAAGGGGGGCTCTAGGCTTAAAGTCCATGAGTGGCTTAAAAGTAATTTATATCCATATAAACCCACACAGATGCTCAGTTATTCCAAAATCCAGAGAGACCACTGGAACAAATCAAACCTGGCACAGAAGAGAACTAGGTTAGCCCTGAAAATGCACAAAGGGGAATTTGAAAATGGTTAGTTTGTCCAAAAAAGAGATTTGGAGCAAAAGTGCAGATTTCTGCCATGTTCCTTGGTATAAAAGCGGTTCTGAGTATTTCTTTGAAATAGAAATCATAGAGCTAATTATTTCTGAGCCCTGTGTAATGTGATCTCTTCCTCCTTTTGTTTTCTCTAGCGTTTGTAGCTGGGTTGATGCAAATGGGACCCCAACATATGTCCAAGACTACTGGAGGGTCTGAACCAAACAGGGCTCCGTGTTCTGCTGCCTTGTCAACTGATCTTGGGATCAAGGGTGCTGGGATGTTCCCTGGGTACCATTATAGGCACTTGCTGCCCCCCCACTCAGCCAGGCTTGACCTGTACTGAAAGCCTGTGCTTCAGGGAAGCAGGGCAGCCAGACAATGAGACCGTGCTCTCTGTGTCAAATGTCAGTGTGGAGATACCATTCAGTGGCAGATTTGATGTGTTTTACAGGTGGGGACTGTGTGACAAAGCCAAGAGTCATCTTTCCACTTGCACAAAATGCTATGGTTTGTAGACCGTTCATCTGGACCTTCTGGGACTTCTGTCCTGTTAAGCTTACTAAATCACTTGACACTTTTGTTAGAGAGGATGTGGTGGTGATATTATCTTTGGGCCAGAAATGCCAGTGAGAGCTGTTGTCACTGAGCCAGATTCCCTGCATTCGGTGGTGATTTTGGAGCCCTGGGATGTTGGGGTTAGGCAGAAGCACTGAGTCACAGACAAGGACTCATGGTGATGGACAGCAGAAAAAACTATGCAGTAATCAGACTATTCAGTAATCAGAATAGTCTGTCCTGCTATGTCTTTGGTGTTGGTCATGGTGCCCCTAGAACTGAAATAGTTGGGCACGAACTGAAGTCTTAATTTCTATAAGCAGAAAAGTTTTATGTCTGGTGAATGGAAGTCTGAGCTGAGTCACCACAGCCTCTCAACCAGTTCTCAGACTTGAGTCAGCTCAAGTCTGGAGTGAGACAAGAAAGACCAAGTTTAAGGTCTTAGATTTAAGGAGGCGCTTACTCCCGGGGTTACGCAATAGTAGGAATGGTTCCTGCAGGACCCTGGGAATAATCGCCTCCTTAAATTCTGTGCACAAGTCTCTCTCTTGCTTTGCCTTAGCCCTTGCCAACAGATTCCCTTGAATGAAAGGGAGGCTAAGCCCTCTAGAGGAAGGACCATGCTACATAGCAAACTGTAAATCTTCCTGCAGAAGCAACTGTGGCCATTTACAAGTGATTGTGTATTGGGGAAAGGTAAATAATCTGGCCTCTCAGGGATATTCAAGCCCCTGGTTCTGATCCAAAACTCATTTCTGGAACCAAAACACCACTATACTCCACTAGTCAGAGCTAGGGCTTATGAAGATCAGGTGACCAACTCAGTTTTGATGTAAGTCCATCTTATAGTGGACCCAGTGGGCCCTAAACCCACCCTTTGGTGATTTCCTCAGTTTGGAATGTATAATTGGAACACACTCAACAACACGAAATGTGTGAGGAATGCATAATTGGAACATACTCCGTGAAAGGCAAACTCCCCACATCGGTTCCCTGATCTCTGGAGTAAAGATGTTAGAGTGAAAAGGGGCCAAAAAGAAGCCACTACAGCAGCCTTTACTGAACAAAACAGTAAACTAAAAGCAAAAGTACATTCATGGGGAGATTTCAGAGATCACTGCCACCTAATCAAAGTCTCAAAAGATGCAAGAGTAGCAATTCTGACATGTCTCCATCCTATTCACCTATTTGGCCTGTGTAGAAGACTTATGAGTCTGGGAAAATGAAGATGGATTCTCACAAACCTGGTCCTGCTGTGACTCCAATCACAGCTATTATTGCAGATGTGCTTCTATTGCTGTATTGAATCAATACATCCCCTAGTAAATGTATTTAGCTGTTGATCTAGGGAATGCTTTTTCTCTACACCTGTTAGGAAAAGCCACAAGAAGCCATTTACTTTCAACTGGCAGGGTTTAGAAACACATTTCAACTGTCCTATCTCAGAGCGATATCCACTCTCCAGTCCCAAGTCTTTTCTAAACACCCTTCCATCACATAAGACATCATGTCAGTTCATTATATTAGAGATATCATGCTGATTTCTCCCTGGTGAACAAAAGAAGCAAGCATCAGGAGATAATGTTTTTCACCCTTCTGCATGTCTTACAAGCAGAGGCACTGACTGTTTTTATTCTGAACTATCTTTCAAGGAAAGTTGTGTAATGACTAGGCTTGGACCAGAGGTTAGGCATGCTTACAGGACAGCATAATGATAATGTCTCCCTCTGGAGCAAAGGGCAGACACACTTACTACCCATTATAAAAAATTCACCTTCCCTAAATTCAAGGTTCTTCTGTAATAGAACCTGCTCTGTGAACAGGTATCACAAGGTGCTCTTTGTGTTGCTTTGTAGGAACTTGAGCTTGGGAACTAGTACAAGACAGGCTGATATTCTCACTGCTATTGCTCTGAATAGGAAAGTCTTTTGTCTCTGACCTAGGAATCTCATGCCTTCTACCAGCATCCATGAAACTGTGGCAGGTAACTCATTAGCTTACAAGTAGTGTAAAATCTCAGAGCCTTCACAGTTATTAACAGCAATGGCTCTAGATACTTTGATAAAAAAACAAAAGATAGGAAATAAATTCCACAAAAATTTAGAAAGGTACCACCCCCTTGGTTAAATTTCCGGGAGATCAGTGATTTGGATTTTGTTGAGATATCCCTTCCAAGATGAAGAATAAGCTGCCACATATGTCCCCTGTGATACTGTGATTTATAATAAAAAATATGTAGTTGGTCTTTGTTCCCACTTCTGGCACAGAGCTCCCCAAACCCTTGGAATTTCCTAATTTATAAGAGCAATCGAGGTGTCTTTTGTTATATTAACAAGGAGACTTTTAGAAAGCACCTAAAGATGGAGGCTGGTTTCCAGGGGACCCAATCATGTGAGTAAAAGGCTGAAACTTTCAGTCCCACCTTCTTGAGCTCTGGGGAGAGGAGTGGGGCTGGAGATTGAGTTCAATAACCAATGGCCAATGATCTAATCAACCATGCCTATGTAGTAAAACTTCCATAAAAACCCAAAAGGAGAGCATTCAGAGAACTTCTGGGTTGGTGAAGATGTGGAGATTTGGGGACAGTGGCGCTCAGAGTGTGGGAGCTCCACACACATTTCCTCAGATCTTGGGCTGTACATTGCTTCTATCTGGCTGTTCCTGAGTCATATCCTTTTATAGCAAACTGATCACCTAGTAAATATTCCTCTGAGATCTATGAGCCACTCAAGCAAACAAATCAAATGGAATTATGGAGAGGTTCATCCTCCATCCTACTGTTCTACCCAGCATTGCCTCTGATCAAGGGACCTACTTTTCAATCAATGAACTGCAGCAACAGGTTCATTCTTGTGGAATTTGTTGCTTTTACTCTGTTTCCCATAACTCCACGTGCCTGGCTTCATGGAACAATGAAGAGCCATTTGGAAACGCAGTTACACTGTCAGCTGGGTGCATGGAGTGTGTAATATACTTTCTAAATCAACCAACCAAATATGATGCTGTTCTCTACAGCCAGAATTCAGGGGGCTGGAAATCAGGGGGGCGGAAACAGAAGTGGCTCCTCTCATTATCATCCCTAATGACATTTGTTTTCTTCCATCACCATGACTTTGGGCCCTGCTGGTCAGCGGGACCAGTCTCAAAGGATAAATGCTTCCAGAAGGAGACACATCAATGGATCCATTAAAATGGAAGGTAGGGGGCGCCTGGAGGGCTCAGTCAATTAAACATCTGGCTCTTGATTTTGGCTAAGCTCATGATCTCATGGTTTGTGAGATTGAGCCCCCGAGCGGGCTCTGCGCTAACAATGTGGAGCCTGCTTGGGATTCTCTCTCTCCCTCTCTCTCTGCCCCTCCCCTGCTTGCGTGTTGTTTCTCTCTCAAAATAAATGAACATTTAAAAAAAA
>CM053561.1:3672664-3730294 GCA_028646485.1 Cryptoprocta ferox
ATGGAAGATAAAACAGCCCACTGGTCACTTTGGGCTCCCCATGCTAGTGAATCAACCGGCAAAGAAGAGGATCACGGGACTGATTGGAGTGATGGATCCTGACTAGCAAGGAAAAATAGGATTGTTATTACCCCCTAGGGGTGGGGGAGGAGGAGACTTATGTCAGGAATGTATTACCTTGGGCAGTATCAATGGAAAACCAGCAACCCGCGCTAGCAGGATTCCTAATGACCAGAACCTTCTGAAATGAAGCACATGAAGGTTTGGGTCATTTCACCAGGCAAGGGATCACACCCAGCGGAGGTGCTTGCTGAGGACAAAAGGAATTTGGAATGGGCCGTAAACGTAGGCAGTTATAAACACAGCTACCTGCGGCCACGTGACCAATTACAGACATGAAGAGTGTAACAGTATTAGCGTTATTTCTTTATTTTAATGTGTGTACATTAGCCACGTCTTCTTCCTCTCTTCCATTCCCCTACTATCGAACATAATAAGCGTTAATAGTGGTTGATCCTGATCTCAAGACTAGTTCCGGGGCACCAGAGGGCGAGCGTGGCCCAGCTACAAAAGGATGCTCGCGCAAATGTGGATAGCACACCCTCTTTTGTCTCAGTCTTACTAGGAATTGCTGCATTATGCTAGGGGAGACCTGAGCTGGCAATTATCTTGACTTGGAGGTGACATTTGGCAAAGCACAGTGTCTGTGGATGTCGTGTTCACATGAGGTAGGCTGTGAGGACTTCGGGCTGTGTCACCATAGCCACGCTGGAATTACATTTCCATCCTTCCTCCATTCTTCTGGGTTAGCTTTGGGCTCAGGAAACATCTCCAGCAAGACTGGAAGGAACAGTAAAGCAGCAGCTGTGTGCTTTGCTCTCAGAGGATCAGTTCAGGGCACCGGGCACGGGGTCAGCGCTGTGCACTGTCGCTGATCTACCAGCTCCCCCTGTTGCTGGGGGTGCGCCTGGACCTGGGCTCCCCTAGCTCCTGCCACATCTCCTCCTTCAGCTCCTCCAGGCCCTGGGCCTGAGGGTGCGATTCCGAGGCAAGGGTGCCGGCTTCTCCCCCAGGTCACCCATATCACTGAGGTTGGAGGTGGTGAGAAACAGGCTGCAGAGTGCCCGTGCCCTTGTCCTTGTCCATTCTCCCTTCCTGACAGCAGTCTAACCGAAACTCTCGGGGGGTCAGGCTGAACAGCTCTAACCCAGATTCCCCTATTCTGTGTCCCCCTCAGAAGTTTCATTTCTTTGACCAAACTATATCTGACACAGAAGGTGACATTATTAATGGGGTCATCTTTAAATAGAGAGGACAGAATTTGCTAAAAGAGGAAATATGCACGAAGTAATTGTGTGGCAGGGAGACGTTCCCTCGAGGCCAAGGAGGAAAGCCTTGAGTAAGCTCCCCTGCTTGGGCTGGGCCCTCAGTGAGAGCAGGTGAGGTGCGTGTGTGCATGTGTGTATGTGTGAGAGAGGGAGCGGGAGAGGGAGAGGGAGAGAGGGAGAGTGAAGGGCCCCTTCACAAAAGGGCACAAGAAGACCATTTGGCTCTGGCCTCAAATGATCTCCTGAGGCACAGCCATAGAAATGCACTGGTAGGACTTGATGAAGACACACATCATACAACTGAATCAGAACAGCCTACTTTAAATCACAACCAGACCACATCACCCAGTGCGATGGTTAACACTATGTGTCAACATGTCTGAACCATAGGGCCCAAGTGTTTGGCCAAAAATTTTGTATGTGTGTGTGTGTGTGTGTGTGTGTGTGAGGGTGGATTTTGTGTGTGTGTGTGTGTGCGTGTGTGTGAGGGTGGATTTTGTATGTGTGTGTGTGTGTGTGTGTGTGTGTGAGGGTGGTTTAGGGCTGAGATTGACATTTAAACGGGTGGACATTGAGTAAACATTCTCCTTCATGACGTGGGTGGGCCCCACCCAATCAGCTGAAGGCCTGGATGGAACAAAAACTGAGGTACACTAAGTAAGACGGAATTCTCCCGCCTGATGACCTTTGGACTTGAACTGGGTCTCCAGCCTGTTGGCCTCCCGGGCAGATTTTTTTCACTCACCAGTCTCCATAGCCATGGGATTCTCTTCTGTTTCTCTGGAGCACCCTGGCTAAGACACCCATGGTGACGTATGAATTAAGTTTTGAAAAATTACTGTAATTATTTTGTGCAAAGAAGATGGTTATATTACACCGCATTTCTGTTTTGAATTTTAATTCGTTAAGTGTCAACACTCTTTTAGATTACATGGTGTTTCATATCCTTTTCCACTGCTCTCCCGCCAACTTTCTCTATTCTAGCCATACTAGCCACCTCCTATTCTTCAAATATGCCTCAAAGACTTTGCATTTGCTATTCCTTCTACTGGAAATGCTTTTCCCTCAGATACCTGCGTAGCTGGCTCCCTTGCTTTCTTTGGAGCTTTGCTCAAATGTGTCCACAGAAGCTTTCCCTAACCCTCCACGCATTTGAAATTACACCCCCCTCCCCCACCACACTGTCTCCTCTGTGGCCTTGAAGACTCGGCCGGATTCTCAGAAGACCAAGCACTTACTGCAGACTTCATTTCTGGAGGTGGAAAATGACAGGAAGTGTGAATGATCACGAAATTTTGTAATAACCAAAGAGAAACAATTGGCCCCCAAATGTACATTCATGTCTCAGTAATTGCATTTCCAGTTCTCAATCTGTTTCTTAGTGGTTATTTTAGAATTTAAGGGATTATTTAGAATTTAAAGAATTTTAGAATTAAAGATTTAAAGGATTTCGAATTTAAAAGGTTTAATTTAGAATTAAAAATATATTAACAAGTGGTTTATCCATTGATACCTATGTAGATGGATCACGGCCCATTTCTTGTCAAAGAGTTCTCCACTTACAGAATGTCGGTATTCTCTGATTATAAAAGTGAGGGGCGCCTGGGGGGAGCTCAGTTGGTTAAGCATCTGACTCTTGGTTTTGGCTCAGGTCATGATCTCATGGTTCACGGGTTTGAGCCCCACTTCTGGCTCTGCGCTGACAGTGCAGAGCCTGCTCGGGATTCTCTCTCTCTCCCTCTCTCCCTCTCTGTCCTACCCACCCCCCTCTCTTACAATAAATAAACTTTAAAAAAAGTGATACATTTGAGCCCACCCAGAGACACCAAAAAAAAGTAATACATGATTTTGTAGAAAACAGAAGATACAGAAAACCATAAGTGAGAAAAATCCAAATCATTGGAAACCAACTCTTCAGAGATAACCAATACCAACATCTAAATCATTCACCTTTAGGCTTATTTCTGTGCAAACATAATATATACATCTATACTTTAGACTTCATATAGTTTTGATTATTTTAAACATTGAACATATTTTCCTATGCTAATTAAAATTCTTCATAAGCAAAAATTTGTCCTGGCTACATAAAATATAGTATTCCACGGTAGGACTCTGTCATAACCTATGTAAACATACCTTTATTTTAGGACATTTGAATCATTTCCACTTTTTCATCATAATTGATAACAATAAAGCGAACGATTCGTTCATAGATATTTGACATGAGCCCCCTTTGAAATTTTGATACTAACTTTGCCTTTTGACCTTAAGCTAAGTCTTGCTAAATGCTAAATGAAAAGAAAAATCCAGTGAATAGAGTCAGTTTGGTACTGTAGAGATATTGGATAAATTTCCTGTCACTTACCATCTGTCATTTCTTTTCTTTTCTTTTTCTTTTTTCGCCTTCATAGATGGTCTAAGCCTCAGGTTTTGCTTTTTCTTCTCCCACTTGTATCTCAGAAACAGAATTTGAGAGCCAGGGACCCCATAGAGGCTTTCTGGTCCAAGTTCCTCACCCTGCCAAGGAGAGAGGTTAGGGAGGGGACACTTGCCAGGGCACCGTTAGTGACACAGCTCCCTCAGAATTTCCAGATGTAGCCACGAAAAATATAGAACGCTTGTTTCTTCTGAATTTCAGAGAAACAATAATTTTTTTTTTTGCTTGAAGACTCGAACATTAAATGGATAAAAAAAACATACGTGCTGTCTACCTGTATTTTCTAGCAGACCCAGGGGTCATGCACTTCCCATCCCCTAAATCACCCAACACTGCATCCCCAGATGCGGGCGACCTCTTTTCTCTAGCCCCTTCCCCCGATTCTGGGCCTTTGTCCCATAAATTTCCATAGGGCCTACAGAAAACATGACTTCCTAACTTGAAATTCTGGGTTCCATTGCAATGTTGCTGGGATAAGTCACCTAATCTTGGTGGTCCCCCAGAACTAAGAGGGCAGAGGGTCCTCAGTATTTGCCGAGTCCACGCCCAGGTCCTTCCTAAGGAGCTCCCGAGGCGCAGGGGCAGCGCAGTTCTGAACGTGGTCGTTCTGCACTGCCCCTACCCGCGGGCGCCCGCTGCTTCCTCCTCGCTGGTCCTGCATTCAGGTGCCACCTGTAAACCTACACCTGCTCTCCCGGGTCCCTGTTCAGGGTCCCTGCAGAGGGTGAGAGCTGGGCCAAACTATTCCGTACGAGCCACTTTCGGAGCAGCACTGAACCGCAGTGCGTGATGGATCGAAACCCAGCAGGATCCGTTCGGATTTCAGCAGAGGACGTACAAACGGTGAAATAAAATCGAATTCTCAAGTTATGCATTAGAACGAGCCAGATGATGTCCTTTCTTAACCTGACTCAGTGCGCTTGTGGGGAACTGGGGCCTTGATTCCTGGCTGGGCCTAAATCCCACAACATTGTGTGTGCTGGTATTGGGTGGGGGGGTGCATATGTGTATATTTTCAGAAATGTTATTCATGATTTTGGGAAACACTAAATACGGAGAAATATAACGATGACAATTAACTCATTTTCCCGCTGCTCACCTGCATCACTGTTAACGTTTTGGATTTCTTGCCGACCATTTTTTCACTTGGCTGTCTTGAATTTAATTGTATTTCTCTACAGCTGTCATTGCATTATACTTGTAATATCCTATGCTGTTCGTTTGCTTCATGTTACTTGATAGTATCTTCCTATCAGTTAAAATTCTTGACTCCAAATGACTTAAATGACAAGAAGACTTTATCATCTCATATGGCCTGAGGCAGGGTTGGCTCTGGGTGCCAGTGATTTGGAGGCTCATTACGAGGCCCGGGTTTCTTTGCGGCGGTCTGCAATGCCAACTTCTTCCTGGGCTCCGTGGATTTATGGGGGGACTGAAGTGGGGGGCCCAGGGACAGTTCAGGGGCACTGGCCTGGTCCGGTCCCGGAGACTGCGCAGAGCTGGAGGCATAAAATGTCTAGAATGCACGTCGAATTTGGGAAAACAGAATGAGATAATGCCTATAAGAGCTCAGCACAGTGCCTGGCACATAGGGGCAAGCACAATAAACCACATCTGATGAGGAGGAGGAAGAGGAGCTGCTACCAGAGGAAGATTAAACTCTGCAAACCTGACTTTCATCTAGACACAAGAAGAGTCAGTGGTGTCCCAGGGGCAGGCTGTCGGAGCAGGTCTCCTGATGGAACACCAATCTAGAAGGAACACGGGACACAGAAGAGCAGCCTGAACAGTACCATCACCTATTCTGCAAAACCCAGACTGGGAAAAATGTATAGGACAAACCAGCAGTGTCTTTACCAGGAACAAAAGGAAAGATGGAAGGGGTCCTTCTTATTAAAGGCATGCAAATGTTTCAACTAATTACAACGTATGAACCTGACGGAGGTCCGACACAAACCCCCCCCCCAAAAAAAAAGTGAATGAGCTCATTAGGGAAATGTGAACACTAACCTGGTATTTTATGATATCCAGAAATAACATTTTAGATGTGGTAATGGTATTGTGATTATGTCTTTCTAAGTATCCTAATATTTTAGAAAAGCATATGCACACATTTATTAGCGAAATCGTAGGATGTCTCGGATTTGGCTTGGAAAACTCTGGAGTGGGTTGAAAAGGAGGCAGGAAGAGGGTGGAGAGATGGCAGATGAAATAGTACCAGCCATGTGTTGATAATTGCTAAAGCTGGCTTTGGGTCCCCAGGGCCGATGATGCTATTCTCTCTGTATTTTTACATGTTTGGAATTGTACATAATGAGAATTTAGAAAAAGGGAAAAAAGGCAACCCTGGGGTATAAAAACGAGTCTAAGAAATGCTTCTTGGGGGGAATACAAATCCTAAGAGAAGGTGCCCGTTACGCATTTGGCACGTTCTCCTGCAAGGCATGGAGGAACGCTGATTGACTTTAAGCTTTTTAAGAGCTTCTCGGTAAATAATTTCGCTTCATTCTTGGAGCACACGTGAGCATCCTGCCTAGAGAAGCTGAACGACTTGCCTAGGGTAAAATAACAGTCCGGTCTCAGCTCGGCAACTTGAATTCCCGGTTCGGGGCTCCTTTCATGTTTCCGAATGTTTATTTCTGTGAAAAGTGGTCATACTCGGGTGTCACTCGAGCGCCCATGGCAGGGTGGCCAGCGGGGCTGAGAGGCCCCATATTCGCTTGTGCAGGTGTGGGTGGTCCGCCCTGCTGGTAAAGATGAAAAGGGTCCCCGTCAGGTCTGCGGGATGACAGGAGGCTGATCATCTGGGGTGGGGTGGGGGCAGCATGTGCACGGATGTTGGGTGCGACTGCGTGAAGGCGATGTGGCGCCGCGCAGCCCAGCCTTCCTCCTACCCACAGAGTCAAGGACCGCCACCCCATTTAGTCCTGTTCTTTCCCCCTCCCCTTCCCACATTACAGTCTGCATGATTGGGAGGGTGGCCCTCCAAAGCCCTGCAGCCTCTCTGACTTGAGGGCACTGTAAGAAAGGAGTTCTGTGTGCTGGAAGTCTCCAGTTGGGACTGTTGGCTAGCGACAAAGAGGGGACACGCGTGTCTTGATCCTAAAGAGGCCTGTGAGGCCATATCAGGAGGCCCGGAGCGATCCCTCTCCAGGATCTGCACCAGCCTTTATATATTTTTTTAAAAAAATTTCTTTTCTTTAATGGCTTATTTATTTTTTGAGAGAGAGAGAGAGAGAGAGAGAACAGGATAGGGACAGAGAGAGAGGGAGAGACAGAATCTGAAGCAGGCTCCAGGCTCTGAGCTAGCTATAAGCACAGAGCCCGACACGGGGCTTGAACCCACAAACTGTGAGATCATGACCTGAGCCGAGCCAAAGTCGGATGCTCAACTGACTGAGCCACCCAGGCGGCCCTGCACCAGCCTTTAAATTCAGGTACCAGTTTGCCAGGATCCCAGCTACAGTGAAAGCCCTTCCTGGATAAAAGATCAGCCTTTGGACATTGGCGTTATTTGCAACAGCGAAGGTCTCCTTCCTGGCTCACCTCGCCTTCCCATCCTTACCCTGTCAGGTAAGGATGTGTCCTCTGCAGCCCAGCTCAGAAGCCGCTCTCTGACCACTCCAGGCTTTACGTATCTCTCTTCTCTCACTGACTTTCCATATAATGATTTTTTTAAATTTTAATTCAGTAAAATCTTAACCCTTGTTTTCTTTTTCTTTTGTTTTAAACTTTATTTATTCTTGAGAGAGAGAATGAGCAGGGAAGGGGCAGAGAGAGTGGGAGAGAGAATCCCAAACAAGCTCCTCAAGGTCAGTGAAGGCCAGAGGTGGGGTTCGAACACACATACCATGAGATCATAACCTGAGCCGAAATCAAGAGTCGGGACGCTCAACCGACTGAGCCGCCCAGGTGCCCCTTAACCATGTTTAAGGGTGTGGTTCTGTGACACTAATTACATTCATGGTGTTTTTTCAACCATCAGACCTCTGTCTCTCTTTCTCTAAAAAATAATAAACATTAAAAAAATTTCTTTTAACTAAAAAAAAAAAAAAAAGAACAAGTTCTGTCTAGCCTCATCCCTATGAAAATCTGCCCCATATCACCTGGGGTGACCAAAGTCAAGAATCCAGGATCTTTGTTTCACTAGCCAGTGGGGGTTGTTTCTGGGGGGCAAGAACAGACTCTGCCTGAAAATGCCCCCAGTTACTTGTCTGCCACAAGTTAACACTTGATATATCCAACCCCACTCACTGGCTTTCAGACCTCCCATGGTGTTAGGAGGGGATGATGGGAAAGAAATCAGTGTGCCCTGCCCCTCTGGAAAGATGAAACGCAATACCACCTTATTGTCCTGAAAACTGTAGACAAAGTCCGGCACGAAAGTCAATGTGTAACACAGCACAGGTCTCAGAGGCACCAACTCTGGTTCTGGCCTCATTCTTCGTACTGAATAGTTTTCTGACTTTGGTTGGCAGGCTACTCAGTTTCTCTGAGGCTTGATGTATCTATAACGTGAGGGTGGGGTGCGTGTGAGACTCTCTGCCTTACAGGGAGTCTAAAAATTCATGGGGTTAATATATGTCAAGCGCTTAGCTTATGGGAGATCTGTTTTAAGGTAGTTTTCAAATATGTTCACAAATTCTTTAACAGTTATCCAGTTGAAGGGTACAGCCTGTGTTCCCAGTATTGCTCCAAATATAAGGAGCAGAGTACCCGAGCATGGGACTGGAGCTGATCTGGAAAGTTCTAGCACGGGGATGCAGGTGAGTGCACAGTGCAAATGTGTGAGTGGTCTATCGCTTTCCATTGCTATTGTCACAAATTGCCACAAATTTAACAATTCATAGTCCTACCCATTTATAAGCTGACAGTGCTGGAGGTCAGAAGTCCAGTCACAGGTATAACTGGGTTTTCTGCTCAGAAGTTGTGGGCTGGGCTGAGTTCTCATTTGGGGACTCCAGGGAAAATCCACGGTCAAGCTCAGCCTTGCTCTCAGCAGAATCCAGGTCTTTGAGGTTGTAGGAGGGAGATCCCATTTTCTTGCTGGCATAGGGTCAATTCAAGGCGATTTAACATAATGTGTCTGCAGGGTGCATACAGTTCGGGGAGCAGGGTATTTGGGGAGATACTGGGCAATTCTGCCCACAACAGAGGATCTTCAGAGCCAATTCTCCCAGCCAACCTCTTGTAACTTCAGGTGACCTTGGCAGAGAAAGGTGGATGGGACAGTGTGTGTGACCCTGACGGGGAACCACAGGGCCGTGACTGGGAATTTCTAGTGGGGATTTGCTGTCCCAGTAAGTAGTATGTCACACAACCTCCACTGTCTGCATTAGAAGGGGAGTCCTCGTAGGTGAATACCCTGCCCAATCCGTTGGTCAAGCAAAGTCTTGTGACGGGAGAGGGACCTTACCTGAGCATGACTGTTGAAAACTGGGAAAGCCTGTGCGACTCTCCTGCCCGTCTGCCACTGCTCTACTTCCTCACCGATGGTCTGGTGCTATCTGTGGGATGGCATTCACTTATTCACTCATTTACTCAAGAAAACACCTACTAAGGACCTATTTTATGTGTTGGTAAACACACGATCATCTCTCATCTGGATTGTTATTACAGTAGCCTTCTCCTCCACCCGTTCCTTCTCCAGCTGTTTGCTATTCCTCCTTCAGCCAAGCACTCCTGCCTCAGGACCTTGTACCCACTTTTCTGTCTTTCTACACGCCCATCTCCCAGACTTCTAGAGGGCTCGCTTCCTTCAGAGCTCTGCTCAGGCGAGATCTTCTCAGTGACATCGTCCTTGATCACCCTCCATAAAATGCACAGGCACCCTTTGCATTCCCCATCCCTTTGTTTTTCTTCCATGGGCTTACCAACATGTGGCGTTGTATCTATATATTTTCTTGTGTGTTTGTGCGTCTCTCCCCACTAGACTATGACCTATACTGGGCAGACTCTGTTTTCTTCACTGCTGTGTCCCCCAGCCCCTAGAACAGTTCCTGGCACACCGTGGGTGGATGAATGTGCTGTAAGGACTCAGGGGCCTGCTGTGAACAAAGAGATGGCTAAGAAAAGGTCCATTAGGGTCTTGCCTTTTGAGGAATTCATAGCTGGGTGGCAGGGGAAGAGGCGGATATAGACAGATCCCTGTGGTGTCACATTGTGGGGTGCTGAGGGAGCCCTGGTCAGGAGCCAGGATCAGAAAAGAGAATCAGAAAAGCCTTCCCAGCACAGTGACATTTGAGCCTGTGCTGCAGCATAGGGGTTCTCACCCCTCCCCTTGTCCCTCTGCTCCAGTCACACTGGCTGGTGGCTGTCCTCAGTCCCTAGGAGCAAGGAATGACATGCCTAAAAGGTAGAAGAAGAAGTGAAATGAAAGTCTCAGGTTCAAGGGCTGTGGTCCATGTGCTTCCTGGAACCAATAACTGAGCCGGGAAGATGGACCGCTCTCATTGGCCAGGCCTGGGTCACGTGCTCCCCAGGAGCCAGGGTTGGGGAGGACATCCGCTCTTTTTAATCACTGGAGAACGGATGTTCCTAAAAGGATAATGTGGGTGCTGTTTCCACATGGGGAAATAAATGTTGGGGGACAAAACATTTATTTTTGTTTTGCACTTTTGTTTTTCTTATTCTTACTTTCCTCTTTTCACATCCCCCATGGCCATAACCTTTGTTCTGGCCTCAGTTTTCCTGTACCCAGGACTTTGTTCTGTGTCCAGGCCTGGGCTGATACCACTGGCCATCAGGGGTGTGTGTGTGTGTGTGTGTGTGTGTGTGTGTGTGTGTGACGTGGGGGGAGCATCTAGACATGCGGAGGGTGTAAAGTCGCCCCTGCTTCCATATAGTGACTAGGCCCCCAGTACCAACAGATCAGGCTTCACATACAGACTGTATTAAACAGGCTTTCTAGTTATTTACTAACAAGATTGTTTCTTCAGGAATAAGATCCTACATTCAAAACAACTGAACTATTAAAGGAGAAAACAGCTTGTGTAGTGCCTTAGTCTGTCCGGGCTGCAAAACAAAACACAGACTGGATGACTTATAAATAACAAATTTATCTCTCACAGCTCTGGAGGCTGGAAGCCTGATCTGGGTGCCATGAATGGGTGGGGGCCCTTTTCTGGGTTGTAGACTCTCTCATAGGGTCACATGGTGGTGGGGGCTAAGGATCTCTCTCTGGGGCCTCTAATCAGGGCACTGATCCCATCTGTGAGGGCTCTTCATGGCCTAATCACTTCCCAAAGGCCCCACCTCCCAACACCATCACTCTGTTGTTGCTGTTTAACTGGAAAGAGAGAGAGCATGAGCTGGAGAGAGGGACGGAGGGAGAAAGAGAGAGAATTTTAAGCCATAGAGCCCAACACGGGGCTCAGTCCCACAGCCCTGGGCATCATGACCTGAGCTGAAATCAAGAGCTGGATGCTCATCTGACTGAACCACCAAGGTGCCCCACTAACCCATCACTCTGGGCGTTAGTTTTCAACATTTGGATTTGGGGAGGACACAAGCGTTCAACCTACAGCACTGACTTTGATAAAGCCCTTTGTTTTGCTTCTTAAATGCTCCCCTGTCCTTTAACTGTAGAATGACCAGGCATCCTGGGGTTCCCGAACAAAAGGGGTTCCAAAGACAGTTTTATTTATTATTTATTTAATTTTTTAAAATGTTTTGTATTTTATTTTATTTATTATTATTTTTTTTTTTTGAGAGACAGAGAGAGAGAGAGAGCGCAAGCAGGGGAGGAGCAGAGAGAGAAAGAGACACAGAGTCTGAAGCAGGCTCCAGGCTCTGAGCTGTCAGCACAGAGCCCGACGCCAGGCTCGAATCCAGGAACTGTGAGATCATGACCTGAGCTGAAGCCAGACACTTAGCCGACTGAGCCGCCCAGGTAATCCCAAAGACAGTTTTAAAACTAAGACAGTCCTGGCATAGCAGAGGTATGAAAACCAACCAAAAAACCCTATGTTTTTAAAGGGCTTTTAGGATTCTGAAATGATAGAAAATTTAAACACGTACTTACAAACTGCTTTAATAAAAGCATATGCTACGTTTTACCAAAAGGGAGATGGAACCTGGGTGCTGCAGGAAGAACGAATTGAAACCACCTGTTCCTTAAATAATTATACCACGGTTCAATCATAAGCAAAAGTTAATCTCAGTACAATACTTTTAATAACACATTTATTCTAAAATGTGTTCCTCATTCTTCTCTAATATAAGGTATTTCATCTGTTAGTGGTGTATAACACATAGAGGAAACTGTCCAAGTCAAGGACTCAGATCATTGAATTATCATAAGGTAAGACACCATGTAATCGCCACCCAAATCAATGGTTTTTAACGTAAAAAAAAGCCCACATCCAACTACAGAAGATTTTTTTGTTCTCTGAGACAGCAATTCTCTACATCTGGAGTCTGTATGTTTCTTGAGTTACCTAAACTGATGCAGTGAGTAGCTACCGAAATGGCAGGTATAAAATCAAAAGAAAATAATCCAACTCCTGGGGATCCTTGGAAATTATAAATTGTTTCTCAGTGATGGGAATGTTTACATAATTAGCAGTTAACGTTTAAGTATTTTTGATAAAATATTTTTGATTTAAAAAAAAACAAGAGTGTATTTATGACCATGTACATGTTTCCCTTCTTCTGGAAGCTACTATGATGGATTTACTTGGCTGCATCAGCTTTCTTGAGTCCAATTTGCATGAGGTTAAAGATAAATGTAGGTGAAAGGCCCTACATTACCAGTGATGCGGCTTTATAAATGTGGCCAAAATGATGGTAACAGCTACACTGCACCAATCTTATTTTTTAGATGATTACTTTTTAAATAGCTAAAAAAAAACTGAGGCCATCTGACTGATGTATATAGCAGGCTAAGGGCAGCCCCGGAGGTCCTTTCTGGGCACAAACCAATTAAGTCGAGCACTCAGTGAAATTGCTTTCTCAGCCAGGATGGAGAATGATTGATCACAAGTCAAATCGTACACATGTCAGCCTGAAAGAGTTTACAGGTAAATTTGGCCCAAGGCCATTGCCACTTCGCTGGCTGAAACACTTCAAGCGGTCAAGCGAGTGGGGGAAAGCCACTTAATTCTTTGCACAGTGAGATCCTCCAGTGTGGTCTTGCGTTGTTTTCCACTTACGGTATGGAGGTAAAAAAAAAAAAAAAAAAGACCACTTTCTGGTCTTCATATGCATGACGGGGGCCAGGAGGCCTGTCTATAAACAAGTGGTTCTCAACCCCAGTGAACTTGGGAAATTGATGGGGAGTTCAAAACCACGACAACAAAAGATCCAGATACTCAGGACACACCCAAGACCAAACACTCCGAATTTCCGAAGTGGAGCCCAGGCATCAAGCACCTTTTATCAGGTAATTCTACTCGCAGCTACGACGGACAACGCTGCGCAAAGAGGTCGAATCGGTAGCAAAGCCTCCTCTTCCCAGAAGGGTTGGGGTAATTTCGGCTTGCAGGGCTGGGGGTCAGCGGGACTCGGGCCACGGGCCCCACCTAGCCCAGCACCAGTTTAGTAAAAGGAATCCTCACGTACGTCTCCTGGGAGACACCTCCTCGTGAGCGGGACCTCGACGACCAACCACAAGCCGCCAGAGAAAACCCGACCACCCCGCTCCCGACGGCGGACGTCTCCAGCGCGCACCCAGACCCAGAGCCCAAGGCGCATGCGCGAGCGAGGCGGCTGGCCGAGGCACACCGGGGAGACCTAAGGCGCATGCGCGGCCGCCGGGGCGGTGCTTCCGGCCGGCGGAGGCGGGGCCTGGCGCACGCTGGGGGCGGGACCTGGAGCGCGACTCTGACCCCGACCGGGGCCGCGACCCCCCTCCCCCCGCGCGGATCGGAATGGCCCGGCACGTGTTCCTCACGGGGCCCCCAGGTAACCCCGCCCAGGTCTCCGCTTTCGGGGGGCAGCCGGGGTAGGCGTGGGGTGGGGGGGGGCCCGTGTCCTTGGGGAGGGGCGGCGGGCTCCAGGGTTCCGGCAGCTGACCCCTAAAGTCGCCAGCCAGAATTGCAGGCTCCGTGACCCCTTCCCAGAGAAGGTGATTTTAAGCACAAAAGCTAGGGCTAGAAACGGGGCCAACGCTCGTAAGAAGGACTGTGGTTTGGTGGCACGCGGGCCTCTGACGAAGGTATTAAAGAGGCGGCTCCCCCGGCAGCAAGCGCGACTGCAGTTTTGAACTCGGTGATGTGCGCACGTGGCAGGCAGTCCGCCGCAGCCGCGCTTGGCGTGCAGGTGCCTGGTGCCCGTTGGTGCGCACGCGTGCCGCCGCTCGCGGGGCTCTGGCCGGGTTTGCCGCCTGAAGGGTAGTGACACTAGATGAGGCTTCCAGTCCCCAGTTGCCTGCAGGGGGGAGGCTGGCAGGACGGGGAGCCTGCGTGCCTCCCGCAAGTCCCTCAGACCTCTGGGACGGTGAATGGGATCGTGTGCGTTCGCGTGAAACGGGAGGAGGAGACGCTTTTGTAACCCGGGCCCTACACGCGTGTCCCCTGTGACTCAGGAGGGCGGTGGCCGCATCAGATAGATGGGCTGAGGCGGGCCGATGGATTGGAGTGCGGAACGTGATTTATTTCGCCGGCTCCTTTGCGACGTGGCTCTCACGTTCAAGTTAGCTGAAGAGTTCGGGTATCGGAGTGTCTGCGCCGAGACCCCTCTCTCCCTTATTTGAGTGGTTACGTGTTGCCTTAAGTAGCAAAGGCCATAGTTAATGTTGTGCCTGGAATTGTATTTTTACCAGGGGTGCTGGGAGGAGGAATTTCTAACACCCAGAGTACTCCCTAACCCTGCAAAACGCTGTCTTCTGAAAGGTGATTGGCCAGTCCTTGATTTGAACCTGGGAATGCCCTTTTCTCAGCAGGCTGGCCCCAAGACATCTATGTGTTTCATAACAGAAGTGATCTGTGTTTGTGAAAATACCTGCCTGGGTCCTGGAGGTGGCTGGGGACAGCGGTCGGCCAGGTCGACGCCGGTTCTTCTTCCTGTCCCCCTTTTTATAAAAGTTTCATGTACACACAGTTGAAAGACGCAAATGCTCCTACACGGGAGCTCTCCTAAGCCTGTCCGGAAAACCGAGTCACCTTCTCTTTCTCTGCATCTTCCTAATAGAGTTGTAGCGTAATTGTGATTAGCGCAGTACCGGTAAAGGCTAATCACAGAAGAGCCACGTAGTTAGTAATCTGTAAGTTTGTTTTCCTTTTACCTACAACTTGTTTTCCCCCTTTGGAGTTCCTGTTTTTTTTCATAGTTTCTCTCATCAACGCAGTCTCAAGCTCTGCCTGCTGTCTAAAACAGCTAATCTACATATTCAGATCATCAGGTAATATATCTTCTCAAAGAGGTCACTTTTTGTTGTATGTGCTCAGTGCCCCACTTGTGTCTCCTTGGCACTTAACGTTTTTCCCAACTGTCCTACCTGTGACCCATCTTAGAGGGTCTGGTCACGAGATTCTGGACCTGTGCACAGGGCACGCCTGAAGGGCCAGGGATTTCCTGTCCCCCAGGAGCAGCCTCCAACCCAAGATAGATGGAAGTCGCTGGATCAACTCCCTCCTTCCTCAGCCCTCAGGCTGGGAAACCAAGTCACGTGCCCCAAACTGTCTCCCAGGATTCCCCTGGGGGGATTAGCTATCCACAAAGGTAACTTGCTTGATCCTGCAGTTACTTCCCTTGGGGGCTTGGGGGTCACTTTGCAAATTAAACTTCCTGCACTTGAATCTTTATCTCAGGGGCAGCTTTAGGAGAGCTTGAGAACCAAAAGGATTCTGGAGCTTTCTGACCTGCCCTTGGCCTGTGCCTGGTGTGGAGCTATCATTCGGGGGTCTCCTTCAGCGTAAGTTACCTCTTAGTGTAGACAGTGCTTGGGTAGTAGCTTAATTGATGGAGATGAAAAATTAACTGAAGGGTAATTTCCAGTGCTAGGCCCAGCATGCGGGACACACAGCGGCCCCTTTTGTCACAGCTGCTCCGCAGTATCTTCTTCAAAATGTAGTAGTATTTTTTCTTACATTAAGAGTGATACCCACTTACTATTACACCAGAAAAAAAAAAAAAATCAAAGTTTTAAAGAAGAAAGTGACAGTCAACATGGAATTGCAACATACAGAAATAAGTGCCCTAAACTTTTCCATTTCCTTCTCAACGTTTCCTGTAGATACATATACTTCACTTGAAAAAAAGCATAATAATAGAATACTACTATATATGCCTGCTGTGTCTTAATCTGCTTTTTCTCCACTTACCATTGCTATATTGCAGTGTTTTCTGTGTTAATAAAGGTATGTGAGCAGTATTCTCCTTAAGGCCTGCATGGCATTCCTGCATATTTATATGTCATTATATATGTGATAACCATAATCCAACCCTCCTTTACTGATCAACATATAGGTTGCTTTCTATATTTTGCCATTATAACGAATGCTGACGTACACCTCATATTTCACGCATCCTTGTAGTGTCGTCAGATTCTTGCTGAAGGTGAATTCCTAGGCAGAGAATTGCTGTGTGCTCTGGAAGGCACACTGAGGTTGGCCTTCAGACAAGTACCAGCTTACGTATCCCCCAGTACCGATGGCCTGCGTTAAACAGGTTCTTCAGGGACTTTGCTAAACAGCAGGTACTGGGGGCAGGGCTGGGATGAAAACCCTGCACAGTTCCCTTCCAGCCATAGTGAGCGTGTGGCTGGGATCATCTTGGGTTGGTGTTCGTGGTCCAGAAGGCCAGCTGCCATCGTTTGTTAGCGTGACGTTAGGAGGAGAGACTTATTAAATAACCGATCATTGTTATCTCAAGGAAGTCTAAAAGGGTTCTTGAGGAACCCTGATGACCCTGAGGAGGCAGCCGTAGAAATAATGTGACTCACACCCCTGTGGTCTCTCAAAATAGTCTACTGCAGACTTGCTGGAGGATTCCCATTTTTCCATTTTTGATAACCATTGATGCCATTGACTTAAATCTCTATATAGCAAGTCACGGTGACACACAAAGAGCCCGTTAAATTGTATGGTCCTTACTAGTTGTGCAACTTTGGGTAAGTTACCCAACTCCTCTGTGCCTCATCTGTAAAATAAGGTCAAGAACGGTAACTGTCTGAGAGGGTAGTTGTGAGGACTGAACCCAGGAAATGCTTGTGAAGCATGCTAGAAAGTGGCTCCACGGTGTCGGTGGTTCCGCGTTATTTTATTAGCGAGCCCCTGTTGGTACCTGTAAACACATCAGAGTAGCTAACAGGCCAGGTGGACGGGGGTGGAGGTGCAGAGCGTGTAACTGGGAAAGGGGTTGGGGGCAAGTCAGAGGAACGGTTAGAACACCGGAGGAGGGCAGAGAAGGGGCTGCCAACCTGATAGGATTGCTCTTGTGAGACAGTGTAAAAGCTGCCATTTCTAGTGGTGTTAGTGGTATTTAAGAGACACTTTTCTGGGAGACGCAGCAATGTTAAGTCCGTGGAGGAGTGAAGGGATTTTCACGGTTAAATGTAGGTCCAGAGTGTTTAGAAGAGTGTTGAAATCCTAGTGTAAAGTGCCCAGGCTTTGACCCAAGCATGACCAGTTTTACGTCCTGGTGAGAGGGTGGCCACCCAAGGAGGACAGTACACCTTGTTCCAGAAGCTCGTCTCAGAGGGTGCGGGTGGCACTCACCTGTCACCAGAAAGCCGCTCGGTTGGTTCCGGGGTTGCGTATGTGACAAAATTTATGTTTCAGAATTTCAAAATAAAACTTAAGAGTCCATTCATATTTTTATTATGCTTGAAATTAAAAAGTTTTAACACCTGGGACAATCAGAATTAAAGTGAATTAATATTCATAAAATTCATTTGCAGCCCATTTCTCTCCCCCACTGTGATTGCTCTCAGGCCCCGAATGCTGTGCCCTCTAGCAAGGGGGGTGGTTCCTAATGCGCTTTTTTGTTGTTTTCTTGTTTTTCTTTCAGGAGTTGGGAAAACAACCTTGATCCAGAAGGCCAGTGAGGTTTTAAAGTCCTCCGGTGTGCCTGTCGATGGATTTTACACTGAAGAAGTCAGACAGGGAGGGAGAAGAATAGGATTCGACGTTGTCACCTTATCCGGCATGCGGGGAATTTTGTCTAGAATTGGGTACTACTGAGACTTCATTTCTATAGTGTTTTATTCTCCCTGGGCACAGGATTGAGCCAAATAATGTCTGATCCCTATCTTGGAGAAGCTTGGGCCTTTCTAGATTTCTGAGAGAAAGAAAACAGACATGTGAAAAACAAACTACAAAGATAGCATATTTCTCTTAAAACTGACTCCACTGAGTAATGACTTTTCCAAGATAGTTGGTGCACCGCCTTGCTGTAGCTTGGGGATCGGCACCCCCAGGTAGCTGTCAGGCCTGGCGGTGGTGGCGTGGTGGGCATACTTGTTGGAAACCCTGTTCTCAGGAGACGGCATGGCGTCAAGTTAGCTTTGCACACTACCGTGTTTTGTGTAGGTGATCTTCTAAGGGTGGTGTAGCTTATGGGGAAGGCCAGGGGCTCCGTGGTGTCGCTACAAACCAGAAATCGATACAGGGGTCTTTTCAACAAAGGATGTGCTGTTTTCTTCATTCAGCTCAGAGCCTCCGTCCGGAAAACGAGAGTGCCGAGTCGGGCAGTATGTGGTGGATCTGACTTCCTTCGAGCAGCTGGCACTTCCGGTCTTGAGGAACGTAAGTGTGTGATTTCTGCTTCTTGAGCCCATCCCTTCTTAGCGGTCCTGGGAAGACAGTGGTTTTGCTCCTGAGGAGTGGCGAGTGTCGCATTTTATAGTTTACAAGTTTTCAAGTGATTGAGCTGTAAGGAAGACATGCACCATAATTGGGCGTCACTATGAACTACAAATAAATGCCTCGTGACCCAAATTCCGCACGCGGAAATATTTTATACTGGGAGAACGCTGATGGCCAGCTCCCAAGGCTCCCAACGTTAAGTCTTTCCTCTGCCTTCCTCCTATTTATATCTTAACCCTGTTTTCATGGCACAACAAATAAACATTTAGGAAGGGAAAATGTCTTTATAGAAATATTACCGTATTACAGGTCTTCCTCGGCTTACGATGGGGTTACCTCCTGATAAACCCATCCTAAGTTGAAAGTACGCTAAGTGGGAAATACAGCTAATGTACTAACCAACATAGCTCAGCCCAGCTGGCCTTAAACATGATCAGAACTCTTCACCTCAGCCTGCGGCTGGGCAAGCCCCTGTCACACAAAGCCTGTTTTGTAGTGAGATGTTGAATATCTCATGTAATATACTGAATATAGTACAGAAAGGGAAATACATAAAAATACATAACGGATGTGTGGCTGCAGAATGGTTGTCGGTGTGTCGGTTGTTTACCTTCACGAGCGTGTGGTTGCCCGGGAGGCAGGACGTGCTTCTCCTGCCCAGCATCGTGGGAGAACATGCTGCATGCCGCCGCCGTCCCAGGAACAAAATCAAAACTTAAAATTCGGCTTCTGGGGGCGCCTGGGTGGCTCAGTCAGTTAAAGCATCTTACTCTTGATTTCAGCTCAGGTCATTATTCACAGTTGTGAGATCAAGCCCCACACTGGGCTCTCTGCTGGGCATGGACCCTGCTTGGGATTCTGTCTCCTTCTCCCTCTACCCCTCCCCCGCTTGGCACACACGTGCTCACTATCTCTCAAAAACACATATTTTTGACCTGTGGTTTCTGGTGCATCCATATTGCTTTCACACCAGCATAAAGTTGAAAAATCATAAGTCGAACCATTATAGGTCTGGGACCCTCTGTGATACAGTGTATATTACTGTGTCACCTGGTTTTTTTGTTTTGTTTTTCGTTTTAAAACAGCTCATTGAGGTATAATTCACATACCATACGCTTCACTCATTTAAAATCTACAATTCACGGGGCACCTGGGTGGCTCAGTCAGTTGACCTTCGGCTCAGGTCATGATCTTGCAGTCCGTGGGTTTGAGCCCCTCATTGGGCTCTGTGCTAACAGCTTGAAGCCTGGAGCTGCTTCAGATTCTGTGTCTCCCTCTCTCTCTGCCCCTCCCCTGCTTGTGCTCTGTTCTCTCTCTTTCAAAATAAATAAACATTAAAATAAAAATAAAGAAAAGGAAACATACAATTCATTTTTTTCTAGTATATTCAAACGATTGTGCAGCCAGTCATCACAATCTAATTTTAGAACATTACCATCATTTCAGAAGGAAACCCCACACCCATTGAGCAGTCATTCTTCATTCCTGTGGCCCTCCCAGCCCCTGGCAACCCCTGCCCTACCTTTCTTTGCCTGTCAGTTTGCCTGTTGTGGGCATTTTGTAAAAAGGGAATCATAACAGTGTGTGTTCTTTTGTAACGAGCTTATTTCATTTAGCATAATGTTTTCAAGGTTTATCTACACCATAGCACATATCATTCCTTTTCATGGTTCAGTAATACTCCATTATATGGGCATACCACATTTTGTTGATCCTGCCCATCTCTTGGTAGACATTTAGATTATTCCCACTTTTTGGTTATTGTGAATAATGCTGCTCTGGACATTTGTTTATAAATGTTTGGATAGACGTCTGTTTTCACTTCTCCTGGGTGTACACTTAGGACTGGAGATGCCAGGTCAGGTGGTAATTCTATATAAATCTTTTTGGGCAGTTAGACTGTTTTCCAGACCAGCTGCACATTTCCACCAGCAGTAGATGAGGATTCCCATTTTTTCACATCTTTGCTAACACAGTTACAGCCTTTGTAATTTCATGCATTCGAGTAGGTGTGAAGCATTGTCATACTGTGATTTTGATTTGCATTTCCCTGATGACTAGTGATGATGAGCATCTTTTCATGTCCTTATTGGCCATCTGTGTATCTTTTTTCGAGAAATGTTTATTCATTTGCTTTGCCCATTTGTAAATTGGCTCAGTTGTCTTTTTACTACTGAGTTGGATGATTAGTTTATTTTGAGAGAGGGAGCAGGCACACATGTTAGGGAGGGGTAGAGAGAGAATCCCAAGGAGACTCCACACTCTCAGCACAGAGCCTGACTCAGGGCTCAAACTCAGGAACCATGAGATCATGACCTGAGCTGAAATTAAGAGCTGGACGCTCAACTGACTGAGCCATTCAGGCGCCCGTAAGATTTTTTTTATAAGTCCTGGATATCAGTCTGTTATCAGTTTTGATTTGCAAGTATATTCTTTCATTCTGTAGATATCTTCCCTTTCTTCATGGTGTCCTTTGAAATAGGAATGGTTTTGAGAAGTTCAGTTTATCTATTTGTCTTACGTTGTATGTGCTTTTGGTGTTGTGTCAAAGAAGACTTTGCCTGATAGAACTTCGTAAAGTTTGACTCCTATGTGTTCTTCTCAGAGTTCTGTAGTTTTATTGTTACATATAGGCCTGTAGTGCACAGTAATTTTTGTATATGGTGTTATCCAGATTCCTTCTTTTGTATATGAATATCCAGTAGTTTCAGGACCATTTGTTGAAGACTGTTCTCTTTCCGTTTAATTGTCTTGGCACTCTTGTTGAAGTCAGTTGGCCATACATAAATGTAGGGGTTAATCTTGGACTCCCAATTCTATTCCATTTATCCTTATGTCAGTTCTGTCTTTTCTTAGGTCAGTAGTACTCTGTCTTTCTTACCGAAGTTTGGATTTTGATAGGGATTGTATTGAATCTGTAGATGAATTTGGGGAGTATTGCCACCTTAACAATATTAAGTCTTTTGATCCATCAACATGAGCTCTCTTTCCATTTACCTATATTGTTTTGTAGTTTCTAGCTTACACGTTTTACACTTCTTTTAAAAAAAATTTATACTTTAGTTATTTTATACTTTGGGGTGCTATTGTAAATGGACTGTTTCTTAATTTCATTTTTGGAATTATCGTTACTAATGTATAGAGGTACAAGCAATTTTTGTTTATTGATTGGTCTTGTATCCTGTCACCTTGCTGAATATGTTTATTAGTTCTAAGAGTTTTTCAGTGCATTCCTTAGAATTTTCTATGTGGAAAACCATGTCATCTACAAATAGAGATGGTTTTACTTTTTCATTTCACTTTGGATGCCTTTTATTTCATTTTCTTGCCTAATTGCCCTGGTTAGAACCTCCAGTTCACTGTCGAATGGGACACACTCATCTTGTTCCTGATTGTAGGGAGAAAGCATTTAATCTTTTACCATAAAGTATGATATTAGCTGTGCGTTACTTGCAGATGGCCATTACCAGGTTGAGGAAGTTCCTTTTTATTCCTAGTTTGTCGAGTGTTTTACAATGAAGAAGTGTTGGGTGTTGTCAGATCCTTTTTGTGCATCTACAGAGGTGATTATGTGATTTTTATCCTTTATCATATTAATATAGTATATTACCTTAATTGATTTTTGAATGTTAAACCAGCCTTGGTTCTTGAAATAAATCCCTCTTGGTCATGATGTATGATTATTTTTATATGTTGATGGATTCAAAAGGATTATATGCAAATCCTTTTATATGTTGCTGGATTTTTATATGTTTGCAAATATTCTGTTGCAGGTTTCCATGTCTGTATTCATTAGGGATATGGTCTGTAGCTTTCTTGTGATATCTTTGTCTGATTTTGGTATCAGAGTAATACTGATCTCACAATAAGTTGGGAAGTGTCCCTTCCTCTTCTGATTTTTAGAAGAGTTTGTGAAGTATTGGTGTCAATTTTTTCTTTGGATGTTTGATTTAATTTACCAGTGAAGCCCTATGGCCTGGGCTTTTCTTCAGGGGAAGCTTTTTAATTATGAATTCAGTCTCTACTTGTATAGAGGTGCTGATTTTTTATTTCTTGTTGAGTCAGTTGTGGTAGTCTGTGTCATTTAGTGATTTGTTTTACTTATCTAATTTGTTGGCATACAGTTGTTCATATATTGCCTTATAATCTTATTTACTTTGTAAGGTCAGTGTGTTTCCCTTCTTTCATGCCTTATGTTAGTTATTTACGTTTCCTCCGCGCCCCCCCCCCCACCTTTATATTTTGGCCAGGAGTAGGAAAAGGTTTGTCAATACAGTGAAACCAGTTTTTGCCTTTGGAGTATATAGTACTTACTTTTTAAAATTCATTCATCAAATATTTATCAAATCCTAGATATACAGTTGTGAACAAAACAGACATGTTGTCTCCTTTCCCTACCCTGCGTCGAGTGGGAAGTATGGACGTTGAACAAGTAAATGGACAGTTGTCATAAACGGTGTGAAGGAGACAAGTGGGATGCTGTGAGAGGTGCCGGGAGCTGACTTTAGATCAGGTGACCAGGATGGAGCTCTGGGGAGGTGACACGTAACTGAAATGGGAAGATGGGGAGGCACCATCACTTCAGAGGGAGAATACGGGCCTGTGGCGGGGGGGGGGGGAGGCTCTATGGAGAATACTACAGATGATGGGAGCAGATAAACTGAGGCCCCACCGCCCTGGGGCAGGAGTAGGTAAAGAAGAAGGTGTGGTTGGTACCTTTCATTTAATCTGTGATAGTCTTACTACTTTGATTTACTTTTATGGAAACCGAATGGTGCAGACTTGGCCCCCGAGACAGGTCTGAACCTTCCAGAGGTGTCTGTTACTCCCCCAGTAGAGTCTAGGTTCTCTCACTTGGCCTGGTGGGCCCTTTGCCGTCTGGCCCACTAACCTCCGACCTCCCGTCACCGTTCTCCAGCCCAGTGTCCCCCACACGTGCCTGGGCCATGCCCGCCTTTGGCCCTCAGCCCTGGCCGTTTTCTTTGGTCGGTGCACTCTTATGTTTGCCTGTCTGCTCTGTTTTGACATTTGGGGCGCGGCTCACATGTGCAGTTGGGGGCTGTGGTAGTTGGCCAAGGCTGCGGAAAACTCAGTCCAGCCTGCGGAGGGCGGTTCTGATTTCAGAGGGCTGGTGGGTCTTGCGCTCTGATTTGAGAGGGGGCTGACGCGCCTCAGAGCCCACCTCCTCCTCCCGGGCTTCCTCCCCCTCGCCGGCTCCCCTCCCCTCCTCCCTTTGGGAACCTTCCCTTGGTCACCGTGCTGGGTCTGTTGTGGCCACTGTATTGGTGGGAGCAGTCAGAGAACAGGATATTTTTCTCTCTGGTTCTTTTCCCATCAGATGCTTACCCTCCACTTACATGTTCAAAGGGCAAGTAAGTGACATACTTCAAATGAAATTCCTATTGGAAGACTCTCGCTTTGGGCACTGGATCAGTACAACGAATTGATTTTTACTTACTTCGCCTCGAACAGACTGAATCCTGGGAGAGCAGTGGGCGCATACGTGCTTGGTGTCTGTCTGCAAGATTATATAAGAAGTCACACGCCGACTGTAGTAAGAGCTAGAATCGCTCTTTTTTAATTCAAAAACAAAGGAAAGCACACGTCTCCCAGTTTTTTGTATTTTGATTACCAAACCCAGATGTCCGTATTGTAGGAAAACTTCCCAGGCTGCAGGCTCCTTACGCAGTCGAGGTCACAGACTTTTTTTTTCCCCCCTCAAGTACACATTTTTCTCCCATCTCATATATATGTTTTATTGGGATGAAGAAAGGAAAAGGAATTAGCGTTTTGCCTTCAGACTTAAAGAACGAAAGGAAAAAGAACAAAGGTAATTACGTGACAAAAATAAGGGACTATAAAGAGATAGTAGGCAACTAACGTAACCCGAAAGCTTTAGAAAGCACGTTCAGGCAGGTGGAAACCTTGATACGGAGAGCGTGGGGTGTCAGAACGCACCCACTGCACTTTACGAGTGATCTGTTGGGTGCCTCCCTCTCGTACGACCTTTCACTGTGGATGACAAATATTTCTGAGTTGTGTCTGATGAAAAACATGACGGCAGTAATCCTCGGGCGCTGCTCTGAGCGGGGAGGGAAGAACGGGGCTGGAGCCTTGCCGCTGGGGGAGGCTGGGGCAGGGCTGGAGGGGGGAGGCACAGGTGTGACCCCGGCCCTGGCTGGCTTCATGTCCGTAGGCCGGAGTGGGCACTGATGGGCTCTCAGGGGCACACGCGGTTAATAAAGGAAAATAGGGGGAGGCCGGGAAACCCTGAGAAAGTCCTACGTACGGCTGAATGTCGCTGATTCCTTTTTTCATTCCACCGGTGACTTCTTTCCCTCATTTGGCAATGTTTATTGTTTTTCTGAGTTTTAACGTTCTGCCTACTCAAGGTAGCAAATTTGTAAAAAACATGAAATAGAAATAAAGAAGGGGCGCCTGGGTGGCTCGGTCAGTTAAGCGTCTAACTCTTGACTTCGGCTCAGGTCATGATCTCATGGGTGGTTAGTTCGAGCCCCGCGTCTGCGCCGACAGCACAGAGCCTGCTTGGGATCCTCTCTCTCCCTCTCTCTCTGCTGCTCCCCTGCTCGCTCTCTCAAAAAATAAATAAAAATAAACCTAAAAAAAATAAAGAAGGAAACAGGAGTAACTCTTCTCCCTGGTTAACCACCATTAGTGTATTTTGTTTCTTCCGTTTTTCTACTTGATTTCCTCAGTCATCCCAACAGTGGGGGAGGATACTTCATACCGTTCTGTAGGCTTGGGTTTTGCCCCTTATTAAGACTGACATGGGAATGGCCTTCCATCAGGATCACCTTCACCACTGCCATCGTTTAAGGATCTCACAGTATTTCCTGGTGTGGATTTTCACCTTTGACTCCAGCGTTATCCCCTCATTGCAGGTGTTAACCCTTTGTACACCAGCCTTCTCTCCAGCCTTGGTCGTTTCCCGGAAGGAGGATCGGAGGGTGGGGGTACTGGGTAGGGTACGTACTGGTGTGTGTGTGAACTTTTGGGGTCTCTCTGCGTGCTGCTGGAATGCCACCCGCCCCCCCCCCGCCCCCCCACCGGCACGTGAGCGTGTCGGTCTCCCTGTTCCTTCACCAGCACCTGGCACTGCCGGTTTTCGGTTTTCCATACTTGTTGCCAACACTTCTTTGCTTGGATTCATGTTTTTAGGTTGCTAATGAGATCAAATGTTTGCTAGTTTATTGTGTATTTTTTTAATCTAATTGTTTTTGTTTATTCCTCTAACAATTTTTTCTTTTGCCTTAAAAAGATCTTTTATAAGGCAGATGACCTTTCTATATTTATTGATTGCCTTTTTCTCAGTTTTTCACTTGGTGATCTTTCTTTCTTTCTTCCTCTCTCTCTCTCTGTCTCTTTCATGTTGAGAAAGCCTGTCCCTTTTCCCAGTTAATTTGGAATTTCTTTCTTCTTCTGTAGTACCTTTTTCTTTTCTTTTAACATTTATGTTTTTAATCCATCTGGATTTATTTTGAGTGTAAAATACAATGAGACTCCCAATTGCTTTTCTTCCAAGTGCTTACCCAGTTTACCAAAGCCATTTGTTAACCCAGTTCTCATTCATTTATTATGCTTTGTTAATTATATTAAGAAGTGTGTGTGTGTGTGTGTGTGTATTTTACTTTATCTGTTCTTTTCCATTGGACTGTTTGAGCCTTACATCAGTACCACAGTGTTTTAATTGCCATGCTGTCTCATCGTTTAAAAAGTTGTCTGATCCATTCTTGTCTGTCCATTTTTCTGCATCATAGTAGTGTTGGTGGTAATGGTGGAAGTGGTGGTAGTGGAAGGAGTTAACAGTTATCGAACGCAAGTCCTGCACCAGCCACTAACTCATTTACTCCTCAGAGTAATACTATCACTCTGTTCCTGTTGTACAGACAAGGAAACAGAGGCAGAGGAGAGAAATTTAAATTCCCCAAAGGCACACAGCTTGTAAGTGGTAGAGCTGGCATGAATTGTAGAAATATTTCAGACTTTTACTCCCCACAGCCAGAAACCTGGTATCCCTGTCTTTCCATTTCTTTCTTAAAAAAAAAACAAAACAAAAAAAAACTTTGTTTTTTTGTAAGGTTATTTAGAGGTTTCTTCTGCTTTCTGATGCTTCTATAATTAGGATTTATTTCCTTTTTCTTTTTTTTTTCTGTTTCAATTTTTTAGTGATCACAGCTAACAGGCTAATGTGAGCCTTTTTCATAATGCTCTTTTTGACAGCCACACTGAATGCTTTATTAGAATTTGTTGCGATGTAGGATTTAACATTTTATTGGCCCCCAATATATCTCCTACTCACACAGAAACTTAACCATTGAGTCTAAGGTTTTAAATAACAAAAGACATCTAAGCAAAGCCCTATTTTCTAGGCTGACCTGTGTCCTTTGTAATTAAGATCCATGAAAGGACTAAAGCTAGAACCAGAACACCCAATGAAAATCAACATAGTTGAACCTGTTTTGATCAAAATGAGGCTTTTGGTGTAGATTTGTTTTCAAAAGCAGGATCTGCTTTTGATTCTGAAATGAGATTCTGCTTCAGATCTTTGCAACTTCATTTGAAGGTCAGAGGGTTCCTGTCTGGGGAAAGGTTATTTTTTCACCACTTGACCTGGAATGGCCACTTAGTATTTCAGGCCACTAGGCTTTAGAGGGAATTTAGAAAAATCAATTTCTAGTCAGGATCCATTCCTGAAAGGTTGACAGGAGCCCAAGCCTTGCTTTCGAATTTCCTTCATTGTTAGCAAATGTGACATTTTTTCTTTGTTCCTCCTCACTATTTCTGTACCTCACAATCCCACGTGTGCACTGCAGGATCAACAGAGAAATGAAAAGCTGTCTGGCGCAAACATAAACATTACTTTTAAAATTGTCAGCGAGGACATTCCTGCCGTGAATCAAAATCGGAAAAGGAACTGAGAGTTCAGCGTAAGGTTGGCTCTGCGGTTTACCTTGTAGGATTTGTTGTGGCGCCCCTTCCTGGTCATCTCTGGGGCCGCATCCCTGTCAGGAGCTTCCCCGCGAGATGTGAAGCCCTCCCCCTTTGCTGGGGGCAGAGGGAGGCCGAGGAGGAGGCGGGCACTCATCCTAGCTTGGTAGGTGGCAGTTGTGATCAGCAGAGGGAACTTCTGTACAAGGCTTGTCTTGGCCCAGCAGGATGAAAGGGTCCCCACTTCCGCCTGCCAGGCCTCAAGAGTTGAGAGAGAGAGAGAGAGAGGGAGGGAGGGGCGTACTGGGTTCAGTCAGGTGTACTGTGCAGGTGTTGTGGACACCACATCAGTGTCTCAGGGCTGTGTCCTGGGAGCGAGAAAGGACGGGATGGGGTAGGGAGCCTCCCATTGCTTGGGTCCAGCTCTTGGGGCAACCGGTGGTGGTGTCTCTTCTATGACCTCCCCTGCAGCCTCTCTGATCCCCCCTGGGCAGGATCTGACGCTCCGTGATGCCCCACTGCTGGCATTGGTGAGCCTCTGCAATGTAGGTGCTGAGCGGGCTTCTGCCTTGGGCTTCTCTGCCTTCGTGCAGTGCCTGTTGCACGCGCCCGAGAGGCACGCAGAGTGCTCCCTGAGTGAAGCATGGCAGCGTGCTCCCGAGAGGCACACAGAGTGCTCCCTGAGTGCAGCACGGAGGAATGCTCCCGAGAGGCACGCAGAGTGCTCCCTGAGTGCAGAAGTTGTGTAGACTGTTGCCTTTCTCACTTCCACTCCCCCACCTTGTCCCGTTTGCAGCCCTCGCCGCTGGCTGTGTCCTCCGGCCCGCGTCAGTCCTTCGGAAGGAAGCCCGCCGTGATGGGTTGGTGCTTTTCTTGAATCTTACACCGAGAAACTGTGTGTTCTCTTTTTTTTTGTATTGATTCTAATTTTGGGGAACATTATTTGGATGTAATGTTACCCGTAGAGAAAATGACCGGAATAAGAAGAATGCAGCACCACGTACTTGTTATCCAGAACCACCTATCCTCAACCTTTGCCCTGTGCGTTCACCCTCTCCCCCATGTGGGTGCGTGTGCACGCGTGTGTGTGTTCGTACAAATACATAAGCTTGTGGAGGGAACCATTTGAGAACATGTTGCAGTCATCGGGGGTCTTCGCTTCTAAATGTTCAGTACGTTTTTCCTGAGAAAAAGGACGTGCTCTTGTGTAATCAGTATAGTTCTCAACCTCAGTAAATTTTACACCAAGAAAATCCTCACAATCTACATTCCTCTGCCGTTTTCTCAGTTGACTTAGTGCTGTCCTTGGTAACCGTTTTCCCTCTGGTCCAGGATCCAGTGTTCTGTCCCCATAAACTTCTTTAATCTTCTCAAGTTCTGCTTCATCACTTATGACGTTGACATTTTCGAAAATACAGTTCTACTTTAGCAGGACGTTCTTCGGGGCTCGTCTGGTGTTTCTTTGTGGCAACTTCAGTCGGAAGACTGCGTAACTGGTGGCGCGTTGTTGACGGGCGTCCTGTCTGGGGGCGCACCATGTTTGAGGACGTTGGTTTGGATTACCTGAGCCAAGAATTGTCCAAAATCCCAATGTGTATTTACTTACTCTCTTTTCCTTTGGAATTAATACGCAACAAGTGGGGAGACATGTTAAGGCCACGCACATCCTCCTCATCAAAATTTCTCCTAGTTAATTCTAATTTTTTTAACTTTATTGGATTATCTGAAAATAGTAATTTTCACTTGAGGCTTCGACCGGAAAGCCATTTTAACTGCTGCCTCTTGAAACATTTTCTGTAACAGGTGAGCCGTAATTAACCATAAAATCATCGTTCATTCGAAAGCTTGAACTACGGAAGTCACAAAGGTTGATTTTTTTCCTCATCAGACCTGCACTTCTTTACTTCTATCCAGTCTCCTCACGAGTTGGAAAAGAAGTCGCTGTTTCACTGTAGCCAAACCCTTCAGCTTTCTCTGTCCTAAGCAATTTCTAATAAAAGGATGTCAGACCTCAAAGATGCTAAACTCGACGGGACCCCTGGGTGGCTCAGGCGGTTGAACGTCTGACTCTTGATTTCAGCTCAGGTGCTGATCTCCTAGTTCATGAGTTCAAGCCCCTGTGCTGACAGTGCAGAGCCAGCTTGCGATTCTCTCTCTCCCTTTCTCTGCCTCTCCCCTGCTCGTGCTCTCTTTCCTTCTCTGTCAAAGTAAATAAATCTTAAAAAAAAAAAAAAAGATACTAAGCTTGAATCAAATTTAAATATTGGCTAAGGTTTTTACTAAGCAAGAGGGGTTTTTTAAAAGGTAGTTTTTAGAAACGCCATTAGCTGATAAGGAGGTGGCAGGAGTTAGCATGGGGGGGGGTGGTGGGGCTCGTCGTCTCTCTCCCTGTGTGTGAAGGAGAGAGGTGGAGGGTGGAGGGCCCTTCGCCTGCACATCACATGTCACCTGCCTGCCAAAGCAGGCCACTCTCGATCCTGGATAAAACGCTGCTGGTGACGTCCCTTGTCCTGAGACCCCGAGCGTGTCGTCCTTTTGGAGTAATTGAGAGTCGTGATCACTCCTCAAACAGGTCTGTGGCTCTGCCTCTGTAGCCCCCGGAAACTACCGTGCCCTTGGTTCTCCGTGCAGACAAAAGTAGTTTCCTTCCAGCTGGACGGGTTCCTTCCATTCTTTACTCCATCTCTTCGTTCTTTTCTTTGGTTTCCTTCCTTATTCATGCTGAGAAAATGCGCAGGTGGTACTGCGCGCGGGGCGTGGAGGGGAGCTTTGGCGTCAGGTGATCTTGGGGTTGACACCAGCTCTCACTTGGGAGCTCCGTGACTTTGTCATAGTCAGGTCTGTTCCTCGTCCTGAAACTGGTGCCGAGACCTGCTTCACGAAGCGTCTCGGACTGCACGCGGAGCAGCCTGTACAGTGTGATAGTCCCGGGCTGCTTGGAAGGGCACACATAGGGGGGTTCTCGAGGTTTCTCGTGAGAAGGTGAGTGAGGTGATGGGCAGCAGAACCTGGGGCGGGGGGCCTCACCTCAGCAGTCTGATTAGCGCTTGCCAGGGCCCCCGGGGGCCAGAGCGAGCTGGACATCGGTCCCGGGGGGCCCGCCTGCTCAGATGCCCAGGCTGGGCCCGAGGCGCTGGGATCACAAGGCGTGGCGGGTTCCCAGTCCCCCGGGCTGACTGCCAGCCAGCAGATGCTGTTTCAGTCCCGGATTTTCTCCTGGCTTGGAAGGTACCCAGGGGCCGATACGGTGCTCTGCAGGCAGGTGTGTGTGGGCGAGCCCCAGAGAGGCCAGTCGGATCATCCCGGAGGAGCCTGGAGCCCTGGGCCCGGGGGCGGGAATGTCTGGCATTAGGATAGGGATAGCCCCTGCCCAGAGCACGGCCCAGCAGAGAAAGACTGGGCTGCAGGGAGCGTCAGGCAGTCTAGACATCTCGTCCTGGCCACCAGCCTGTGATTTCATCCCTGGGGACACACAGTTGACGCGCTATGAGACTGCTAAGGGATTCTGAGACTGTAGGCATGGAGTGAGCATGCACACAAGTCTGATCGGAGCCCTTCACTTTTAGCCAAGAACTTGAGAGGAGGAAGTGTGGGCTGGTGTGGCTGTGGCCACCATTCGCCTTTCTGGCTTCCCAGGACTGTGGCTGTTTGGGGGGCTCAGTGTCGTCATTCTGCCCCTGACGGTTGGCACACGCTCCCCAGTTCCCTCCCGTGACTTTGATGCTCGCTGTCTCAGCCAGGCCAGCTCCGAGGCCAGGCTGGGGGTCTGATAGTAAAGAAAATAGTAAGTTCATACCACCAGAAATGCTTAGGAAGTAAATTGTTCACCGTAAGACAAATTCATTTTTTTAATATAGTATTCAGGTTAAATGAAATTGCCCGTTTTAGGTTTACATTTTCCTTTGTGTTCTCAAAAGTGCATTTAAAGATTAAACAAGAAACTGAAAAAAGTCAGTCACACAATTTTCAGGTCTCTGGGGTAGCTGGTACACAGGTAGATATCTTTGCTCCAAATTGATTTAATCTTTCTGGAAAGCAAACTAGCTGAGTGTAAGCAAAGTTATAACATTTTTCATGGCTTCCCTTACCACTGGCTGGTCAGCTTTAGGACTCTGTCCCAAGGAAGTGGCTTCTCCCTCAGATTGCCCAGAAGCACTGAAGTATGCCTTGCACAAAAAAGTGTTTCTCCCTCTTTGTGACAGTGAAAATATACAGTTATCCGAAGCGTAGGCCCGGGACAGTGGTGGTGAGTGGAGGGGAGAGGGGTGGTGTGGTGAGTGTTGGGGGAGGTGTAGTGGGTGGGGGGAGGGGGGTGGTGAGTGGAGGGGAGAGGAGTGGTGGGTGTGGGGGGGAGGGGTGGTGAGTGAAGGGGAGAGGGGTGGTGAGTGGCACAGTGGCTGCTGGGTAGTGTCCACAGTCCTGCCACCTCGCGGGTCCTGTGCAGAGAGAAGGTGTGAGAAGGAAAAAGACACACCCCAGGGGCAAAGCCACCTGAAGTTCTTCACGAGCTCCTTACTCCACACCGTCAGGGATGGTGCTCCAGGGGCCCATTATGACTTCCCCGCAGCCGTGCGCTGGGGAGGGCCGCAGAGGGCTGGGCAGGGCTGGGCAGGGCTGGGCAGGGCAGGGCCGGGCAGAGCCGGGGAGGGCCGGGGAGGGCCGGGCAGGGCCGGGCAGGCTCCTGGCAGTCTTCAGACCTGGGCCCTGGTGCCGGCAGGAGAACAACGCAAACAGGATGTGTGCTCACTGGCTTGTTCTTGTTTCCCTCTAAAGTTGCTTGAATTTATATAAAAAAAAGACAGTTGTGAATGTGATGGTGCTTCCTTTGTTACACTCTTGAATAAATGTTCCTGTGTTTAGAAAAACCAGTGTTATGAGCTTCAGTCGAGCGTGAATAACTTAACATTTTTTCATCAAAAATCCCAGACCTAGTTTTGAGATTCTTACAGTTTCTGGATAATAAAAGTCCCTAATTCTAGACAGGACGAGGATTTTCTATAAACTGAGGTTTGGAAATGAACGGTTCCGATTGGTAGAGCATAACGTACGCACGTGTGTCCAGATATCTTTGTGCAGAAGCTTAAATAATGTCGGTGAGCTCTCGGTGGTGAATCTCACACAGCTCAAAATGGACAAAAAGCGGCCAGTGGGATGAATAAGGGCCCCCAGACTTGCTGTCTCATTCCGTTTAAACCTGAGGCATGTGGGTGCTGCTTACTTCCTGGGTGTGTATAAATACAGAGCTGGGTTGTTGTTGGAACCATTCTAGAAGAGAGAAGATTGCCGGGAACCTGGGTGGCATAGGGAACTGAATTTTCTGGCTGCTGCCGGTTCCGAGGGAGCCGTTCCAGATCCGTTTGCCAGTTAAGTGTCCCCTGGAGACTGGGAGGCGATCTGCGGCCTTGCAGAGCTTAGCCGGCTGGCCCTGGGACGACTTCGTTGGTGCGTGACTGGGGAGCGGGACCCCTGGGCCTTTCGCTCCAGGTGACCCTGGCGTCTTTGTCGTCCTCAGGCAGGTCCCAGCAGCGGCCCAGGGAGGAGAGTGTGTGTCATCGATGAGATTGGGAAAATGGAGCTCTTCAGTCAGCCTTTCATCCAGGCCGTTCGTCAGACGCTGTCCGCGCCAGGGACTGTGGTCCTGGGCACGATCCCGGTGCCTAAAGGAAAGCCGCTGGCTCTCGTGGAAGAGATAAGAAACAGGAAGGACGTGCAGGTGCTCAGCGTGAGTACAGCCGGTCCCCCGCGTCCGTGACGGTGCAGCGGGGGGCCTCAGACAGCGGGGTGGCGCCGACGTGTGCCTTTGCTCTCAATGCCGATCTCCCCCCTCGTAGGCGAGATGCAGGGGAGTCTGATTCTCTGGGAGTTTGCAGAACTGAAGTCATACATGTCATGGATGAAAGAACACGGGTCCCTGGGGCCTCTGTCTGCACCGGCCACCTGTCCCTGTTTGTGTTTAAAGATTCATTTCTTCGGTCCCATTGGCCACATGGACAGCACGGCTGCAGAGTCTGCTCTGACGGGCTCTCAGGAGGCTCCTGGGGGGCAATGCAGGGTTCTGTCACATGTGAGAGAGGACTGGTGCTGTCACCCTACCCTGTGGCAGTGTCTGGGCCAGCGTACGGCCTCTGATGGCCCTGCTGCCATTTTTCTTTCCCTTTTGTCCATCTGTGTCCTTCTTTGATACTGTCTTGCGCTGTGCCTCCTTCGTGTCACCGAGAGGTGAGCTCTGCCCATGCCCGCTCCCCCCACCCCCAGCCCCGGTTTAAACCCAGACCCTGCCAGGGCCCCGGGAACAAGGGAGACTGTGCCCCCCTGCCAGCGAGAGCGGGAGGCGAGCTCCGGCCGCCGGGTGCCACGAGCGCCCGACGTCACTGGCTAAGACGCCCCCACCGTGACCTGCTGGCCCCAGGCAGCCATCCGCGTGTTGTCACCAGTCTCCAGGGGTGCTGGTGGGGCGGGGGAATGCCTGTTAGGGTCAGGGCAGCCAGACTTGGAAAACTTGGCGCATTCCTTCCTTCTTTCCTCCGTTTAGTAAATCTTGACGAGCTTCGCCGTGAGCGGAGTCGTGATGACCAACAGGACCACGTCCGCGCCGGTGCAGGGGCTAGGCCGCAGCGGTGCGGGCAGACAGCTCGGCGACGTCAGATGCTGGGAAGTGCGGAGAAGATAACCCGGGCGCCGCGGACGCTGGGCTGGAGGTGGCTGGGGAGGCGGGCGCTAACCAGGGGCTCTGGAAGGAGCTCACAGGGGAGCTGCTGGCCCCGCACGGCCGCGTGCTCAGCGACGTCGGTCAAGTCCGTGGGGCGCTTGTCTTCAGTTCCATGCTCTTCTCTCTCTCTCTACGTGGCCTCCAAGTTGGGTTTGCGGGTGTGTTTCTAAAGTTCCTGTGGAAATAGAGGCAGTGAACAGCGAGAGGTGATGAAAGCCCAGGGGCTGTCAGGCCTCACGGCTTCCAGGGCGAAGGGGGCGAGTGACTAGCGTTAAAGCCCAGGGACTGGCTGTCGCAGACCAGTGCGGTGTGCAGGCCCCAAGGGGGATCAGGGGAGCTGGCGCTGATGTCCAGGGCCAAGCATTGTATCTTAACGCTAATTCCACGTTTTCCCCTCTAACACTGGAAACCATTCTCTAGGCAAGGCAGTCATTGCTCCTAATGGTGCATAAATAAAGTGATGAGCTGTTGGCTGATTATGCGAGAGAGAGGGGCTTACGCACCCCGTTATCCTTCTCTTTCTTGTGTTCCTTTGGGACTTGTGTGATCTCTCTGTTCCCGTTTTACGTGAAGAATCTCATTTTCCTTAGGTGCAGACATAGGGCTTGGATTAGATTTCTTCTGGCATCTTTCTGTTTCTCATACGCAGTAGAGTTCTCCAAATCCACGTTTGAGAGCATCTTGTGTCTGCAGCCCCTAGTCCAACAGCACATGTGAAGCATGTCTGCTTCCCTCAAGAAAAATAGATGATGTGACAGGCAACATCTGGGGGCAGAGAAGGGAGAGAATCCTGTGAGCGGAAGGCGTGGGGAGAGGTGTCCCGAAGGACATGGGTCTTGGGTAGGCTTTTGAAGGAGGAAGTGGAGAAAAGAAGGAAGAGAAGCAAGAACCTTCGGGGTAAGGTAGTAAGTTGTGTAAAGTCGGGAGGGCGGTCTCTCCTTGCTGACGCCCAGCCTGCCAGGACCGTGGACATGGGACTGAACTCATGGGGGGCGGTATTCCACTTGACGCTACTCCTGGCATCTGGACTTGTTCCTTTTATTTTTTTAAGTTTATTCATTTATTTTGAGAGAGAGAGGGAGGGAGAACACATGAGAGGGGGAGGAGCAGAGAGAGAGGAGAGAGAATCCCAAGGAGACTCCACACTGTCCATGTAGAGCCCAACAGAGGGCTCGAACCCACAAACCGTGAGATCGTGACTGGGGACGAAATCAAGAGTCGGACGCCTAACCAGCTGAGCCACCCAGGCGCTCCTGTCTAGACTTACTCTCAGTGGCATCAGGTAAATGGCATTGCCGTTCGGAAAGCTGCCAGGAACGTTTCCAGTTCCAGATAACGGCGGAGTAGACACACGTCTCCCTGCCCCTCCTGTGAGGTGTAGCTAAAACCGTCGACATTATGCATAAAACAAGCGTGAGGAGACCTGAAGGTGGAGAGAAGGCGGCACACCGGCCGGGATGCTCAGCCGGGGGACGACGCCGCAGACACAGCTGACAGTCTCTTGTCCTGCCAGGAGCCGGGAAGAGCAATGTGAGTGGAAGCATCGACACGAGCCAACGGCAAGGTGACGCGGACGTTGGAATTGCAGGGCGGAGATTTCAAAGCAGCCGTCACAGAAACGCTTCTGTGGTCAGCTGCTGACAACGTGTGAAATACAAGAAACATGGAAAGTCTCAGTGAAGAAATTGAAAGGTTTAGCGAAGATATGGAAGATATAAAGAAGAATCCAATAGAAATTTTAGAACTAAACAGCTCAGGTAAGTGTCTGGAAGGGCTCCCCAGCAGAACGGGGACAGCAGAGGGGAGAACTGGTAAACCTGGAGGTAGAACAGTAGAAACTGCCCAGCAAAGCAGCCGGGGGACGGGGGCAGAACAGAGCCCCAGGGACTTGTGGCACTATAATAAAAGGTCTAACACTCCTGTGTTGGAAGATGGTCTTGGTAATTTAGAAACGTCTGTCCTGGTGTGGGTATTGACAGTCGCCTTCCTGTTAGTGTTTCTCTTTCGGAAGTCTGGTCTAATGTGTTCCTCATGGCTCGTAGACTTTACCGGTGTCTAGGTGTGGCCACTGAAAAATGTTTTCCATTTATTTCATCTTTGCTTGCGTGTAATTACATTAATGCTGCAGCGGCAAGAGCGGGAGGTCTTCATGGATCCAGAGGACTAGAGAGAGCTGTGTGTTCTGCTTTCCTAGCTCTCTAGTAACACGAAGAAAAGACTTTATTCCTGCTGGCCACTTCCTGCCACACATATGCACGCACACATGCATGCACACACGCACACGCTCACACATGTACACGCACACACGTGTGCGCACACATTCATGCACACACGCACATGCTCACACACATGCATACACACGCGCCCGCACACACGCACTCATGCACTGCACACACGGGCGCACACATGCACGCGCACACGCACACGAGCTTGGTTGTCTTCTTGGCATTTAGAAAGCAGGTTTCATTTGATTTCCTTTGAGATGTCTGCCTGATGCAAACGCTGGCGAATGCTATCTGCTGACGGGACAGAAGCGGCAGCTGGAGCCTGGAACGTTCCTCTAGATGCCGCTGTGCCCACGAGCCACTGAGCCCTGGACTTGGGTTCTGTGCCCGGTCCTGCAGACCCACCAGTGCGCAGACTCCACAGCCCCTTGCTGGGTGCGTCACGTAACCTTCGTGTTATCAGCGAGAGGCGGCATCGCACGTCCAAGGTCTCGGTCGGTGGCAGAGCTAGGGTTCATGCCTCCGTGTGTCTGAGTCCCAAGCCTGAGTGTTTGCATCATGCTCTACTGTTGACTTGGTTGCAGGCGTGATTCAGATGATTTTGCTAAAAAAAAAATCTCAGATTCCTAGAAATTATTTGGTTTTTCGATAGTTTATAAAATGTTACTATAACTAAAATCTGTGCCGCCCTCCTGAGTTCAGAGCCTTTTACTTGTTTTCTTCTATAAAGCAGTTTTTATGCTTTTAATTTTTATCTGTGGATTGCAAGATCACAAGAATGACAGGAACTACGTCCTGATTTCCTTCCATCTTGGAAATTCTTAGACCTCCTCTTGTCCCTGCCGTGGGATTTTTCACCAAGCAGGGCATAAAGCATTCTAGTCTCACCCGGAGTTTGAGGCTGCCCTCCGGGTGTGTGAGCGCCTGCAGATACAGGAGCGAGAGAGAACGTCTATGCCTCTCCGGGTGGAAAGTCCGGCAGCCTGTTTGTACAAGTTGACGAGCTAATCCTGAAATTCTCGTGGAGACGGGAAGGACCCAACCAAAACAGTCTTGAGAAAGAACAATGTTGGAAGACTCCTACCTCCTGATTTCAAAACTTACTACAGCCTGCAGCGATCGAGACAGTACAGTCCTGGCCGAAGGCTGGACACACAGATCAGTGGATTGGGACTAAAAGTCCAGAAACAAACCGTTGCGTCGAGGATCAGTTGATTGTCAGCAAGCGTGCCGAGACAACTTAACGAGGAAAGAATCGTTTTTCGGCAAATGGTGCTGGAAAGCTGGACATCCTCACACAAGAGAAGGCAGGTGGACCCTGACATCACCTACCAGAATTAACTCAAAGTGGATCCTAGGCCTAAATGTAAGAACTAAACTCTGTAGTTCTCAGAGGAAAATACAGAAGGAAATATTTTGTAAACTTGGGTCAGGCAGAGTCTTATTTGATACAGCGTGAAAATAATGCTTGGTTTGGAACCTTTAACCTTCGAGAAAAAAAGAGCTAAACGGATTGGATGCAGGAATAATCCTAATTTTAGGTTCAACAACGTAAAGACACAACATGAACAGACTAGTAACAACTTTGCCTGTGTGTTAACGTATAATGAGCGCGGTCAGAGTTCTTTCTGTAATCCCTTGCTTACCAGGAACTTGTCAGGGTCCTTCCCACAGTTTCAAGGAAAAGATGCAGTGTGTGTGCAGTGAGGGGCATTTTCCCCACGGCCTGTTTCTGTATCTGAATACTCACAGCTTCCCTGATGTCCGGGTGCTCAGGTTGTTGACTGCTCACTCTCAGGCCCTTCTGGGGCCCCCAGAGGCAGGACAGAGAGCAACGTGGATGCTTAAGATGATGAGAGTCTTCACAGCCTTTATTTTACCGCTCAGCTACATTTCAGAGAGCCTGCTCAGCTGAGAATTCAATAACATTTACTGAGCGCCACCCCCCGCGTGCCAGACACAGGATGAATGAGACGCCCCTCTCCCCATGGACTCGGGGTCTGATCTTCCCAAGGGCCACTGGACGGGGCAGGGGGCTCGGGGCTCACCCGGCTTCCTTGCTCTTGAGGCTGCAGTGCAGTGGGGATTGGGGGGGGGGGAGCGGGGCTTCCTTCCTTCCCGCGTTCTTCCTCAGCTCGTTCTCTTCTGCGCCCAGCGCCCTCGCCTAGGTAGCCTCCTGCAAAGCCCTTCTGTGGCCAGAATTCTGGTGGTTGAATGAAAGACGAGGATTGTGCAGGCAGGGGAGGGCCCCTGAGGCGGACGGATGATGCTTTGCTTGTTCTCGGACTGGGGAGCCTGTCTTCGGTGCACAAGGAGCGCAATGGTAGTAACTGAACGCCGCACACAGTTTCACGTAGACCTCGTACTGCGGAAGTTTCAGAAGCAATCAGGGAAATGCAAGGGGGAGTAGCAAAACGTTAATGTAGTTTCTTTGCATTGATTACGTTTTTAACACAAAGACGTTCTCACAGTGCATCTTTGTCAGTTTTTATTTTTCCCCTGGAACCAGGGCTTGGAAAGCGCCCTCGGCCTGTCGGACATACCACCGCCGCCCCTGCTGTGGCACCCGTACCCCTCCACCCCAGCTCCCTCCGAGGGACCCGGGCGGGGCGGGGCTCACGCACACCTGGGTGATGGGGGTGGGGCGTGCCAGCTGACCGGGGTCCTGGTGTGAAGTTGAACTGAGACCTGGTGGGGCCTTGCGAGCTGGGTCCTGAGACCAGGGTGGCCCCGTGATCGTGACTGTGATGAAGCAGATGGGGAGGCACTTCGCAGAAACAGCGAACTGGGCCTGCGTGGCCTGCAAGCGCTCCTTTTTCTTCCCTCTGGAGCCCCACGCCTTCGGTCCCCCTTCGCTGCCAGCCTTGGCTGTGCCACCCGACCAGCCTCTGCTCAGACCCCACACCTGGCGTCCGGGGTTCCTTCCCAGCCTTCCCTTCCCAGGCCCCCTGAGATTTACGGGGTAGAGACGGAGCTTCCCTCCTGCCCCAGGCCCCCCTGCAGATGAGCACCAGTGGGACTGTCCCCTGCACAACTGGAGGAGTCAAATGCCCATGACCGTCCGGTGTTCCATTAACATGGCCAGATGGAGAACCCAGGGTCTCGGGGATGGTCCAGGCAGGGGTGTCTGGAGCGAGCAGTGCCCAACTTGCCTCTTCTTTCTCACCCTTGCAAAGCTAGCGTTAATTCTTTCCCTGTGGTCCGAGTGGTCCCTTCCTTTCCTCCCTCTCCGCCCATGTCTCCTGCACCCTCCCTCCGTCTTTGCTCTGCGCCCCTCTCTCCCAGCTCGTCTCCGGCGCTAGAAGTCACGTTTCTGGGGGAAGTGGCCGCAAATGCCACTCATCTTGGAATCCGCACTCTTCCAGACCCTGAGGGTGGAGCCTAGGGGAGTTCCTGAAGTGGGGAGGGGGTGAGGAAAGGGATCTAACGGCCCCTCTCCACTAGCGCAGTGGGGCTGTGAGGCCCCCTGACGAGCCTGCTCAGTTCCCACCACCGCGTCCCCCTTTCTTCCGTTCACATCAGCAGATTTCCTTCGATGCAAACAGCGGAAGGGGACTTCAGCTAATTTCAGCAAAAACAGCAACAAAAAGCCTTGCAAGGCTGTGTGGCAGTTTCTCCTCAAGCTGGAGCAGAGCTGCTGGTCCTCATGGGCACCGCGTCCTTGGACTTAGTGTTAGAGGCCGTGGCCTCGCCGTTTGCTGCTTGACTCACTCCTTTTAGGATTCAGGTTCTCAGGAGGACCTTCAGGCCCAGCTTGAACTCGTTGACTGCGAGCTAGTGTCCTAGAGATGTAGGCTCAGAGGAAGGTCACAGTGCCCTTAGGGGGAGGGGGAGTGGTGCCCACGGGGGTGAAGCCCACCGTGAGTCTCCATCACACGTTCATTGAGCGCCTGCTGTGTGCCAGGCGCTCTGTTAGACACGGGCGGGCGTGGACTTCCTGCAGGGGGCAGGCTCGTCTCCGGGTCCACCGGCACTGAGCCTGGGCCTCTCCAGATGCACTCACTTCCTCTTCCCATGATTCTCTGCTTGGGTCTTTGTCTGGGTGACCTTCTCCCATGTGCACCTGTCAAAATTCAGTCCAGTCCAGCCCATGGAAGCCTTTTTTCACCGCCCTCACCCCGCCCCGCCCCCCCCACCAGCTCCCTTGCACCTCTCCAGACTTGCTCTTTGGACCAGTACGCTCGCTGACCACGTCTGGCCCTCTCTTCTGCCCTGTCAGCTCCATGAGGTCAAGTCCCTATCGGAGTCCTCTCTCTGTCCGCGGCACCTTGCAGTTTCTGGTCGCCGCCCCATTGATGTTGAGCGGGTGCGTATTGTACTCCTCGGGACCGCAGTAGTGAAGGAAAGGAAAATGAAGTGTGGATGAACTCCTGGTTCCTTTGTGGAAGGGTGTGAGTTCCGGAGGGTGCAGCGGGAGCCCGGGGACCGATTTCTGGCCTCTGCTGTGTCCCCGGCTACCTCCGAGAGCTCAGCGAGATCCCTGTGCTCCCGGACCCTGCTTCCCCTCCTGCAGACGGGGAGTTGACTGATGTCAGAGGCTCCTCGCCACACTCCACTTTTCTACGTGGAGACACGCGTAGATGACTGACCCCCGGGGCTTCCCGGAGTTCGGGTTCGGCGCTCACGGTGGGCTCCTCGTAGGCGGTTCTCCCGATTCAGGTCAGGTCGCACGGGGGTGGGGGCTGCATCCCACCTGCATTCACATCGACCCAGAGCCCCGCGCCGGGGTCCGCTCATGGCTTCTCGTGGTTAGAACCCACTTCCACTGTTGGAGCCGTCGCTTTGCAGAAGCGGGGGTGGCGTTCGACCTCGCCTGTCCCGTCTTCACGGCGCTCGCAGCCGGGGCTCCCTCCCGAAGCTGCAGAGCCTGCCTCCCCTTCCCAGGCCCTCCCCGAGGAGCACTGCCTGTCAGAGGATGGCGCGGCAGGAAGGGACTGAAGCCTTCTGTCTTGCTCCCTCCCACAGGTCACTAAGGAGAACAGAAACCACCTTTTGCCAGATATCGTGACGTGCGTGCAGAGCAGCTCGCAGTGAAGACGGCTCGCGACCCTGCTTCGTGCCCTTGAAGAGACGTGCAGGCCCGCGGAGCCCCCTCGGGGCTCTGCCTGTCCCGGACGGAGGCCGTCGGGCTTACGAAGCCTTGTGGGCTTTTCCCGAGAAAGCCTGACAGCTGTTCTCCATAAAATGTTTAAAAGTGCCGGACTGGCGCTCGGCGATGAACAGTCCACCGCGGCTTATTTGTGCCGAGGGGTTCCGTTTATTTCCCCTTGCAGCTGCGCGTATGATTTTGGTAAATTGTGGATGGAACTCGCCCCCGTTGAGGCTGATCAGCGTGTTCCGGGGAAGGGCGAGGGCAGCGGCCGCTGCCTAATCAATTGTGCGCGTCACGAAACCAGACCCCGCTCCAGGCGCCGCTGCGGCTCCGGGCGACACTGGTTATTTGGTTTGTAAAAACAGTCCCGGACAAAGCCAGTTTGGGGCCTCCCCGCCCATCTCGTTGGTTTGCTTGTTGCTTAATAAAATAAAAATAAATGTGTTGGCGCAAACACGTGAGCCCTGTGTGGGAGGGAGGAGGTCCCCAGAGATGTTGGCGGCACCCCGTGCTTGGGCCTGTGGGTTCAGGTCAGAGCCCCCACTTTGGCCTCATCGGCTTAGCCGTGGCCTGAAACCGCTGTGGGCCCCATTTCCCTTCCAGAATATGGGGGAAATGAGGGTCATCCCAGGAAGGCGATGCCGTGGCATGGAGGGAAGGCGGCAGCGGCGTCTGTGTGACCCCCTGGGGGGGGCCCGGTGCCGGGAGCTGGGGCTGTGGAGAGTAAGGTAGGAAGGGCAGGTTCCACCCATCTCAGGGTCGCTGTGGAAAACATGGCAGACGGTTATATGGTTGGTACGGCAGTGACACATAGCCTGGTGCTTCTAGGTCCTTTCTGGTGAGGATCCGTGAATCTCCAGGATATTTTAGCAACTAGCCTTCCCTCCAAACCCAGCTGGCATGGACGCCAGGCATGCCCCTGTCTGTAACGGTGGCCCTGTCTGGGCGTGCAGAGCGAGGGGTCCTGGCACTGGGCACACTGGACGGTGCAGGAAGCACTCACGTCTCGGGGCTGGGGCGACGGTGGGGATCCTTTCCTTGGTGTTTCCCCAGGGGAGCCTCCTGCAGCTTGGACTGGTTGTGCTGAGCCTTTGAGGGGCCGCGTCGGAAAGGCCTGTCGGGTGATGAGCTAATCTCTCATTACGGATCTGGAGCGCGGAAGAGGGCGTCTCTGTCCCACTGCCCGTGCCCGGTTGGGCTGTTTGGGCTGTCCGAGCTCATGGTGTCCGACAGGCTGGGTGTGACCTGCGCTGCACTCGCCGGGCCCGAAGGAGCACCGCACGCAAGGGTGTCCAGACGCCACCACCCCACTGACTCAGGCGGCAGAGGCTTCCCAGAGCCCCGGCAGCCCGGCCCCTGCCTCAACCTGCCCCCCTCCAGGGCCCACAGCCCTGAGGATCCCCACACGGCCTCAGGTAAACTGAGAGATGGGACAGGCTGGAGAAGTGTCACCTACGAGCCCCTGAAGACAGCCCCAACACCAGGCCTGGTACACCTGGTCTGCCCTGGCCGGAGGGAGCCCGTCCCAGGGAGCCTCTACTGGCCCCGCGGAAAGGGCCCGTCCACCAAAGTGCGAAGGGACATTCTCCCTGCTGCTTGTCCTTCTGAGCTGTTTTTAGTCATGACTGTGTAGAACACGGATTCTGTCCTAAGTTAGAAAGAAAGCTAGTGAGATTTCTTGCAAGAAGGTAAAATCGCTAGTTTGAGGGCACTGAGCTGAAACCTGATGTGCTGTGGAGGCTGAGTGCCCTGCGTGCAGAACAGATTCGGGGAGGACCCCAACATGTAGAGGGGAACGCAGGTTTCTGGATCTCTCTTTAATGGTAAAGAAACATGCCTTTGGTGGTAGATACAGAGTTTTAACCAAGCCCCAAAGCTCATGTTCTTTCCACTCCTCCCACCACGTCCCTGTTGAAGCTTTCTGCCCTTTCTCCGTGCATCCTGCGCCCCCAGATCTCAGAGCTGACACTTAGCCGTGATAGACTGTAGCAGTTATAAACTGGAAGGGCATTTAGTGTCGGCTCCGGCAGGGTCCTTAAATAATTATCGTATTACTTTGTCAGAATGATCAGGGGCACATATGAAGGTATCAGAAGCCATCCCTGTGTCTTAAGAGATTAAGTCTAATAAAGGATAATGCAATGGTCTGAATGTCTGTGTCCCCCACAAATTCGTATGTTGAAATCTGAGTCCCAGTGTGATGGTGTTAGGAGGCGGGGCCCTCGTGAATGAAATCAGCGCCCTTATAAGAGATCGTGGAGGGCTCTCCCCTCCGCCTCGCGGGGGCACAGCGAGAAGGCCGGCCGTGAACCGGGAAGCAGGCCCTCGCCAGGCACTGAATCTGCTGGTGCCTTGATCTTGGGCCTCCCAGCCTCCACGACCGTGAGAAATAAGTGTTTGCTGTTCCAGCCCCCTCTCCCTGGTCTGTGGTATCAGAGCAGATGACTTCACAAATGACTCTAACCCAGGACCGAACGTGCGCAGCCTGTAGAAAGCACATTCTGAGGTCTAAAGGAGGAAGAGTGGAGGCAGAACACCGCTTGAGGCCCACTTAGCACAGGCCAGGACCAGAGCAGAAGCCGAGAGTGCGGATCCGTCCGTCCCGGTGCCGCTACCCGAGATGCGGTGCTTGGAGAGGAAGGGGTGTGGTGGCAGGGGCGGGCCGACGTCAGGAGCTCCCCTTTCTATCTGAGTTTGAAATGTCTACTCTTCAAAGCCAGACACCTAATAGATAGTTGGGTCTGAGGCCAGACTTGGAGGAAGAATTCACCTTGAAAAGCACAAACTGGACACATGCATTGCTTGTGTGGAGTGTCAGCTGGAATCACGTGGTTGGATGGGACAGGACAGAACCGATCTGGAGGATGAGCTTCCTGGACCCTTCTTTCTTCTTCCCCAGAGCAGACTGCACCTCCAGCCCCTTAACGCACATTAAAAAAAAAAAAAACAACCTTTTTTTCTCACCTCTGAATATGCGCATGTGCAGGGATGGACAAGTCTCTCAAACTCATGGGCTATAATCTGACTGTCACGGCTGCCAGTACAGTTGCAAGTTCCGGGGCCCACTCCATTCCCAGCCCCCAAGTCATCAAGGGTGGGGTAGGGGACGATGGTCCCCCAGAAAAGGTGGAACGCCCCTTTCTCCTCTTCCTCTTCCTGTCTTGGAATTCGTGAAGGTCGTGTCTGGGAAGATTGAACGTGTGTGTGTGTGTGTGCGCACGCTGATGGTGGGTGCTGTGTCCCCGGAGCATAATGACTTGGACAAAACCTCTGGATGGTGGAGGAAACCCGAGAGGGGCTGAGGACACAGGGGCTGCATTGCACACATCACAGGCAAAGAGAAGCTGGAGCATCGAGTGATTTTAGGAAACGACTTGCCAGACAGACGGCTTCAGCACCCAGTGCAAAATTTAGAATCAGTAATGCCAGATTAGCCCCATCATTTATATCAAACCAAGCTCCCACTGCAGTTTTTATATCCCCTTCAGAGGAGAAACCATTTCGTTCAGGGTCCAAATGCAAACAATAAACCCTTTGGTTGTCTGCTGGGAGCCCATTTCAGTAACTCCCGCCAGAGAGGTCACTTTAGAATATCGCCTTTCAATGGAGGCTAATCCAGTGTTTTGCAAGGAATACTCTGAAGGACAGCCGCCTGGCTGAAGATCAGAGTAACAGGCCCATGCGTCGTCAACGGAAAGGTCGTTTACCACAACGTAGAGAAAAAGTGCGGCTGCGTTGCGGTCCGGCACGCAGAGCCCCGGGAGGAGTCCAGCCCCGTCTTTCGCTTTGTGGGCGCACAAGCCCACGCACTCCCAGCATGCACGCCCAGCATGCACGCCCGGGATGATTTTACTCTCTCAGACAATGCACACTTGCGTTTGGATCCGAGGACTTTGGCCTTCACCGTTGTCGACAAACCATAACTAACTAACCTTCTCTGCTTCCTCTGCACTGAGGTCCGGGACAAGCAGGCGAGTTGGCAGTTAGAGAAGCCGCTCGCCAACCACCAGCGGAGTGACACGCAGGAGCAGCCAGGGCACTTTGGGTTCTCATTACGTTGATGGGTCTCTACCCGTTGGTTTTCCAGCTTTTTCAGGAGATTCATTTCCTTTTTTTTTTTTTTTAATGTTTATTTATTTTTGAGAGAGAATGTGAACGGAGGAAGGGCAAAGAGAGGGAGACACAGAATCCGAAACAGACTCCAGGCTCTGAGCTGTCAGCACAGAGCTCTATGCGGGGCTCGAACCCATGAACTGAGAGATCATGACCTGAGCCGAAGTCGGACGCCTAACTGACTGAGCCACCCAGGCGCCCCAGGAGATTCATGTCCTGTGGAACACAATGGCTTTCTGTGTCTCTTGCTTCTAGATGCCCATGGGGTGGTCAGCTTACATCAGGCTAACTGCTGCCGGGCATGTGTCATTTTTCTTACGGAATTTGTGGAGATGCCCTTTGTGGGGAGGCCAGGCTCACCGCTCAGGGCCGGGCATTTAGTCCCGAGGGCTTGGCTGTAAAATTGCCCAAGAGGATGTCAGGGACTGCCAGCCAAGTTCAGTTTGGCCAACGTCGAGAACTGCAGTAAGGTTATATCAGCCTCTCATTAGACAAACACCTGCGTTGAAATCAATCCTAACCAACTTCATATCTCCAGGGATCACTGATTTGAGAACAGTGTACCGTGTCTCTGATTATAGAGCCCACCTATTATTATTATTAATTGGTAATTCTTGTTTTGAAACAAGAAAAAGTATTACCGTCTACTTCTAGGGGGAAGGAAATTCTCCGCCATGCCCTCCCCCACTTCCCGCACTTCCAAATCCTAGATTCCTTGAAGAAACTTGTAGACCTGTTTCCAAAAGGACTGTTTGTAACTCGTGCCTTTCCAGAAGGGATGGACCACAGGTCAGTGATGATATTCTCCATGGACCCCCTCACCCTCCCTTATGTCCACAAGGAGCCAGGTTTCTGCTTTACCGGGTGGGGAGTCTTCAGCTGGGGAAAGTCCCAGAATTTGCCCAAATGTCATTCTCACATTAAAGGTGCAGCAGAATTCAAACAACCGGACACAGCAGTAACTGTAAACATTTTAATTCCAAAAACGAAGGCGTGTGCAAGTGTTCTGTGACACGGGAAGGATCGCTCGGCTCGGAAAACCAGCGAACATTCCTGCGAGCATACGGGAGCGCCGGGCGAGACAGGCCTGGCTCGTGGGAAACCGCTGCACTAGAGCTGAGCAGCATGTGATTCCAAGTGCTTTCCGTGCTCCCACAGGCCTAGATGTCTAAACGTGGGTCACTAGCATCGTTGGGTCTCTCTCAGGACACTTTAGATCTGACTCATGCACTACCACGTTTCTTGCCGAAAAGCTGCCGCCGGCTCATACTTACTTAATGTCGGCATGAATGTTACAAAGAAGTGGTTTTCCTTACGCGTAGATTTAACCCTACTGCGTTTGGCCAGCGCGCAGTATGATGTATGCTGCTGTCCCTTTAACGTGGTAACAGTAATGTATAAAATGCCAGCTGTTAACATGCACTTGTCTTAGTTTCTGCAGGGCAGGAAAGAGCTATTTATGCGCTCTACTTACTCTAAGATATTACATGGCTTTTGTTAGAATTTTCAAATTCTGGAAAGTGTGTTGTGCGTCCCACGTCTGGGGGGTTCCGGGGCGGGGGCTTGGTCCCAGAACCCGAGGGAAAGTCACTATTTCCTAGAGCAGCTCTCGTGTTCCCCCAGAGGGAGGGGCTCCTGGCCAGCCTCGCCCCTACTGCTCATCGGAGGCACTTTGCTGGGAAGCCGTGTCGTCCAGGCCCATGTCCTCCTGGCTCGCTCTCCTGCACACCAGCCCCCCGTTCTCTGCCATGGCCTCAGCCAGAAGGCGATCGTGAAGCTGCCCCCGTTCGGTGGCCTCGGTGGGTTCACACGGCTCAGAGAGGTGCTGCCAGACAGAAAGGAGAAGCAGGGGCTCAGCACTGGGCACCGCCGCTTCGCCTCACCACCCACTGCCGCAGGGGCCCACCTAACCGGGTGCGGTGGGTCCCAGGTCAGATGCGGGGGCCCGCGGGGCTGGCCTTGGTGGGGAAGGAAGGAAACCAGGGGTCCAGCCTGCTGGGGTGGACTGGGGGCTCTGCACACGGGGACCTTCCCCGGGTCATGTGGCCGTGCTGGGAACACAGGCCCTCGGGGGAGAGGTCACTGTGTGCCTGAATTTCCTGGGTTCTGGCCAGAGTCTCCCCTCCCCCCACGTCCCCCCTGGCAGGAAAGCTCAGTACGGCAGTAGGTTTGCACCTGAACAGTAATACGGGTGGCTATTTATCCTGGGCGCACAGAGCGCCAAGGGCCCAAGCATCCTGTTGGAAAGAGGGAAACAGAATTTGCCAGAATCCCAGAGCCACACCCACAGCTGGCATCTTAAACAGATTGAGCGGTGGGAGAAAAGTGCGCTATTGTGGACATTTTCACAAGGGCAGTTTGACTAGACCTGTAGGTACCTAACTAAACCTAGTTACTACTCCTGAAGGAGCCAGTCTCCTTGCTCCTGGCTGGTGTGGCCTGGGGGCTGCAGAAGGCCCACAACCCCCACCCTGGAAGACCCCCACCACTGCTGCGACCCCACGGCCCTTTGGAGGGTGTTCCTGGGCTGGGAAGGCACCTGCCCGTGGGCATGGCCCTCATCAGCCCCCTCCAGACAAGTACCCGGAACCAAAGCCTGGCAGGCTGTGACTCCGGTGCTTTTTAGAGCAGGGGAGTGTGTCAACATTCAGAAGGCAGGCTGTGACTCCCACGTGTGCCCTGTGCCTCCGGTCCTCGCCTCCCGACCGCCGGGTGCGGAATGTCCGTTTACTCACTTTCTCTCCTATGAAGCTCAAGTGCTCGCCTCGCCAACTCGCCTGGGGCTCTGGGTAAGTAGTGGTTTGCTTAGGGGAAGTCCCTCAACCTCTCGTTTTCTAGCATTTAAATACACGAGCAGATGGCCACACGTTTCAAATTAAATCTGGCGAAAGGGATCGACGATAGTCCAACGCCAGCGTTGACGTGTGTCCTTTCCTCTCCCTCAGGCCAAAGTGACGTGATAAGAGCACGGAGGAGAACATGATCCTGCTCTGTGGGTGAGTGGATCCGCTCACCTCCCGGGGCCAGGGCTAGGAGAACAATTCAGCGGGCATGTGGCGCCCTCGGGGCCGCCTGCCGAGGTGTGATCACCTATGGGACGTGTGCTGTGTGTCTCGTCTGCCTCTGAGCACCGCCAGAGTACCTTGTGTCCAGGAACCCTGGGGACAAGGGGGTGGGAGTCTGCAGGCAGAGGGACGCTGGGGCATCAGCGGCCCGGGGCCCACACGCCCGCCCTGGACCACCGGCCCAGCCCCTTGCCCCCCTTACCCGAGTGGCCTGGCTGGCGGCCCGGGCCGAGGGGCCCATGACGATGTTGACGCTGCTGGACGACTGGGTGTCGCTGGTGTTGCCCCCCTCCGCGGCAGAGAGTCCAGAAATGACCAGAGCGCTCGAGAAGCTCCTCTTGCCGAAGAGGAAGCTCAGGGTGGAGCTGGTGGACGAGCCCAGGCTGGACCTGATGAGCGCCTCGGCCCGCTCTCGGACGCTCAGGTGGCCCGTGGTGGTGACCGGTGGGGGCTGCGAGTGCAGGGACGTGGCCGAGGTGTGTAGGGACAGCCGGCTGCCCGAGAGCCTCTGGGCCAGCTCGTGGACCGACGTGGATGTCTGCAGGAAGGCCTGGTGGCCTTCTAAGATCGGGCCGGATGAGCTCAGCGCGGGCGGCCTTTGGCTCAGCGCCTCGTGTGCCTGGACAGACTGGCTCCTGCCTTTCCTCCTGCCTTTAAAAGAAAGCAGAACCGGTTGCCATAGCAGGTGCTTACCAATGTCAAGGTCTGTGCATCCAGACAGGCAGCTGGGCCCCAGGCGGGTCCACTGTTGTCAAGGCTGGGACGGCCCCACCGGGGACCCTGAGAACTTGGCTTGAGCCAGGAGACCCCGGCAGCCCTCAGGCGAGTGGAAGTGTTGCCACGGGTGGGGGGGGGGGGCAGCAGTCAAGATCATCGATGCAAGTCCTGCATTCCCCGAGACCCAACCTGGGATCTGTAACTTGACAGCATAACTTGACCCTAGCAAGCAAGTCCAATTTGGTTCGTGCATTGACATGCGTGTGGCCCCCAACCCTCTCGTGCCAGCCACCCCTCGGCTCAGGGCTCCCGCCGAGGCTTGTGGACACAAGGCCATTCTTGACAGAAGGGTCCCGACTGTCCCAGACAAAGGCTTGGTCCTGCCCATGTCTGTGGGAGAAGGAAGTGACCCCTGCCATTTTATAGGGAAGCAGGGGGAGGAAGGCATGTGCTCACCAGACGCTGAGTTGCTTAACTGAAGCATCCATAATTGTGAGGCTCTAATTCGGAACTATTATTTCGAAGGGAGCAGTTAGTGACATCACAGTTCTACCAACTGCCTTATCAACATGTCTCCCGAAGCCGTCACAATGTAGGCGTTCAGTCGGTAAAAATAGAGGGGTGAAGGGGTGGACCCCTGAGGACTGTCCCAGGCATTTTCTCATGTTCCGTCTCACCCCAAATGTCCCAAGTTAGCAACTCTGCATCTGGCGATGCTAAAATACGTATGTGTACAGGAGGCCCGAGAAAGGGACATGCCCTTGAGAGAGAACACCTTAGGGACCATATTAACATGGGGATTCCAGGGTCCCCTCCAGCCCCCCCCCCACCCCCGTGGCTTCTTGGCTGGAAGGGCCCTCTGCCTCATGTGGACTCAGTGCAGTGTCACAGTGGGATGGGATGGGTGCCCGTCTCCACAGATGTCCCCACCAGGTCGCTCCTGCCCACCTGCTGGAGAGACCCACCCACGCGGGACCGGGAGGAGCGTGGGCAGCCCCTGGCCTGGCGCTCTCACCGGGGGCTGGGGCCCATCCCATCCATCCATGCCGAAGAGCTAAGTTACTCTCGTGGAGGGAAAAACGGGGCGGAAGGGGACCCTGACGGATCAGAATTAGCAGAGACGGTGATTTGTTAGTTTATTCAGTCCGACGAGGCCAAACATCTGTTTGTGATTTATACCGTAATGCTGATTGCTGTCCAAAAATACTCCACATCCATCCGCAAGTTGCTGATTTTGATGCTGGATAGCAGACCACCCGTGCTTGGTGGGGGAACGCGTCAGCTAATCCCAGAAACAAAGGGACGAAGACCCATCTGTCTGTCCAAGAGGACTGGTCTGTGTTCTACACAAGGTAACGTGCCTCCCCACCTCATCGCTTTGGGCGTTCTTGTTGCCTTTTGTTGTTGTCATCGTTGCTCTTGATTTTTTAAAAATTAATTTTGCAAGGGGAACAAGTAAGCAAACCATGCTAAATTCATCTGTGCTGCTCAGGATACTTATTTTACAATTTAACTTACTTTGCCAAGGACTTCGTTATCAAATTAGGAGCGTTTGTAGGGAAAACCTCCTTAGGACCTGGGTGAAATACTGTAGAAAATACCCTTCTTGGTTCATTAGGCTGGCCCCACTCCTTCATCCTCGATGGTTCTCCGGCAGGTTCTGGTGCCCCTTCTTACCTATGGGGCAGCACAGTCTTCCTCTCCAGCCTGGGATTCAGAGTAGTTATGAATTCCTAACTGCTCTCCCACAAGGAGGTCACCAGCCTCCACCACAGGGACCAGTTCTCTTCCAGCTGGGACAGCTGCTATCCTTAGCGCAGCAAGGAGACTGCAGGCTGTTGGGCCATAATCGAGACCGAGTAGTGAATGCTGGGCCCGCCGTGGGCAGCAGACGCACGGTTTGGCGGGCTGGGGATGGGGGTCAGTCCTCTGGGACTCTGGCAAGGACCCACGATTGGGACACTCGGCTGGGAACTGAGAAGCACGGCCCAGGGGAAGGAGCCGTTGGGTCCCCAGTTATGGGAATTGTGCCTCGGGCCCCATAAAACAAGATCCCTATTCTTAGAGTTCGGTTCACATTCACCCTTCAGACTGTTCCATCATTGCTACGTGGCTAAGCTGCTCTGTCGTGCCCTTCCAGAGAGTCAGGCCCCCACCTCAACCCCCGGGGCCTCCTGCATGGCGTTCAGCACACGGGTCCTAACTCTGCCCTGCAATGTGTGTGGCACTGGCCGCCATCCTTGCTTCCCCTCTGAAGTGATGAAGGCTGCCCTGTTCCATGGGCTTAGCACACAGCACCCTGACTGGCAGTAAGGGACAGCAGGGACCCTCCTGCAAGACTGACCTCACTGCGACCCTGGAGCTTTGTAAATCCCCGATGAGGAGGGGAGTTGGCCCCTGAAAGTTTCGAGTGGGGACACAGCTTCTTGACCTTGGCCATTAGAACCATTGGGGAAGCTTAGAAAATGCTTTGTGCTAGAGCCTGAGACCCCCGAATGTGCCCCTGCAGGCAGGCCGGGCCCTCACCGTGCCCTGGAGGGTGGCCTCTGGGGTGGGGAGCTGGGGCAGGGACTTTCCTGCTCTTCCAGGCCAAGGGCAGAGATCTGGGCACAGGAATTGCCTCCCCTTGACTGGCGGACAGCGTTTAACATCCCTGGGCTGGCTGGGCAGGCTCCCAGCTTCCTTTCTGGGAGCCATGGCCTCCACTCGTGTGGACACCGGTTTGATCCAGCTGTGGGGAGGGCACAGAGAGGCCTGTGGCTGAAATGAAACCCAGGGTCTCCGCAGTAGCGCTGTGGGGGCGGGGCAGGGGGTGCTGGCCTGCTGGAAGGGCAGGCCGGTGGCGGCACCAGGTCCAGGCTCAGCAGGGCCGGCCAGCCAGCTGGGGCTGCCCCTCCCCACGAGGGGCTCCTTCTCGGGGCCCACTGTCCCTGGGACCCCGGGGGCAGGTGCACACAGGGCCTCAGGAGTGGAAAACGTTGTGCCCTGACCCCTGCCCAAGCTGGAAACCCTCCCCGAGTGCCCATGCCATCAGAATCTGACAAGGAGGAGGTGGGCGTAAGGGGTCCCAGCCCGTCTCTGGAGGGCCAGCTGGCTGTGGCCCTCCTGTCACCTCGCAGACACCTGTGGGCACTTGCTGTCCATCAGGTGCCAGGGGTCCACAGCCTGGAGCCTCAGGAGGCTGTCACCTTCCCGGTCCTCCGAGGCCTGGGGCCCCAGCATGCCGCTTACAAGGCGGAGCGCGTTTCTAACCGCAGAGGGATGGGGAGATCAGAGACAGCGGTCCTGTGCTTGAACTTCACACATGGAGTCAGCAGGTGCAAGGAACGTCAGCACAAGATGTCCCTGTATGGCTTCAGCCACAGTGGCAGTAAAAATAAGGTGACATTTACCTTTTCCAGGGGGCAGGAGGGACAGGTGTCTGTGTCCTGAACGTGGGGGAGGCAACTTGTCCCTGTCGCATATCCATTTTAGACCTTTCTAGATTTCTCTCAGGGGAGCTGCTACGCCAGCATGCCTTCAGATTTCCCTGCCATATTGAGGCGCTCTTGGGGGTCCCAGGTGCTATTTTAACGCCCGGGGAACGTTAGGGAGGACCCACCCTGGGAGCCCTCACACACGGCGGGCACTCCCTGGGGAGCGTTAGGGAGGACTCACCCTGGGAGTCCTCACACAGCAGAACCCTGGACAGCTGCCAAGGCAGGGGGAGGGTGGGGATTCTGGGCAGTTTCTGCATCAGCCAGAGCTTGGGGGGGGGGGTCAGGGCAGGAGGGGTGGCCCCTGCCATCTCTTGTCTGGGACTCATGACCCCCAGCTTCCGTCGGGGACGCTAGTCCGAATGGTTGGACGAGGCGACCCCTCTGCAGAACCCGAACCCTTCCATGAACCAGCTGGGGGTCCTACTGCCCCCCGGGAGACAGCCTGAATGCTCTAGGGGTGGCCGGGAGCCCACGGGGGTCATGGGTGTGGTCCTGAGCTGCCCTTCAGGGGCCCCCCTCCCCAGGACGGTGCCAGCTCAGCGTGGGCAGGGCCCCGTCCCCAAGGCATCACGGGAAAGTGTCCAAGGTTAGGTTTCCCAGAGAACTTTCTGAAGGTGCAAAGCCGGGCCCTAGTGGGATTCTGGCAGGGGGCTTGGGACACCCAGGACAAGCCAGCGGGGTGAGCAGGTCTTGGTGCCAGTGCTCGCGGCTGTGACGGACAGACGCTGGCTACCGCTGAGGTCCCACTCAGGAATATGACCCAGCGTCTGGCCCTCAAGGGAAGCCTCCGCGCGAGTGGCTGAATTCAGCTCTCAGAGTTTGGGGGGGAGCCATCCGCTCGTTCATTCAACCGTGTCTGTTGAGCACAGGGCCACCACAGACCTGAGCGGCCACCTGGCCTGGCATTTTTGAGGGGCCTTCTGCAGCCACACCTGCCCCCACAGGGCCAGGAATCCGGGACAAGCCGAGCTCCCACACGCTCCTGCTGGGCCCCGTGCTGTGCGCCTGGCCCTCGGGAGTCTCCGCCCAGACCCAGAGCCTGCTCAGACCGCGGCCCCAGACGCCACTTCCTCCCGGGGTGGACGGCGGGCCTTCCCGCCACTGTTGGCAGCATCCACACGGGGTACGGACGCGTGGACCAGGAGGTCTACACACATGCACAAGGGCCCCTCGCTGGGGGAGACGGGCAGCAGATGCACGGTTTGGCGGGCTGGGGATGGGGGTCAGTCCTCTGGGACTCTGGCAAGGACCCACAATTGGGACACTCGGCTGGGAACTGAGAGGCACGGCCCAGACTTCTGTCTGTCCCCTGCAGAAGTTAGGGCCGGCCACACCAAGCACCCCCTATGCTGTTCTGTCCCAGGCCAGGGACAGCAGACAGCTCCCAGTCCCTGACATGGTGGCGACAGCTCAGAGAGGGGGCGGTTCTGTGTGACCGGCCTACTGGAGCCTCTCTGCCAAGCGGGATTTGAGCAGAGTCCGGGCGAGTGAGCGGGGGACCCCGCAACGCTGGGAGGAGCATGTTAGAGCCGGAGGAAGCAGGAGCGCACGGCGGTCAGCGAGGACACCCGTGGCCAGGGCACCGTCAGCCAGCAGGAGGGGGCGAAGTAGCTATCGGGGAGATGGTCCATCACGGGGAGCCCTGCAGGCCAGGCGAGGACAGAAGTGTGTCCCCCAGATCCACACGCTAAAGTCCTAACACCCAGCACCTCGGAATGTGACCTTATTTGGGAACAGGGCTGTTACAGGTGTAATTTGTCCTGATGAGGTCATACTTGGGGTTGGGGGGGGTTCCTCCTGCAGGACTGGTGTCCTCAAAAAGAGGGGAGATTTGGACACAGACATGGGAGGTGTCCCAGGGAGAGATGGAGGAGAGAGAGGGGACGATGCGTCTACAAGGTAAGGCACGCCAAAGACGGCCAGCAGACCCGAGAAGCTGGGAGAGGCCTGGCGTAGATTCCCCCACAGCCGTCGGGAGGAAGCAGATCTCCCGGCACCTCGATCGCCTTGATCCCGGACTTCCAGCCTCCAGAACTGTGACTCAGCCATTACCTTTCAGCGTGTGGTGCTCCGTTACAGCTGCCCTGGCAAACGGTGACAGGTTTACCACGGGCGAGAAGGGAGGCCGAGATTCGGCCGAAGAATGACCCGAACTGTCGTAAGTTAAAAGGACGCTGCTCTGGCCGCCAGGAGTCGCCAGGGCTGCGGGAAGGGCCAGAGACAGCAAGAGAAAGGTGCCTCCTGTGTGTGAGGTGGGGAGGGGAGTGGCGGGCCTCGGACCCCTTCGGGGGGGCAGTGACTCCTTTTCTGCAGGCGTGTCAGCACAGGTCACCCCTGTGCCCCCCATGCCCCGTCATGCCCCGTGCCCTCAGCTGCAAGATGAGGATAGGGAAGGGCTCTCTCTGGGTCACAGTGAGGACTAGTGAATTTGCACTCGGGAAGCACGCAGGGGAGGGTCGGGCACGTAGTGAGAGCCGGAGGATTGTGACTTCTTATAACGATTGTCCCTGCAGCAGGGATGCCCTGATACAGCCCGGGCGGGTGGCTTCAAAGCTGCTGGGGTCGCTAATGGGCCCCCCCCAGGCCCCTGAACGGGATGGCCGCTGGTCTCGCAGCCCGAGGCAGCCTCGGGAGGCCGGGGGTTCGGACGGCCCTGAGGGCTGGGAGCCCAGGCACCTTGGCGAGCGTGGAAAGCCAGGAGTGACCTTGGTAGGAGCAGTTTTAAGAAGCAGTAAGGGAAACTTAACAGCTGGTTTGGGCTCAGCAAGATCCGCTCTAACACCTGCCACGGAAGTCTGCATTCGCCCCCAGCTGCAGGCCGCTGGCTGTAAATGGGAAGAACATTCACGACCCACAGCGCAGGGCTGTGAGGATGGGGGGGAGCTCTAGCCACTGCCGGGCCCAGCACAGGGGGGCACCTTTTTCTTGTAGAAAAGGGCAAAGGAGTCTCCCTGGGTCCACGGCCCGTCCAGCACACCCAGCCTCCTCCTGCCCGGTCCCCGGGCCCCAGACTTCCTCTGCTGCGGACAAACCACCGGGACAAACACGCAGGCCTTTCTCCATGTGGAAGCTACCTTGCATTTTCCCATCTGGGAAATCACTTCGGTGATCGTGAAACGTGACATTGCTCGTGCAGGAACAGCAAGTGTTAACCACGCAGTAAGAAAGTCCCAGCCTGAGGGCCAGCCACACACTGAGGCCGCGGGCCAGGGGCCAGGCGGGGGCTCCGCTCAGCGTTTGGGGCAGACGGCTCCAGGCGGGGGCGGGGGGGCTCTTTCCCGTCTGAGCAGCTACTGTCAGCCCCTCTGCCTATCCGCCCATCTCCCTCTCCCCCTACCTGCCTTCGTTCTTCCGTCCCATCTGCTACCTTCCCATCTCTCGGGCTCATCCGTCTGTCCATCTATCAGTCATCTCTCTCTGTCTCTGTCTCTCTCTCCTATATATGCATTTTTTTAAGTTTATTTATTTTGGAAAGAGAGAGAGTGCACAAGCAGGGGAAGGGCACAGACTGGGGGAGAGAGAGAATCCCCAGCAGGCTCCACACCATCAGTACAGAGCCCAGTGCGGGTCTCAAACTCACAAACCATGAGATCATGACGCAGAAATCAAGAATCGGACGCTGAACCGACTGAGCCAGCCAGGGGCCCCTCCCTACATACATGTACTATTGTATCATCTGTCTGTCTATCCATCACATATCTATTCGTCTGTCTGTGTCTACCTATCTGTTCATCTATCATCTATCATCTATCTATCATCTACCTACTTACCACCCCGCCTGTGTTTATGTAAATCCTCACGGTTCAGTGAAATCCTCAGCCTTGCTTGGGGCCCCTCCAGGAGGCAGGGACTGTCCCTTTCTAACTCACTCGGTGCAGAGCTGGCCTGTGGCACATGCACAAGGAGGTGCTCAGTGAAGGCTTCTGGATGGTAAGGAAGCACCGAGGCCAACAGGTGAAACCGCTAACAGGTTGTGAAGGGCAAAGCCAAGCGCCGATGTGCTGGCAGGGGCCAGGACAGAGCATCTGCCTGTTCTGACCCCACCTGGCCATGTCCTCTCGCGCCCCCAGTGCCACCTCTCCTAACCTCTCCCGGTGGAGTGGGCTTCAGGACCTCATCCATCTGGGTGAGCCTCACCAGGTTGGCATTTGTTGAAAAGTGATTTTAAACTTGAAACTCCTCCCGAATGTGGACCAACGCACCTCCTCCATCCGATCTGCTGGCACCCTTTCCCCCTTGTTTCTTATCCTCTGAAATGGCAGGTGTACATGGCGGGGGGCTGGAACCAGAGAGAAGCTGGAAAGGGGGGGCAGGAGGCCTGTCTGTGCACCCACAGATTCAGAGAGGAATGAGGGTCCACTACCAGAAGGATGACCTGCCAGCCTTGATCAGTAGCTACAACACAGCCAGACCCAGAAAGCACACGATCCGATGGCCACCGAATGAGTGAGAGGTGGGATGGAAGAGAGTGGCCACTGGACAGATGAACAGACAGACAGATGGCTGGCTAAGGTAACAGACAAGGAGATGGAGAAAGGGGAAAAGTTGAGTTCTAATAGAGGCGCGTGGGTGGCTCAGTCGGTTAAGCATCCGACTTTTGGTTTCAGCTCAGGCCGTGATCTCACGGTTTGTGAGATGGAGCCCCTCGTTGCGCTCTGCGCTGACAGTGCGGAAGCTGCTTGGGATTCTCTCCCTCCCTCTCTCTGCCCCTCCCCGACTTGTGTGCGCTCTCAAAATAAATAAATAAACTTAAAAAAAAAAAAAAA
>CM053561.1:3730794-3818357 GCA_028646485.1 Cryptoprocta ferox
AACTCTAACCACAAGTGGGGGAGCTCTTCACACCCCACTTCCCAACCCCCCAACATCTGGATGAAGGCCTTGGTGGTAAGACCTACCTTAACCACTTGGTTCGGAACCACGTCCTAATGCTGTCCAAAGTGACAGGGCCGCTCCAGACACTCTGCAGCTGCCTGTGGGTCCCTAGGTAGGACGTGGTTAGCGGGGAGACGTACATAGGGTACCCCAGGGGCTGGTCACAGGAGGAATTAATCAAGTTTCGGAGGACCTGCTTGTTGTTCTGGATGCTTCCGCGCTCTGGGTTGCGGTTGCGAAGGAATATGAGCTCTTGCTGCTGCCCAGCCCAGAGGCCACGGACACACTCTTTGTTAACCTGCAGGTGGGGGAAGGGATGGAGAGAAAAGCAGATGGCGGCATGTGTTTCCGGTCTGTGGATTTTAACCTACGGAGAGCAAGGAGGGCTGTGGATCTGAATATCTGTGACTCCGGGACTTTGGCCTAAAGCTCTTTACACGGTCAAGCCAGAGCCACAGCCCTGTAAGTTGGGTATGATGCTATTTTCATGGGGGAACAGGGAAAATTAGAAAGTTGTTGCCTTGGTCCAGTGGTTCGAGGCTATGCGAAGAAAAGAAACACTGGTAAGAAAGCCCCCAGGTCCAGGGATAGGTTATCACAGAAAGTTCTGGAACTTTAGAGAACTAGAAAGTGTTTAAAAACAAGGCAGATCCTGACCCTCATCTACACATGTGTCTACAAGGACTCCTTGCCAAAGCCCTTGCGGACACACTAGTTCCCAGAGGCTCGAGGGACCCTGGCCCCTTCGCCCACCTCTGCTTCTCCGAGACTGCATCCCTGGTGCCAGCCAGGAGGTAGGGCCACTGTACCTTGATCACCTTGAAGCTCAGGAAACTCCTGTGCAGCATGATGACCTTGTACTCGTCGGTGCCCTCGTCCACCACGTGCCGCAGGGTGAGCAGCTCCTCCTTGTTGGCCAGCACAGCGCCCCTCCAGGCCGGGTCGCCCTCGTGACAGATCACCACCTTCTTCTCGAAGGACTGGATGGCCTCATAGAGGACTCCTGGGTCTTCATATTCGTCGGGGCAAGTGAACTGGTCCTGGGGGGAAAGAGGTCCCTCTGCGGGTTCGGGGAGGACCAGCGAGCTGAGCCGTGGGTGAGCGAGCACATGGCAGCTCGGTCGGTGACCCGAAGGGCCAAGTCCACTCCACGCGGACTCTTTTTCCCATGCTCCTCCGAATCCCAAGCGGGGTAGAGGACACGTCCTTGTCCCATTGGCCTAATCTCTGGAACATGCCTAGGGGAATGGCTTTCGGCCTTAGGGTTCTCTGCCTTTGCAATACATTTTGGGTACTTCTGGGATGTCATTTTCTGTGGCCACCTCCCCTTCTCTGTCCTAGCGGGATATCACCGCCTCCCGGCAGCTCTTGCGGGCCCGGCACCACTGGCTGATGTCAAGAATATCTGGACGGCCTCGATGCTTAGTTACCTAAGTAACACGCCCACTCACAAACATCATGCCAAGAAAGGGGACTGTGTTTTTTAAAAAGTCTTTTCCCCCCTCATGTTTCAGGCTTATCCTTCTATAAAAAATGGATTTTTGTTTTGTTTTGTTTTTTACCTGGTGAAGCTTCAGGGACATCCTAATGGCCGGGGCGACAACTTTATGCAGAAGGTCCATGTCGGCAAATACCCATTCGTCTCGTGCTGTTATTCTAAAGTCACCTTTGAAGAGGGCGTGAAGGCCATACAGGAAAGAGTCCAGGCTGAAAGGCAAAGTCCAAATTACTGTTCCTTCCCACTGAACAGTCTTCGGAAACCTGTCGCTTTGGACAAGGTCAAGAATGACCTTCATGCCTTGGGTGGGGCACCTGGGTGGCTCTGTTGGTTGAGCGTCCGACTTCGGCTCAGGTCATGATCTCTCGGTTCATGAGTTTGAGCCCCGTGTCGGGCTCTGTGCTGATAGCTCGGAGCCTGGAGCCTGCTTCAGATTCTGTGTCTCTCTCTCTCTCTCTCTGCCCCTCCCCCACTCATGCTCTGTCTCTGTCTCTCAAAAATGAATAAATGTTAAAAAATAAAATAATAAAAAAAATGACCTTCATGCCTTTAAAAGGCTGATGGGGCCAGAGTGTACTGCTGCCTGGCCCTGACCCCCACCCCCACCCCCACCCCAACAACCGGGGTCATGGTCAGCCTCAGTAACTGTGGGAGCCACCCCAAGCCAGTCTGAGTGTGACGGTGGAGGTCATGGTCCCCACGAGCCTCCACATGCAGGGGGTCTATTCCAGGAGTTCCCGCGGTGACCTTCTCAGGAGATGACTGACAGGGCCACCCGGGGAACATTCTCCTTTGTGTTTCTAGAGATCTCCTCCAGGTTATGTTACTCATAATAAAAACTGGATTCGGCCACAGGATGTAGAGGAAAAAATGACGCCCTATGAAATCTCAAATTGGTCATTTGGATTCTCTGAGCACTTCCGTTCCCCTGCCACACCCTTTTGTGAATGACTGGTGGAAATGGAATAAGAGGGAGGGTTAGAATGAACGGCCCAACGTGTTTTTCAGGATTATCCAGGTTTTCACATTTCTAGGCTTTTCCTGCTCTGCTTCCATTTCCTGCACATAATTGAGCATTGCCTGGATCGGGAACACAAGGCTCACTCAAAGGAAATCTTTCATGGTCTGGGTCCTTGACGTCTTGGATGAGCGCTGGGAACCCGGGTTTGGGAAGACGATGGATCCCATATAATGGGGACAGGAAGAGGTGTTCTTCCTTTCTCCTGTATTTCCACTAATATCCTTGATCGCAGCCACTTCCAACGACCCTGGCCTCTCCCATCCCTGAGAGGTAGTTAGGAGGCAAGTACAAGAAACAGCAGTCCTGACAGGGCTGAACTGGGACAGAAAGAGCAGGAAAATGTGTGAGAAGGAAACTCTCTGAGGATGGCCGCTCATAAGGATTTAATGAGTTGGCTCACCGAGCAAGACTTTTGATTCAACGCAGCACATTAGACCTGCACGTCAGGGAAATAGTTCCACTGATTGCTATTTTAGCATTCCGTTGCAAAATGTACCGCTTTCATTAATTTCCTTCTGGAACCCTCTTGAGAGGGATGCCGTGGCTTCAAGTCAGAGCAGACTGTGGGAAACGGAAGCAGCCAGGGGTCTAGGCAGGTGGGGCTTGGGGGTGCTGTGGCTTGGAGGAGCCCAGAACCTTCCAGAAAGAGTTCCAGGAGGCAGCCTTCCCGAAAGGCTCTTCCTTCACAGAACAAAGACTTCCCGGGGCTGTGAGCGTCAGTGACCACCGGGGAGGCACCCATGGGGGAGGTGTGAGACAGCAGGGCCGAGCGCAAGTTTTAAGATAACGAGTACTATCTGCTGTCAGCTGAAAACCGCCCAAAATGCCCCTGTCATCAGAGGAGAGCCAAGCCCTGCGAAGGAACAGCTAGATGGCAGAACATGGCGGGGGGGGGGCGGTTATTCTGGAAAGGATTAGGGATGCCATGCCGCCTACACACCCAGGAAGCGAAAACACTCCTCCAGACGCAGGGATGGGGGTGGTGGCAAAGGGAGATGACAGGACCCGCCCAGACACCCAGAGCAGCGACTGCAGAGAAAAGAGCAGAGCAAGGAGTTCAAGGCGCCAGCCTCTTGTTTGCTGGGCGCATGCGCGTGGCAGCCCCAGGCTGCTTACTTATCGGGAGGGAAAACAGGAAGGCCCCCAACAACAGATGCTTTACTTGTCATTTCTTTTTTTGGGAGCAAATGACATTGTGGCACATAACGCTGTTCTTTTACAATGATCCTCAATGCAGAAAGCAAAGCCTGAATTGGAATGCCACCGGATTGGGGTATTAGCCCGAGCACCTTAAAGGTAAAGGCATCCCAAAAGAAAGGTGCTTCATTACCTGCCTTTTATCCTCCAGAGAAGGAAGGGGAGGAAGGCGGAGGGATGTAAGGAGCCGGAGGAGGGCTTGGGCGGGGGGCGCAGAGAGCGAGGTCTCCAGGACGCCTGTGGCACGTTTCTGATTTGGAACTTCACAGGGCTTTGTCTTTTTAAGATTCCACTGAGAGGTGACAAGCCCCCCCCCCCCCCCCGCCCCAGGCCAATAGCTGGAGTAGAGAAAGCGTCAGTCAAGGTTGGCCTTCATGGGGACTAAACAGCCACCGCCACCCCTGTCCCCCTGCGGCCCTCTCCCCCACCCCACCTGGGATATTAGTGAGACAGGCTGTCTCATCCTGTCCTGTCACAGAGGCTGTTGGCCGGGCAGTCGCCAGTGCAGGGGGACCTGTGTCCAGCTGTGCAGGGTGAGGCAGGGGACGGGGCAGACAGAAGCGACCGTGTGTGAAAGGAGCACATCCACACGTACACAACCAAGATCACGGTGCCAAGACAAAGCACAGGTTTCCATGGCCCGAAAGACGTGCTAACATTTTAATAGAAACAGCACTCGAAAAATATCATGCCTTCCTATGATGAAGAGTAGCTGGTACCTGAGTGCATTTTCTTTTTAATGGAAAAGACTGGTGTCTGTGGCTTGGGCTGCAACACCTCGCTACTCAACCCAACAGCAAACGTCTGGTCCTGCCTCTGCACCTGACTTCATTAGTGGGGCCGGGTCTGCACTGCTTCCTGCTTGGCCGTGAGCCCCTCTCCTGCAGGGCTCCATCCACACTCCACAGAGCAGGGGCTACAGTAATGAGCTTGCCTTTTTCACTGCGTGTGCATTTGTGCACGTGTGTGTGCAAGCGTGTGCGGATGGCCCAGCCTCTGCCTCACCAGGGACTCTGACACCCCAGCAGACGCCAGCGACCATAAAACCGGGTCTCGGGGATTCTCTGAGTGTCCACACTCCAGCTGTCTTTCCGTTTCCTGACCCAGCTTCCTGTGAATGATGATGTACCTGTGGGTGACGCGTAATGAGAGCATTATGGGTAGTTGGAACTTAAGCACCGTTGCTCACAGCCCCTCTAGAAAAGGCTGTTTTCCGGCTCCAGGCTCTGGCTGTTGCTTGCCGAGCCGGCCGCAGCCGATGTTCTAGATCACGCTGGGCCCAAGGCTTACGCTCTACGGGCCCAGCCCATCTCAGCATCCTCCCCCATCACCTTACAAGGACAGTGGGAGGACGGCCAGTTGAAGCAAAGGCTTTGTTTTCACCGACTTGGAACTCAGCTTCCTTTCCACGCCCCTCTAAGCCCCACTTTTGCTCAAAATCACGAACTGGCCCAGCCCAGCGCTCACCTGCACCCTCTCTCGCTGGTTCTCAACTGCTGGCAATTTTGGCGCCTGGGGGACATCTGGAGACGTTCTTGTGTGTCACAGGTGCTGGTGTGCTGTGGCACCTCGTGGGAAGAAGTCAGGCAGGTTCGCTGCCACAAAGCACAGGCTGGTCCCCACAACAAGGAACGACGCAGCCCAGATGCTCCTGGTCCCTCCGCTGAGCTGAGAAGGCTGCTCTCTCGGAGAAACAGAGGGCCGCTGGAGTTCGCAGATTTTCAGTTTTGGACAACGAGGTCATTATCTTGGATGCAGCCTTGATGAATTTTAGCGCTCAGAGGGAAACAGCTTTAGGTCTGGGGTAGTTTCTGCAGGACCCACGGTGGGCTCCCCAGAGCAATGACTCATTTGTTCGCTTGAGCTCGTTTCCAAACAGGCCCCGGGACCAAGTGTTTACAGATCGGCACCGGGAAGATCGGTGAACGGAGAGCTTGAAGATCATATGTGAACAATTAAGTGTGATTTGCAGGCCGGGCTTCCCCGTGCTTGCTGATTAGTAAGCGGAGCCGCGGAAGGAGCCTCGCCTCGGTCGGTGTTCGGGACCCAGAGAGAGCACGTCCGCATGGAGAGCGCAGCACACCTGACGCGCGCTTTCCTCCCTCTGTGCTGTTCAGCCACACGCACTGGCTTCACGGCCACGTTCTCCTGCTAAAGATCCCCCACCCCCCTGACAAGAACGAACAAAAGTGGTCCAGGCGCCTAGTGAGACGGAAAGATGAGCATGATTTCCGTGTTTCTTCTGGTTTGTGGATTAGTGAGTGTTTTCATCCCCTCAGCTCGTCTCGTTTCCGTGGGTGCCTGCACAACTTAGGTTACTATAATGCTTTCCTCTAAGAGGAAACAGGCCAGCAAGGATGAGACAGAGCCACGGCTGCCCTCCAGCTACTTACCCACTTGGCCAGAAACCCGGACTGGCTCTGAGCGCGTGTAACTTACAGAGCAGCCCAGAGGCCGTTTTCAAGTTTAACTTGGTGTGTATCCCCAGCACACGCCCCGCATCGATAGCGTGTTTATAATTCCTTCATGGACTCTTTATCCAGGAAGCTTAGTCCATCGGCTCTAGAATCAAACCAGCCCCTGGTTTGGATCCCAGCTACCTCCCGCCTGGTGAAGAGCGCTCCGAGAGAAAGCCATGGTGTCCCTCAGGTAGGGCCAAGGGGCTCTACTTGGTTTTCAAGTTCAGGTACTGCACAGAGAGGCAGCATATGGCCCAGAAGGGCTGGCGGGATGGGAGCCAGGAACTTAAGCCTAAGCTTCAAATTTGGCTCTGATGTTTGTTGCTATTGGCAAGTCCCTTGTCCTCATTATCGTCTCCTTCGTTCCATGTTTATCCTTAGGATCAAGCTTGTCCAGGGATACGTGGGGGCCGGGTGAGGGGCCTGCTAGGATCTCCCCACATGGGTGCACAAGTGTGGTTTGAGGACCGTGGACACGTGTCAGTGGGGGGAGGGGACAAATACACCCCAGCGCCGCCATTCATCTGTCCTCCGGGACCCATGCCTGAGTCCTGAACGATAAACAGAGGACATGTCCAAGAGAGCAGGGGGGCGGGGAAGACACTGAGCGCAAGGTGGTGGCAAATCTCACGGGAAAGGGCCCTAGGCCAGAGGACGGGGCAGGAGGCAGCCCAGAGGGGGACGCATCCCTGAGCACCGACCACAGAGAGCTTTGGGGGCCGTGAGTCCCATCAGTAGCTCTCCGAAGCACAACCCTGCAGAGGAGAAGCCATAGACAGAGGGAGCTTAGGGCTGTGAGGAGGGAAAGGGGGGTGCCACGGAGTAGCCCAGCCGCCCCAGGGAAATGTCCACACAGATGGGGGCGACCTGAGGAATTCCTACAGAGCAGACAGAATGAACGGTGGCAGAGAGCCGTGTCCGGGGCAGGACTCTGGAGACTGGGCAGGACTCTGCCGTGGTGAGACACGGCGCCGGTCACTTCTCTGTGCCTTGGTTTTTCCAGTTGTAAAATGGGGCCAATAAAATACCGCCTTATCCTTCTCTCAAGTCTCGACAGAGGATGAAATGCGTAAACTCACGTCAAGTGCTGAGCACTGTTCCCAGGACATACAGAGCGAGCACATCGTAAATGTTCACTGCTGCCATTATTCTCATTTCAGCATAAGCATCAGATAGAAACAGAAGGATGTGTATAACCGCAGAATCCCACCTAATAACTGGGAAGCAAGCGTGCGGCCCTCAGTGATGCTGTTTCAAATAAATCCCAAATAAATTGTGAAATAGTAATTCCCACGCGAGAAACGATTAACAGGCGAGATTTGATGAAAAGCTTTTCAAAAAGACATTTGACTGCATGTTTTAACACCCACTGGTTCTGTGCTCCCGAGCCTCCATAACGATGGGGCCAACTGCCATTATTCTGAACTAATCCAGCCCGAGGCCGGCCCCGAGGACCGGAGGAGTCAGCCACAGGGCAGCCGTTCAAAATCAACCATAGGTTTTCTGACCCAGTTCCTGGAGATCCTCAGTGGGTGGTTTGTGATGGGGCCTGGGGTCTATATTCTGATCAATCTGCCCAAGTAACCTTGAGATTTGGGGCTCAGGGGACCAGAGAATCTGGGTGTCTCCTAAAGACGTCCAGCCATCAGAGGCACTAGGGAGCTGACAACCGGAGTGGAACCCATCCACCAGGCCAGGGCAGAAGAACTTCCCAAGCAGTATTGTAGTTTAAGGTCCCAGAAATGCTTGCTCCTTTTTCCGGGTTATAAATTCTTTCCTAGGCTTCAAACTCACGTATTTCCTACATGCCCCAAGGTTCTGATTTTAGCCGGATGACCCGATTTTCATTAGGATCGTGCATCACGATGATGACTTGGTCTGTGTCTCTCTTAGATTCTGGTTTCTGAGTTTGCAAACGCAGTCTAGCAAGTGGACCTCACTCTCGTCTGCAAGATGATCCTGTATGATGTCTGGCCCTAGTCTGGGGCACCATCTCCAAGGGAAGCTGAGGAAAAGAAACTGAGATTGTGTCCTGGATTTCTGAAGAACACTGCTTTCCCCAGTCTACTGTGGGTGAGAGGGGTGGGCAAATGGTAGATGTGACCTCAGACCACAACAGGGACCCGCCACAAGGTCACATGTCAGGGCTCTTGGCCTCCTGCACTGCGCTTGGCATAGCACACCTATGGCTGGCTTACTTGCCTACTGTTTTTCAAGACTATATTGATCTTGGGGTTCTCTATCGTCTTGGAACCCTAGTCTACTCCAAGAGCCGGTACAATTTCTTCCTCAGGAAAACATTGCTGCTATAAAATGCCACCATCTGTTCACCTTTATCTCTATAAATGGAGCACTTGACAGGATCTATTTGTCACCTTCCATGAACTTGAAGACCATAACCAAACTCTCTTAGTGAAACTATCTTGACTTCCTGCAAAAGCATCCTTTTCTGTATGTGTCCCTTTCTTCGGGGGTGGGGGGGGGAACCTGGTTCTTCAAGCAAGATAGGTCCCAAACACCAAATCTAAAAAAAATTATCAGTGTTTACTTGGTACGTTCACACTAACCCATTTGATCTCCAAAACACATCAACATCTTAAGACATTGTATATATTTGTGGTCTTTGCTCGCTTGTATTCAGCTTATCATTTAAGGGTTCACTGGCCCCCAGCCCCCACCCCAAAGTGCAAAGGCTTGTGGCTGGCCTCTTCCTCCTCCCCCTGACCCCTCCCATTCCACAGCCTCCTCCAGGAAGCCCTCCGGTCTTCCCTTCCAGGCTCTGGAAGAGTAGGGGTGAGCCCACCCCACTGAGCAATAAAGTGCCTGATGTAGAGTGAGGGGACCGAACCCAGGCAACACAGCTCCTGGCTCTCTAGAGCCTTCCCAGGCCCAGCTGAGGGGAGGCCCTTGGACGACTCCAGCCGCTGCAAAGGGGCTACGTGAAACTCCAGTCTGGCTGGGATTCTCCCCTTCTCAGCCCTAAAGTCTCCTCCAATAGGTAGAAAGCCTCACTGCTAGATGGCAGAAGAAGGTAGCCTGGCTCTTTAAGAGGCAAACTAATGGCAGCTGAGTGAAGGGACTAAGAACACAGATGAAGGTTTATCCCTTTCCTGTTACGTTCCGCCCAAACTCCGTGGGAGTTTGCGCAAAAATACCCTTAAGTTTCCATAAGGAGGTGAGGAAGGGAACCCCAGTCCCCCAGGGAGCTGAGCCCCTCCCAGCAAAGGGTGGTGACTGGAGGAGTCCAGTCTCAGGGCAGACAGACCCAAGAAGGTCAATGTGGAAAGTGGAAGGGGGTCTCAAACTCCACGTTAGAACCTGACACAGGAAGAAGGGCGACCGAGAGGGGGTGAGGGCTTTGTCCAAAGCCACTCAGGGCAGAGCCGAGACCCGGAGGCTGGCTCCCACCTCTAGGATCCCCCACCATCCCCAAATGGCCTGGCCTGGCTTCCAGACAGCCCCACTCCACGCAGCCTCTCTTCTCCCATGCATCGTTCTCAATTTACTCATTCTCCCTAATTTTGCACGTACATATTTTTATTTCTTAAGGACTGTCCATCAGAGCTGTGTCACTGTTGTAAAGTCAAAAATATGTCCCCAGCAAATCTATCAAATAAAGCAGAGCTTGTGACTTATGCATGGCTGCTGTATTAAGACCCATCTGTTAGTCAGGGTTCAAAAATCATCTGTTAGCTCTTTAACATTAAATACGTGAGAATGACCGATGCATAAAGTACACCTAAGGGAATATTCCTGATTTTAAAATTATGCAAGAGGGGTGCCTGGGTGGCTCAGTCGGTTAAGTGTCCAACTTTGGCTCGCGTCATGATCTCAGGTTTGTGGGCTCGAGCCCCGCGTCAGGCGCTGCGCTGACAGCTCGGGGCCTGGAGCCTGCTTCAGATTCTGTGTCTCCCTTCTCTCTGCCCCTCCTCTGCTCACGCTCTCTGTATCTCAAAATAAAAAAATAAATACGTATTCTTTAAAAATTATGCAAGAGTATATTGTGCACGTGCTCAAACACATACACACGAAGGCCATGGGCCACTCATACTTTGCACATAGATGTAACTATGTACTAAATAAAATACTGGCAAGTTGAACCCATCGCAGTATAAAAAGAATAATATATCATGATCAAATAGAGGTTATCTTAGAATTTTAAGGCTATTTCATCATGAAGAACTCTATGAATACGTAACTCATCATGTTAATAGTTTCAAGGAGAAGAATATCATCTGATGTGTGACCCCACATTTAAAATAATCCAGCATCCTTTCCTGATAAAAGTTTTATTCAGCAAGCTAGGAAGAGGAGGAAACTCCCTGACTTGATAAAACGGTCGGTTGGAAAACTACAACAAACCTTACTTTTTAATGCTAAAATATAACTCTCGTTCCCAGTAACATGTGGACTAAGGCAAGGATGCTGTGGTAAGCAGAAAAATAGGTCCCCAAAGATGTCCATATCCTTATCCCTGCAACCTGTGAATATGTTACCTTACACAACAGAAGGAATTTTGCAGATGTGATTAAATTCAGAGTTTTGAGAAGGGGAGATTGTCCTGGACCATCTGGGTGGGCCCGATGTACTCACAAGGATCCTTGTGAGTGAAAGGAGGGAGCGAGAGAAGTAGAGTTGGAATCAGATAGAGATTGAAAGATGCTGCACTCCCGGCTGGAAAGATGGAGGATGGGCAGCCTCTAGAACAGGCAATGCATCCTCCCCTCAGAGCCTCCAGAAGGAATGCCGCCCTGCAGACATGTTGATTTTAGCCCAGTGAATGCCATTTTGGACTTCTGACCTCCAAAACCATAGGGTAATTAACTTATGTTGCTTTAACCCCCCAAGTTCGTGGTAATCTGTTATAGCAGTAACAGGAAACGAACATAGATGCCCACTTCCAACACTGCACCGGGGTCATAGCCAATGTACTAAGAAAAAGAATTGGGGATGAATATTGGGGAGGGGAATGCTGTAATTGTCATTATTTGCAGATATGTCTTTCCACCAGAAAAAGAGAATTAATTGGAATATTATGTTTATAACAGAGTTCATTAAAGGCACCCAAGATAAGATCACATTAAAAAAATTAATCACTGGGGCACCTAGGTGGCTCAGTCGGTTAAGCGTCTGCCTTCAGCTCAGGTAATGATCTCACAGTTCGTGAGTTCGAGCCCCACGTCAGGCTCTGTGCTAACAGCTTAGAGCCTGAAGCCTGCTTCGGATTCGGTGTCTCTCTCTCTCTCTCTCTGCCCCTCCCCCGCTCACGCTCTGTGTCCCTCTTTCTAAAAAATAAACACCAAAAAATTTTTAAAGAAAAAAATAAATCACTTTCTTGTATACCAGCATTGACCAATTCAAAATGTGACAGGAAGGAAAGATTCTATTCCTAACTAATCACAATAAGCCTATAAAATATCCAGAAATAATCCATCAAGAGATTTCAAATCTCAAAAACAAAGATAAAATTTTACCAAAAGACATTTAAAAAATTGAGTGATTACAAAGATACACCATGTTACTGAATGATGTTTCTTTTCTTTCTCAGTCTGTAAATTCCAGACAATCTCCATCAAAATTCCAGCAGAGGTTATTATAAAATGTAATTCTGAATTTCTCCTGAGGAGAACATGAGCGAGAATAGCATCCACCACAAAATGGCAATAAAAAGTAAAAATTGGGGTCTGGGCTTATAGGATATCAAAACAACGTATCGCTCTAGAAAACCAAACACTATGGTTTTGTTATAAGAATAGAGAGTCGAGCACTTTAGCGAAGCCAGAAGGATACCACCTATGAATGGGAATGTAGAACGTAGCAGACAGCAAAAGTGGTATTTCAAGTTAGTGGTGTTTTTAACTAAGTGACCAAATCACTAATGAGAAGCTCGTTAGCAAATGATATTGGACTACCAGCTCTCGATTTGGGGGAAAAATGGATCCCTATCTCTCATCACGTATGAAGATATATGTGAATTTGTTGGAAGCCAGTAGTCTAGGGGGCTCATTCTCCAACACATACTACTGGCTACATGTTGGCCCAGGCCATCCCCTAGGGTTGTGCTTTCAGCGAGCATCCTTGAGGGATGAAGTGACATCTCTCTCTGCTAAGAAAAGGCTGGTTCCCTAAGCTTAGTGAGCATCTCCCGTCATAGAAAATGGCACTCTGCATCACCCCTGTGGGCCTTGAGGGCAAGGGGAACTGAAGCTAACACACCAGTGCTCATGCTGTCACTGTGCTATGAGAAACAAAGTCCTTTGTCTCTGGCCCGGGAGTCTTGTATCCTCCAACAGAATTCATGAAAATGTAACAAGGTAGGGAGAGTAAAATCAAATCCCAAGACTTGACAGGATGCAAAAACTAAATGGAAAGAAGTAAAACTATACAAGTATCAGAGGAAAATAGGGGATATAATTTTTGTATCCTGGAGATGAAGAAAAAACACTTTAAAGAAAGACACAAAATCCAGAAATTATAAATTAATTTTTTTAAAAAATGTGCCATAGGTAAAAGTAAAAGTCAAGTGCACCTTGATAGAAAATATTTTTAACACATATAAATATATTTTTAAAGGTTTTTTTTTTTTAAGTTTATTTATTGTGAGAGCGAGAGAGAGAGGGGGAGAAAGAGAATCTCAAGTAGGCTCTGCACTGTCAGCACAGAGCCCGATGCGGGGCTCAATCCCATGAACTGTGAGATCATGACCTGAGCTGAAATCAAGAATCATATGCTTAACTGACTGAGCCACCCAAGCACTCCTTAAAGGTGGTTTTTTTTTTTTAAGTTTATTTATTTATTTTCAGAGAGTGCACATATGTGTGTGAGCAGGAGGAGAGGCAGAGAGAGAGAGGGAGAGAGAGAAAATCCCAGCAGGCTCTGCATACCTGATGCTGGGCTCGATCTCATGAACCATGAGATTGTGATCTGAGCTGAAGTCAAGAATCAGACGCTTAACCAACTGAGCCAGCTACACGCCCCAATATATATTAATATCTTAATATGAGAATACCTCCTAAATACCATTAAGAGCCTAATAAAAATGGGTGGCAGGCAATTCACAGAAAAAAATACGTGACCAACAAATATGTAAAATGAGCCTTACCCTCACTATTAATAATGGAAATGCAAATTCAAATGAGAATGAGGTAATTTTTCACCCAGGAGGCCGGAAAAATTAAAGATCGAATATCCGGCATTCGTGAGGATACGGCCAAGCGCTCTTGGTTGGATTACAAACTGGGGCAGCATTGTTGGCAGCAATTTGACTCTATCTATACAAAATTACAGTTAAACATTTTTTTTGAGTTGTGGAATCATTTTTTTTTTCTTGCAGGAAAAACCATTTATTGGATTCTAGCATAAACAGTGTAGACCACAGCTGTTCAGCTGAGGTAGAGGTGGGGGCCCTGCCACACTCCAGCCTCCCCTCACACTGAGTCCCTCCTTGCTCCCCAAGACACAGCTGGCTAAGTCAGAACTTCATGGACATCAGGCCCCCAAAGCCGCTGGCCCAGGGCAGCGTGTCAAATCCGTTACCTTTAGTCGTCAGAGACTGCACTGAAAGTGTGCTGTAGGATTTTGCTGCGGTAGAGGACCTCTCCATAAAGGAAACTCGTCCCAGATAATCCAATCTTCCCCTAGAGTACCAAGACTACGATTCCCAGATTTATCTCATCACTATGTTTCAAACAAACAGAGCTGACATGGAGTATGAGAAACTGTTTGAAACGAAGAAAATCCCATTAAAACAGGGTTTAAAAAAAGCAGCTGGTGAGCCTGGTGCTTTAATCAAGGAAGAAAGAAATAAAGCAGACCAAGCAAGAAACACCTGGATCGGGACTATCTGAACAAGTCACACGAAGAGCAAGATGGAAGAAGTCTTTGCAAGTAGCTTTAGGTAGGAGCTGAAAGAATAAATCTTCGAGGCATTTTATTTGCAGTTTGCAAAGAAAATTCAGAATTTATTATTAGTATTTTTTAAACCAACTTCAAATGGGTCAAACAGAAGATCAGCGGCCTGGATGCTGTGACTATCTGAAGACTCATTTTGTGATTCCAGAATCTTCTGCAGCCCTTCCCCAACCGTCCTCCCTATTCAGTGAGGAGCCCTTTGCAAGCAGCACATCATCCTGTTTTATGAAGTCTACACACACAAGCCTTCTGCTAGGCTTTCAATCATCAAATCTGGCCCCAGACGACCCCAGGGGGAACCACCGGGGTCTATAGCATGAGGCTGAGTCAGGCAGGAGAAGCCAGTCAGCTCGTCCCCGGGGTATTTCCTATAACAAGCTTTAACTCCACACTAAAATGGTTAAGTCAGTTAGCATTTCTCACCTGTGAAGAAAATCGTAAAAATTCAGAGATGTGGGAGTTGAGAGAATAGCTCTACCCTGGTGTTTACCTTTTCCTCTGCGTGACCCAAGGCTACTGTGTCCAGAGAGAAATGAAGAGACGTGCCAACTATACCACTTCACCCCCCACCAATTCCCCAACCGAAACAGACGGCACCGTTCCAGAACTTTCCACCACGAAGGGCTCACAGCTGTCCCCTGCAGAAGGGCATTCAGGAACAGTCAGCAACTTCCCCCTCTACTTACTTCTCTAAAGCCCAGATGTTGTGAAGGTTGTTAAGACAATACACGAGTGGCTTTTGCCCTTCAGAAGTGTGTAATCCAGCCTACACTCACTCTAGCTGAATATCAAAAGAACCCTTTTTGCAGAGCCCAGTATCAATGGTAGGATACAGAGATCCTGAAGGAAGTCCAAGCAGAGGAGAAACCAGTGAGGGGAGCCTTTTTGAGCTCCCCAGTTCTGTATGATGCTGAGCCTTGGCCACACGCTGCAGTCACCCCACAGCTGTGAGAAATCCCCATGCGTGGCTCCCCCACAGATGTTCTGAGTCAGGACTGGAACTGGTCTGGACTGGCGGTAGGGCCTGGGCACCAGGATATTTAAAAGGGCCCCCCCCCCGGAAGACTTGAATGTGCACCCATCGAGGTGATCCTGAGGACAAGCAGAGTCCACAACATCTGGCCCCTGGTGCTAGGTACCAAAGGAGAAGTCTGAAATGGCCAGCGATTCTGGTGACGAGAAGGTGACATGAAATTCCTAAGAGCAGCTTCTCGGGAGTAACAGGAACAGAAAGCAAACTGGCAGGGAGGTGGTGGGGGCCACCGATCATAGCGTCATTCGTAAGGAAAGTTCAAGAGCTTGTTCATGAATGCAAGATTAAGACCGGGGTGACGGAGGGTGGAGGGTGAAAGGGCCAGGAGAGAATTTAACTTTATTTTTTGTTCTTTGCAAAGAGAAACATGGAGATATTATTCATGCCTACAAAGAAGGAAATTCTACCATTTGCAACAACATGGATGGACCTTGAGGGCATTATGCTAAGTGAAGGAAGTCAGACGGACTAAGGCAAATACCATGTGATCTCACATACATAGAATCTAAAGAACAAAACCAAGCTCATAGGTACAGAAGACAGACTGGTGGTTGCTGGGGTTGGGGGGAGGCAGTGCGAAATGGGTGAAGGAGGCCAAAAGGTACCAACTTCCAGTCATAAGATAATGAAGTCATGGGGATGTAATATATACAACATGGTGAGTCTAGTTAATGATGCTCTACTGTATACTTGAAAGTTGCTAAGAGAGAAAATCTTAAAAGTTTCCACCACAAGATAAGAAATCTGTAACATAATAAAAATATGTATGGTGATGAATGTTTACTAGACTTGTTATGATCATTTTGCAATATCTACAAATATCGAATCATTATGAATGATACATAATGTTACATGTCAATTACAGGTCAATTTTTTTTTTTTAAAGGAGAGAATCTTGAGCTATTTACAAGCAGAACAGGAAGATCTGGTAGAAACGGAGTTTGAAAAAACAGCCAAGGGGATCCAATTAATCAAAGCCCCACAGAGACAGGACAGGGTAGGGTCTACACCGGAGCACAGATGTGATGATTTTCTTTTGTGTGGAAAAACGGGGAAAGGGAACGAAACTTTGTTAGGCATTAATTTTGATAGAGACCAGTCTAGGTAGTTCCTATAAATGGTTCCATTTCATCATTTCAGCAAATCCATACCTCGTAACACAAAAGGCCCCGTATCCAGAATTATGGGGTTTTGGCTGTCCCGCATTAGTGGCATTTCTAAAAGTAGAACTCCAAAAGGTCACAGTGCTCAAGAAAGCCTTCTTATGGGCCCAACAGAATTTATTATGGAAAGAACTATCATAACTTTAAAATAAAGAAAATGACTGACAAAAATCGGTCAGTAATACAATGTTGGTGCCTGTGCTGTTTCTTCAGGTACCTGAGAGCCATGTTGTGAGCTGCCGTTCCCAGAGCTCGCCTCCCCAGGATGCACAGGGCAAAGGACAGGGTCACTAGAGGAGAGTCCTCATCGCTGTCGAGGTTCTTGGAAGGCTGAAAGAGCAAGGGCGTTAATTCAACTTTCGCACGGGTTCCAACACGCACCGATGCAGAATCATAAAGGTAGAGTTAGAGGGGGCTTTGTCCACCAGCCATGTGGTCATTGAGTCGACTAGAACACTCCAGGGTTGGGGAACTCTCTACTTCCTGAAGCCCTTTCTCTTGTGCTTGGACATGGAAAAAACATTGAAATGAGAAAGCTACTTTAGGGCAGAGGTGGGGCTAAGGTGTGCCTTGTTGACCTAATTCTCTGGAATTTTGAATATGGCGGTTCAGGTGAAGATGGTCAGAGCTTACAGTCAGATGGATGCCCACCTTAGCACCGTCCAATGCAGGGGAAAGATGTGTCTAGCAGGGAGGGAAGAGTATCGGAATCACGTGCAGGCGAGGGTTCTCTGTTCTCCCTATAACGAGAAGCCCACTGAGTTGACCGTAAGTCTACGATCAACAGCTAAATTTAAGGGGTCATCCAAAGTGAGCTGAAAAAGAGGGGTGTGGGAGAGATGCAGAAGAAAGAGTCGAAGTATCCTTTTTCAGGGCAAAGGAAACAATTTCAGGAACCAAATGAGGAAAGAACACCATCACGGGGATAGCTAGGAATATCAATAGATTCTTTGACCCCCTCAGCCACCTGAAGAGGCCAAGCATGGGTTACGATATGAGCACGTGTTCTCCTTGCTGCATCTGGGAAAGGATTCTGCCACCTGCTCCTTCTGTGACCTGCTTTTAATCACTCGCGGAAAGGTCGAGGACCTGGGTTAGGGTCATTTGGTTTGTCTCCTCAAGTCCGCTGACAGACTTCATCACTACTGAGGAGGTTGTATTCATTTTGGATCGACTGTCTCCATCAACAGCGTATGGATTCAGCTTTTCAAGTCCCAGGAAGCAAAGCCAACCAAGTCCCTCCATTTGCTTCCCTCCCCTTTCTCCTCCCCTTGCTCCTCCTCCGTGCCAACCCTCCTCCTCTTCTTTCTAGAAGCTGTCATTATCCTTGTTTTCATTTCTGAGAGGCTGCATTCATTGCCAGAAGTGTCCTCAGCATGTGAGCGATAATGCCCAAGAGACGTGGGCCATCTTGATGGCTAAGCAAGTTGGTTGCATGGCCACGATTCAATATGTTCAGTAAATCCTCCGGATTTCAGCAGAGATATCCTTTGTACAGAAATCTCAAAAAGCAGCTCTAAACAAAGAAGTTTCTGGACTTTTAAAGTGATGATGGACGCTTAAAACTGTGCTAACCCTGAGCTCAGTATAGAGAGAAATATCCCTTCAAGGCTCGCCTATTGGAGAAGTGGTATGTGAATTCTTCCTTTTAATTTTGCCTAAGTGTTAAATAAACATTTATCCAAATGGCTAATGTCTGTCTCCTCTACGTTATCATAGTCCACCATACAGTATAAGAAAGAGGAGCGCCTGGGTGGCTCAGTCGGTTGAGCATCCCAATTCAGCTCAGGCTATGATCTTGCAGTCTGTGAGTTCGAGCTTCGTGTCGGGCTCTGGGCAGCTTGGAGCCTGGAGCCTGCTTTGAATTCTGTGTCTCCCTCTCCCTCTCTCTCTGGCCCTCCCACACTCACCCTCTGTCTCTCTCTGTCTCTCTCTCTGTCTCTCTCTCTTTCTCTCTCAAAAATAAAATAAAAACATAAAAAAAATTAAAAGAGAAAGAGACAGACTTGATAAATGCTCCTTGTTTTTTAAGTTTAATTCAACGCCTCCAGCCCCCACCTCCCTGACCTACCTCTTGTCTTTTCCGAGCACAGTACTGAATCCATTCTAGATAAACATTACAGTAGCTGGCTCGTGTTATCCCCTGGAGACACGGGACGTAGTCATCATCGGTGTTAATGTTGAACATTGCGAGGTCACGCTCAATGTAATGCCACTTGGCAAAAGGCTGCAGGGACTTCAGAAGTGACTCATTTTTGATCCATGAGAGAAGTTTGGGAGACGTCACCATATAGTATATGATGCTCTGTCGAGAGAAAGCAAGATTTGGAGCCCTTAGAGCCGCTCGAAAGACACAGACTTTTTCTGTATTGTATCTCATAACGTAAATCAATTGTCAGGGAAGTATGAGACCTACTCCCCACATGTGGTGTCACAGTATTTCCTGCCAGGGTTAATGCTTAGAAGTTACTTGAGACATTCTAAAAGGTCCTGTCTTGGGGCACCTGGGTGGCTCAGTCGGTTAAGCGTCCGACTTCGGCTCAGGTCATGATCTCCCAGTCCGTGGGTTCGAGCCCCGGGTTGGGCTCTGTGCTGACAGCTCAGAGCCTGGAGCCTGCTTCGGATTCTGTGTCTCTCTCGCGCTCTCTGCCCCTCCCCCACTCAGTCTCTGTCTCTGTCTCTCAAAATAAAGACAAAAAAAATGTAAAATAAATAAATAAATAAATAAAAGGTCCTGTCTTAAGGGTCTGCTAACAGAATGTGCCAGAACAGAATTTCCATGGTGAGGAAGAATGACCCCAGCCCTGCCCCTTCGGAGAGACACACAAGAACACCCTTGGGTTACCGCAGGCTCCTGTTGAGGCCACGTGTGGCTGAATCCAGCTGAAAGACACTGGGGCAAGACCCTCTCCCGGGCCCCCAGCCAAAGACTGTTTAATGAACAAAAACAAGAAAATGCTTTAATAAACATTTTTTTAATGTTTATTTATTTTTGAGAGAGTGACAGAGAGTGGGGGGTGGGGAGGAGCAGAGAGAGGAGACACAGTATCGAAAGCAGCACATGGCCTGATGTGGGGCTCGAACTCACAGACTGGGAGATCATGACCTGAGCCAAAGTCGGATGCTCAACAGACTGGGCCACCAGGCGCCCCCCAAAACAACAAAATTCCTATGGAAAGTACTTATGATGTAGAATTGTTGAAACACACATGCACACGTAATCCTGGGTGCCCGGACAGCGGACATCTGTGATGCCTTCAAAATAACCCATGTTTTCCCCTCCATCAGACATTCCACTTAGGAATCCCAACTGGGGAGAATGCCACTCTCGGCTTTCTTATGCTAAGTCACAGCTTTACGGAAAGCCATCTTATAGTTTGCGAATGAATGCGTCCTTCAGAAAGGCTAGCACCCAGCCTGGAGAGGTCAAAATGCAGCAGAGAAAGTGAAAATCCAACTCGGATGTGGGCTCAGCAGCAGCAGATGGGAGTACACCTTCATTACAACCTTCTCTACGCTTTATTACCACAGGCAGCTGAAAGTGGTACTCGGTGCCACTGAGGTCGGGGCGGCCCCGGGAACGTGGCTTGCATGTCACCTGGGAATCACCAGCGACAGGGAAGGGCGGCCTTTGGTGCGTAAGAGGCAGCGATGCGTGCTCCCGTGGCCCTCTCTGATTGTAAAAACACATTCTTCCCAAGGGGGAAGACAGAAAGGACGCCACAGGGCCTGGACCTGGCCAGCGTGCAGGTGGCTTGACACCTGTGACTAAGCGGCCAGAGACACGCTTTTGCAGGCAGGCTCCTGCCCTCTCTCCTGCTCTTCCCTCCCTTTGGCTGGGACATGAGATCCAGAGCGCCAAAGTTGGAGCTTGCTGACGAGGGTCTGGTTTCAGGTTATCTGAGGAGTTGGAGCAGGTGTGTGGATGGACCCACGTGGTCCCTGGATTTGGGCCAAATGACGGCAAATGCCCGACTCAGCCGTTCTCGGCTGTTAGGACCATGGCAGCCTGGACTTCGGGAAGGCTAATCCGCAGCTCATGGCGTGTGGCCTTCCCTCTTTGGGGCATCTTCTCTGTAAGGCTGCTCCACCTGACCCCAAGGTGGCCGAGCAGGGAAAAAGAAGGCCGCGGTTCACTCGCTCTGTCATTTCTGCAGCACTGCGCTCAGGGCACCAGTGCCGGCCTTGAGGAGCCCTTTCAGTGTAAGAGCGGAAGGGAAGGAGAAGGAGGTCACAGGAGGCTGAAGTGGGAGGTAGAAAGGACAGAGGCACGAGTGAAGCCCACTTCTCTTCATTTTTCGGAGATTTAAGACGAGAGAATGAGTATGAACTCAGCACGCACCTGGCCCACAGCTTACATTTGGCATATAAGTCCTTGGATCCAGGACTTACCCACCCAGGGGGCTTGAGGCTCAGGAAGTGAGTGCCAGGTGCCCGGGTGAGGGGCGAGGAGTAGGGGTGAGGGGACAGAGGGCATGTGGGGCCAGGAGACAGCTGAGTCTGAGGCGGTCATCAGAGTGCCTTCCAATATTCAAAAATGTCAGTTCTGGATCTGGAGGGTTGTTCTTTACTTTTTTTTTTTTTATTCTTGAGAGAGACAAAGTGCGAGCTGGCAAGGGACAGGGAGAAAGGGAGACACAGAACCCGAAGGAGGCTCCAGGCTCTGAGCTGTCAGCACAGAGCCCGACGTGGGGCTAGAACTCACGAACCGTGAGATCATGACCTGAGCCGAAGCCAGATGCTTAACCGACTGAGCCACCCAGGCGCCCCTGAATCTGGAGGGGTTTCTACTGTCCACTTGCTGGCAGGATAATTTAAAGCTCTTATGATGCAGGTGGCTTAAACAGCTGACCCAACATCACAAGCACAGGAGGATCTGTGACTGGCCAGAGGCACGGCGTCTCGCCCGACCATTACACAGGGTACAAAGAAATTGGGTCTGTCTGAGCATCTGGCTGTAGCAAACCTCTGGCCTGGTATTTCCCCGATATGTCCTAAGCACATGTACCAGACAGGAACAGCAAACAAAACCTGAAGGACGTCTACCTCCTCATTCGTTTCCAGGGAGGAATGAAAATAACCCCCTCGACCGATGAAGTCAGAATAGTTAACGAGGATTTTGAATCCCAGAGGTTAAAAAAATCATGAGAGACTTGAATACTGAAAACAAACTGAGGGCTGAAGGGGGAGGGGGAAAAGGGAAGGGGGGTGCTGGGCATGAAAGAGGACAATCGTGGGGATGAGCACTGGGTGTTTCATGGAAACCAACTTGACAATAAACTATAATTAAAAAAAAAATAAAGTGATGCAATTTAAAAAAAGCCCCAAAAAACAAACTTCCTCCTCCAGGTCTGGCTAAATCCTGCAGCGTTGACTTCCCAGCACTACCCCCGCTCGGCTCCCCTGTGCGCTAAGGGAATTCGCTCCCCTCGCCCCGGAGGAAACACACCGCACGCCCCATAGTTGCAAACCATGCCCCATTTCCACTTCGCTTCGGCAGAAATTCTGTCAGGGAGACAGAGTCAACGAAGAGTGTGAAATCCTTCAGAATCTGTCAGGCTGAAATGGATAATGACACTAAGTAGAAGTGATAAGTAAGGACGAGGGCGGGGGGGACGAATGGACGACGTACAACGCGATCCTTGTTGAAAGCGAGACCTCTTCTGAATTAATCCACCGTATCTAGCTGCTCCAGCAGGGATTCTCCTGGCTTCTCATTTTCGTTGTAGATCAGCATATTCTACCAGACAGTCCGTTCTAGGAACCGGGCCCTGGCAGACAGACAGACCCACACGTGCGGTCTTCCGCTCCTCATTCTGCAAGGGCGGCAATAAGCACATCTTCTTTCTGGAAGGCTTGGACAAGAACAATGGCCCTCGCAGAAAGATGATTCCTTGACTACTCCGAGGGTTTAAAACACCAATAAATGGAGGGGAGCTGGAGGGGGCGCCAGAGAAAAACCCTCCAGTCGTCAGGAAGGAAATGATTTCAAATCTATTCACACGGGGTGGGGGAAGTGACCCAGTTTATCAGGAGATTAAAAAAAAAAGAAATCCTTTTGTGTCATGGAATTATTCCACGCTTTTCTTCCTCTTTGATTTGCCTGCCCCATAAAAATAATAATGATGATGATAAAAAGAATGAAACTTCGAGCAACTCAGAATAACAAAGGCAAATTTTGTTCACGGAGCAAGCAAGGTTTTTACCCTCAAAGGCTGTCCCTTCTGTTCTGATAGCCACTCGGCCACTCGGCCCTCCAGAAATTTTCGTTCACTAGCTCCACGGAGGGGATGAGTGCAGAGTCTGAGCTATGCCACAGCAAAGGGTGGGCAAGCACTGAGAGCTGCACGTAGAGAGAGCCTCGCGCGAACAGGCCTGTCGATGCCACCGTGGACTAAGGCATCTGCCTCCGAATCTCGGCCCCTCCTGAGCACTGACTGGGAATTTTAGAGAATTCTGTTTCTATTGAGCACAAATACGTCTGTAGTGCTCCCCAAGCTTAGCTGTGTATCAAAGCACTTAGGAAATGAATTTAAAAACACAGGTGCTAGGGCCCCTCCCCAGGCCCACGGAGTCAGAATTTCTGGGTAGGACGTGCAAGTCTCTAACTAGCTAGCTTACTCGGGGAGCCTGGTGCCAGGGGTCTGCCCCCGGCTCGTGAAAGCGCCCACCAGGTAACGAATCATTGCGCTGTGCGCCTCTCCCACCCCACCTGAAACTCTCATGTTGGCATCACTCTCCCCTTTCTTGGAAATCAGTTAAGGGCATTGTTTTCCCACAAACGAAATATTATCTGGCAGGTTCTGGGGGTGGTGGGGGAGCTCCTTCAGCCTCTGCTGTTTGCACATTATCCTGGGCTTGTTTATCAGATGGCAAACGGTCATTTTAGAAAACATTCGGGGGATTGGGAGGCATGAGAAAGGAAAGTGAGTATCAATTCAATTCCAGTTCAAGGCAGGGAGGCATCAAAAAGCAGGTCCCGGAGTGGCACCCCCAAGGCCTCTGGAAAAGCCAAGAGGGTAAACCCCGAGAAGGTACCTCATCCTTCCCTCTCCCTTCTCTCACTCATGGTGACTTGCTGTCTCCGTCATGTGAGGCTGGGTCTGCCCACAAATCTGACCCATGGAAAGGCTGTTTATGGGGAGCTTTGGATTCACAGAGATGGGGCTCAGTGTTGAACCCCATCCTCAACACCTGCCCACAGCAGGTCGCTCAGACTCTTGCCTACATCTGGATCTCATCCGCCCAGACTGTATGGCCTGGACCCCAGATCCACATTACCTGGGACCTTTGTTCATTCAGTCCAAAAAATTCATTGGAGACCTCAATACGCAAGTCATCACACTGAACTCTGGGGACCCAAGGAGGAGTCAGGCGTGCGCGGCTCCTGTGCTGACAGAGTTGTTGGAAGGCGGAGGTGAGGTGAACGCCGGGCAAGGGCCCCAAGGCAGCTTGTGAACACAGGGTGAGTGAGGAGAAAACAGCAGGAGGAGGTAGCCTGGCAGGGGTGGGGGTGGGGGGGTTCAGGAATGTGTGTGCAAAGGTGGGGATGGAGGGCAGTGTGGAAATTCTACCGGAAACAATAGTGGAAAGTTCCAGATGGTATCTGCTTGGATTCAAGGCTGCTCGGAATGCACTTTCCTAACCCCGTCACTGTTGGCACAGGACAACCTTCTGGCCACTGGAAGACATGAGGAACATACTGTGGCAGCTTCTAGGAGCATTTCTAGGGGACCACTGGTGCATGCCCTTGGTCTTCATTTCCTGTTTCCTCTCTTCCATCCATTTAACGCTGGGGCTTACATCTTGGAACATGAAGGGGGGGAGCCACTTAAAATGGTAGGGCTGGCCACTGGAAGGAACCTGGGTCCCTAGGACTTCCTGGAATAGAGCCACTGCTCCATTCTTCATTCATGTGTGACAGAAACACACTTCTCATGCGAGCGTGCCACTCCCAGCTCTACTCCCAGTTGGTACACCGAGTTTGCCCAGGGTTGACTCCGTATGGAAAACGTCTTGCAGCCTAGTTTATAATGGCCAAGGGAGCAGACCCTGGAGTCATGAGGCAGGAGGTCACCACTCCCTGATTTGCTTTTCCACATCTTCCCCAGTGCATGTAAGGCTGGGCAAAACATCCACAGTTTGTGTGAGGTGTGGCTGTGAGTTCCCGCACCCCCTCACCACACGTGAAGGTGGTGAATATGAACCACTAAATCTGTTTTGAATATTCTGCACAGGAGAGGGTTTCACGAACATGTCTTGTTACAACTGCCTTGGGGTGTGATCATTAAGAATTATTTAACCTTCTGACTTTTTACAATCTGTCTTCTATTTCCTGTAAACTTTAGCAGTACTGATGCACCCCTGGGGCTCTCCTTGGGAGCTATTCCAAATTTCTAAACATCTTTCTTATAGTTGGTTGAAACCCCTGAAGCTTGAGGCACCTGTGTTATCTGTCTATTTTGTATTTCCTCATTTCTGCTGGGCCATGTCTCACAGCCTTGGCTGGAAGGGAGTCCAGGATCTCAGCTGAATAAGCATCCTCATTTTAAATGGCATTAAAATGTGGACCCCTCACAGGACAGGGACCCAGAGTTCCTTCCATGCAAAGTGCTCCCTCTCAACAGAAGCCAGCACAAAGACTGTCCTCCCCCCTCTTAGAAAACACCTTCACCTGATTGTCCCTCTGCACCCTCGCTCAAGGTTCATATTTGTTTTCCGTGAGACTTCACTCCAAACTGGCACATTTTCTGAGGGTGAATAGGGGTTAGGTAGACGTGGATACTGAGCAAGAGGAAAGTACTGTGATGAGTCCGAAATGAGCGAGGAAGAAAGGCTGTCATAACTAATCCCAATTGGATCATTTCGCTATACTTTTGAGTTTTTATTTTAAGCTTAAAAAATAAATCTGATTCTAAAGTGGAAATTGTATAGTATCTAAATTGATAACTTATAACGTAAACTCTGGGGCTTGGTGATATTTTCAGGACATTTCAATTTAGCATCGCTGCCATCACCATAGCTGTGCTGCGTTTGAAGTGACGACACAGATCTATGGAAGGAAAGGAACTGTCTATGAGCCATGCTTAGAATGTGACTCCAAGCATGAACTCAAAGGCTACGTCAAAAGCCCTTGAGGATTTTTCGCAAAACTGGTGGTTCCCAAACCTAGCTGGGTCTCAGATTCAGAAGATGAGGAGAAGCTTCAGAATCTAGCTATTTGCAAAGCTCTTCCGGAGTCTCTTGGGCCAGCCCAGAATGATTACTCAGACAAGTGTCCCGGGGGCCCAGAGCAGCGATACCTTGATATAGTATCGAATGAGGATCCTGCGGAGGTCGAACACCTGTAGCATGGTGGCTGCATTGTTGTCTACGATGCTATAGCCCTCCAGGATGTATTGTGTTCGTGTGATCTCCCAGGTGAGCCAGCGGAGGTTAAATGCAGCATTGCAGGACAACAGGTGCGGCAGGTGGCCCGGTTTACAGCAGCAACAGCCTCTGTCGTCCTCATCACCTTCCATGATGGCCTCGACCTCTCTCTGCTGGCAGTAGGTTCCTGGCAGAGCACAAACACGAGGCAAGTTATACAAGAAGTCACTGGGTAACCTTTGTTCACCAGGGATTTTCCCCTGGCCTTCACTGGAGGGGAAGACGCCGAAGAAAGTCTGGGAATCAGGAGAATTGTTTAATTCTTAAATTCCCAAACAAGTCATTGTTCTCATCATCAGTAACTCTTTTCTTCATTCGTATTCATTCTGATTCTCATCTCCTCCCCATTCCGTTGTGTGTGCGAGAGGAGATAGACTTACACGGCACGGCGCTCATGGGCACCAAGTTGAAAGACAGTATGGTTATACTCTTGAGGTCCCTTTTCCAGAAGCCTGCAGGTCACAGCTGAACAGAGAGGAGGCTAAATAAAGCTGGCAGGTGGAGATGTCTGAGAGCAAGCAGGTGCATGCTGAAGTGTTTTTCGGGAAGGAAAGCTCCCTGCTTCTTTCCCTGGAAGAGCTCCATTGCCTAACCATAAGGGCACACCACGCATGCCACCTCACCTCGCATGACTGAGAGCAAGATGTTGGGGGGCCTCAACGTTTTCGTCAATGATCTGAAGGGGAACACTCACAGTGTGCCAACCACATGAGTTGCTGGTACCATCTGGAATGCAGAGTTGTGACCTAAAATGATCTCAGCAGACAGGATGGTGGACTGAAATTAACATGATGAAAACTAATAGGAATAAATGGAATATCCTGCATCTAGTTTCAAAAAACCAGCTACACAATTTGTGAATATATAGTAGCATAGTTTACAGGTACTTTGGTAGTTTCATTGGTCATAGGAGCCAGAAGTAGGAAAAGGGAAAGATCCTCCTCGGAAAGGTTCCTCAGAATCCTTGGATGTTTTTAGCTTAAGAGAAATGTGGTTTGACTTCTGTTGGAAGAGATCATGCTGGCTGCTGTCCAGAGAACGGACTATAGAGGGAGCAGGGGTGGGAGCCAGGACATCAGTTAGGAGGCTGTTAGTTAACACACATAAGACGGCGGTGATTTGGATAAAGGCCGTTGGGGAAAGTATGGAGACATGATCACATTCCGGATCTCTCTGAAGGTAGTCTGTTAGGATTTGGGAACCAATTTGGATAGGAGATGTTGAAAAGATGCATGAAGAATGGTGTGAAGTTTTCTGACCTGAGCTAGGTGAAAAGTGAAAAGACTGTTCATGGAGATGGGGAAGATTACAGGGAGTGTAGCCTTTGGGTGGGCTGATGGGCAGACTGGGAATTTTTTCTGCCATATGTGAAGTTTTGGCTGTTCGCTATTAATCAAAATGGAGATGTCAAGTAGACAGTTGGATTAAGAAATCTGGAGTTCAGGGGAAGGGTTCTGGCAGAGATTCATAACATTATGAGGAATTATCAGGATATAGGGGGGATTTAAAGTAATCTGGGGAGAGAGGACAGGTCTGAGAGCTGAGTTCTGAGCATTCCATTCAGAGGCTGGGGAAGTGAGGTGCTACCAAAAAAAACGATTGACAAGAAGTGGCCTGTGAGGTCAGAAGGAAACCAGAAAGAAGCAAAAGGCAAGTTAAAAAAGAAAAAAAAGAGTTTCAAGGAAGAGGGAACATCAGCTATGTTAAATGATGCTTATAGGTCAAATTACTTGAGGAATGAACTGTGAGATTTGACAATACAGAGGTGAATGATAATCTCTGCAAGAGAGGTTTTGGTGAAATGATGTGTGGGGGAGGGGATGCCTGCTTGGAGCCAGCTGAAGACAGTAGGAGAGAAAAAAGCAGAGACAGTTAGTGTAGGCAACAATTTTGGGGAGTTTAAACATCTTTACAATTTTATTATGTTTTTGGTCATTCATCGGATAGGCTGGGACCTCCTGTACAATGTTAAATAAACGTGAATTCGGGGGGAAATTATTCAGTCTTTTAGCATTACATAAGCACACTAGCTGTAGGTTTTTCATAACTGCTGTTTGTCAAAAGGAGGAAGTCTTCTTCCATTTCCAGTTTTCTAAGAATTTGTATTAAGGGGAGCCTGAGTGGCTCAGTAGGTTGAGCGTCCGACTTTGGCCCAGGTCATGATCTCACGGTTTGTGGGTTTGAGCCCTGCGTCGGGCTCTGTGCGGACAGCTAGCTCAGAGCCTGACGCCTGTCTTCAGATTCTGTGTCTCCCTCTCTCTCTGACCCTCCCCTGCTCATGCTGTCTCTCTCTCTCAAAAATAAATAAAAACATTAAAAAATGTAAAAAAAGAATTTGTATTAAAATCAGAAATAGGTATTTAATTCTAGCAAATGCTTTTACTGTTTTTCCCATCTATTCTGTTAATATGGTAAACTATATTGATTAATTTCCACATATTAAACCAATCTTTCACTACTGGGATAAACATCACAGGTTTATATATTGCTGGATTGGTTTTCTGATATTTTGTTGGGAATTTTTGCATATACACATTCGCAAGGTACATTGGACTATAGGTTTATTTCCCTGTGATGTCCTTGTCTGGTATACATATTGAGTTTATGAAATGAATTGGTAAGTGTTTTCTCTTCTATTTTCTGAAAGAGTTTAGGCAATATTGGTGATAGTTCTTGCTTCCATGTGTAATAGAGTTTAAGAGATTTTACATGTTTCATAGTGACAGAGTGATTCCAGAATTCTCTCTGTGGCCAAGATGTCTGTTTCTGTTTTTTTTCTTTATGAATTAAATTTCTTTAGCACATATAGGTCTATTCAGATTTTCTGTTTCTTCTGTTGTCAAATTTGGAAAGTTATATTTTTCAATGAGTTTTTAATTTCACCCAACTTGTCAAATTTATAAAATGTCCTTATTATTATGTCTGTAAGATCTGTAGTAATGTCCCCTCCTTAATTCCTGATCTTGATAATCTGTGTTTTATTTATTTTTATCTTGATCAGTCTGGGTAAAGTTGTTTTTTTTCTTCTTCAATTGTATAGGTCTTTCCTGAAACATTTGGTTTCATGATTTTCCTCTATTGTTTCTTTATTTTCTGGTCCATAGATTTCTTACTCTTATTTTTTTTTTTAATTTTCTTCTTTTATTTGCTTCGGGTTTTACTTCATCTTCTTTTTCTAGTTTCTTCAGGTGAAAGTGTAGGTTAGGAGTTGCCAATTTGTGTTTTTTAAAAGGTCAGAGAGTAAATATTTTAAGATTTGGGGGCCACATACGGTCTATATTACTGCTGTCTCCTCCTCCCCTCTCTTTCTCTTCTTTCCCTCCTTCTCCATCTCCCTCCCTTTAATATAAAAGCCATTCTAAACTCATAGGCATAGTTTGCCAAACCCTTGCTGAGATCATTGATTTAAACCTTTCTTCTTTGCTATTACAAACCTTTAGAGCTGTAAATTTTTCTCTATGCATTGCTTTGGTTGTATCCCATACATTTTTTTATACTGGTGTTTTTAATTTTCATTCAGTTCAATTATTTTGTAACTCACCTAGTTTTTATTCCTTAAACCTCTGTTATTGGGTGTATGCACATTTGAGACTGTTTTATCTTCATGATGAATTGAACCTTCAATCACTATAAAATATCTTTCTTTATTTTGGCTAGGGATTACAAAGTGCATTTTCACCTTCTCACAATCTGCAATAGATAGATTTCATACCACTCTTCCTGTAATGTTGTAAGATTATTACAATGGTAAATTGACTCCTTCATGTCCTTTCCATTGCTGTTGTCAAACATTTTACTTTAATGTATATTTAAATCCCATAATAGACTCATTATTTGGCTCTAAACAGTCAAATTTTTAAAAGCATTTTAAAAAGAAAAGAACCTCTTTGCTCACATATTTGCCATTTCTGGCAATCTTCATTGTTTCATATAGAATCAATGTTCTATCTGTTACCATTTGGTTTCAAACTGAAGAATTACCTTTAACATTTGTTACAGTGGAGATTAGCTGGTAATTATGTCAACTTTTGTTTTTCTGGAAATATGCAAATTTTGCCTTCAATTTTGAAGGATATTTTCCTTAGCTGTAGAAGTCTGGGTTGATAGTTTTCTTTTCTCTCGGCCCTTAAAAAATATCATTGCACTATTTTCTGACTTGCATTATTTCTTATGAGATTTTAATGATAATTCACATGCTTGTTTCCCTGTATATAAAGTGTTTTTCAAACTTTTGTGTGATCTTGACAAAATGATGATAGAAAAATCTCAGATGCTCTTTTGATTTATCTTTATTTAATTTTCACCAGTTTGAGGATTATGTGCTTAGGTTTGGTTTTCTTTGTGTTTATCCTGCTTGGGGTGTGCCGCAGGAGGGATTTATGGATTGATATTTTTCATCAAATTCTGAAAATTTTTGAATAATATTTTTTCAATTTTTTTCTGCCTCTATTTGTCACTTTTCCTTTTGGACTCCAATTTTACACATATGTTAGAATGCTTGATATTGTCCCCATAGATCACTGAGTTTCTATTTTCTTGAACCTTTTATTATTTGCATCAGTTTGGATAGCTTCTATTGCCTTGTCTTCAAGTTCATTGATCTTTTCTTCCATCCTCTAAATTTTTCATTTCAGACACTGTATTTTATTTTTAGAATGTCTAGTTTTTTCCTATGATAGTCTCCATCAGTTCATTCATTATGATAATTTTACCTCTGAATTCCTAAACCTATTAATATCTGTTTGAAATTTCTTTTCTGTTACCTCCAACATCTTTGGGTGTGTTTCTATTTATTGTTTTCTTTTCTTGGTTGTGGATCACATTTTTCTCCTTCTTTTCATACCTAGAACTTTTATTATATGCTGGATATTGTTGATGCTATAGTGTTGACAACCTGGACTTTCTTTTCTTTTCTTTTTTTTTTTTTTTTTTTGGTCTTTTCAAAGAGTTATGTTCTGTTAAGTAGTTAATATATTTGCACATCAGCTTATCAGCTTCATCCTTTTGAAACTATTTTTTTAAATTTAAATCCAAGTTAGTTAACATATAGTATAATAATGATTTCAGGAATAGAATTTAGTGATCCATCACTTACATGTAACACCCAGTGCTCATTCCAACAAGTGTCCTCCATATTGCCCCTTACCCCTTTAGCCCATCCCCCTACCCAACACCCCACCAGCAACCCTCAGTTTGTTATCTGTATTTAAGAGTCTCTTAGCTTGTTTTTAATCTTTATTTGAGAGTGTCTAGAGTAGACCTCTAGGGTGATAATATCTCTACTCCTAAAGCTTACTCTTTCTGGGGTCTTGGTTGAATTCCTGGGATGTTCAACAAGGTGTCTCCACTGGATGATTGAAATTTCTACATCTCGGCACCTTACAGCCTCCATATTCTCTATTTTGCTCACACCTCCCCAGTTACTATTCTCTGTCAGGACTTGCCTCTAACATTCAGCAGGTTAATATTCATCCAATCACTAAAGAGGATCCCTGTACAGATTTTCACAGTGCCTTCTTTGTGAAATTCACTCCTGTCTGATACTCTGACCCACAAAGTCCAGCTACCTTAGCAGCCCAGAGCTCTGCTTCTGCCTCCCTACCTCAGCAAGACAGCTGTCCTCTATTTGGGTGCTGCCCCCCACCCCCCCATACTAAAGATAAGAAAGGGTCTCCAGAGAGAAAGCAAGGGTAATTATGGACTTTACTCATGTGTCTTCTTTCTCTTGTTGATCAGAGGCTTGCACTGTCTATTCAATATCTGAAAGCAGTTGATTAACATATTTTTCCTAGTTTTATAATTGTTTATGGCAGGAAGTATAGTCCAGTACTGGTTATTCAGTCATGGCAAAAAGGGTAAGTGTCTGAATCTGTTTGCATGTCTTTTGAGACTGAATTCAGACATAAAAACTGTTCCTACATCCATTTCCGTACCATTCACTTTTTCCAAGATCCCGTACCATTATTCACAGTGACGGCTACTTAGCAGGTGCTAACAAGTAGCTGATGGAGTGTGTGAATGAATAAATGAAAGGAAGATTTTTATCCAGATCACTGCATGCACAGGCACTAGAAACTCCATTGAGAAAACGCATGGCAGATTATATTATGTATTTGGCAGATAAAGAAAATCAATGTATATACTAAGCCTCTCCATAGAACCCATAAATGAGATGGTCAAAACAAGTCAGAAATGGGAAACTACAACCTTCAAAGTAAAATGTGCATACAGAACTGTTAGGATAACAGTCAGTGAAACAGGACTCAAGATCAGGATGGGGAAAGCAAGCAGGTAGTGTTACATAAAGTATAACAGTGAAGGGCTGATCCCACATCTTATGATTCCATTTGTCTTTCCCCAAGACCTCACTGCTTTCTTTGGGTCTTAGCTGAAAGCACTCTTTTTATAAAACATTTCAAGTGTCTCTTAGCTCATTCTGCAATATAAAGCTTTTGTTTCCTCCGGTCTAGATGTATAGAAATACATACATGAACTATAAGCAATGAGTAATTCAGACCGCATGCTCTGGGACCTCCAGAGTGAGTGATGACCACGATGTCCTAACTGGTCTGCCCATTGGGACGCTAGGACTTGCAGGCACTAGACTCCGTGGGTGGGAGATGTCTCATCCTATCAAATGGCACACTAACAACCCTGGTTTTCTGCAAGTCATAATGTAATTCGGCAAGAAACCTTCTTTCAGTGAACGAAGTGAGACAGTTCTTAGACTCCACAAGGAAGAAGCATAAAGGAGGATTTTCACCTCCAATAAATTAGCAACACTGGTCAAATGACATTCCTCAAAAGCTGTTATTTCTTTACGATTTCTCTCTCCATACCTCTCCATCCAGGTCTGGCATTTATCATGTTGGGCTGAATGTAAAGTTTTTATTTTCCCTTACATCAAGCAAACTGGAAGGTGTGTGTGTGTGTGTGTACACGATACAATGTGGATTTAGATTTCTGCCACATGAGTAGTAAAGTCCCATACCATGAGGAGCATGGGTACATCTCTGCATTGACAAGGACAGTTGAGGAAACAGTGTACCATGAAGGACAGCTACTCGACAGGGACACCCTAATTGCCAAAGGTTTTTGATAAACACTCAAAGTTAAGGTAGGTCTCTGTACCTTCTCTTAGGAACAAAAGATTCGTAGCCAGGATCATTTGCAAAAGAATACAAAAATAAAAACTCCAGTCATTTCTGTACATGCACTAGTTTGCTGTTCAAATGCAAAGCAAGGCCATAGATTCTTCTCAGAGAGGCTCACCGGGTCTGGAGCACATTCCCTACAAAGGGAACACCGAAGGTCAACTGCCCCCACACTGTGACCTTCTGCATCACTGGTGTCAATGAATGAGGACCTGGCTGGCCGTTTCTGTCTGGTGTTTCTACTGAAACTGACTCTTGGCATCTTTTATGTTCTCATGGTCTAAGTCAGTGGGACACAGGAAGGGATTCATTAAATAATTTTTAAATTATTTCAATTATTAGAGTGTCCTAGAGCCTAGTGCTGATAGATGAGAATGCCTAATTAAAGCAGTGGAAATTAAGTTTTTGAATTGAAAATGTATCTAGAAGATCCCAGATGTCTTGCCACAGAGGATACATATCAATTTCCTGAGTGTGGCCACCATGTGGGGCAGCCCTCGCTGCTGGACCGGGCAGCTCTCCTGACCACCGACCCTTCCTTCCTCCCTTTGCTGGTTCCCCCAAGGAACAAGCATTGCTCCCCTTTAAGTCCTGTTTGCCAGCTGTGCCAGCTACAGGCCGGGCCTGGCTTATTTATTCACACTTAATTCCCCAAAGGAATGAAGTTAATTTAAAAAGGCATGCGCAGTCCAATGGCTAATGATAAAAATTTAAGTAAAAATGGGGACAAGGAAAACTATGATGAAGCCAGAATATTGTCAAGAGACGCTAACTGCATTCTGTGATACCCTATCTATTTACTAAAGGTAGGCCATAGACTTCCCTGGGGCTTTCTAGAAGGCAATGTAGAAAGAAAACTTGAATCGTTTCTTGTGTCCTTAAGAAACAACAAAAATAATTGCTTGGAAGGATCTTGGCTATTTCATGCAAAGACACCAGAAACATAATGTTCCCAGGACCCTAATAAAAGGTACACTGTGCGACATGGTGAATACCATCCTTAAGGACATTGCCCAGAAAGTATGAACTGTCCTAATGTGGCCAAAATGCAATAAAGGGAAAGCATTTCTATAGGTGACTGAACCAATTCAGTCTTAGGAATGTCGTTCTCTAGAGGTCTCGAGTCTCCCAAGGGCAGATTTTGGAGCGTCTTGAGGGCAGGAGAACTTTATCCCTTTGAGGAAATCCTTGCTATGTGATCGTTTCTGTGCACGCAGTTCTGACAATTATTGTGGACTGAGCAGCAGTGAATTTTAAGCCCAGGATTAGGGATATTCTGTGTGGCCATTTATGCGGGTCCAGCCGGGCTGGACATCCTCTTGGAATGGTCAGAAACCCAAAGAGAACGGTTGGCTGAACAGAAGGTCCAGTAACCAAAAATCCACCCAGAGTGTCCTCGCTTCCATTCCAGACAACCCCGTGGGGAAGATGCCATCCAGGCCGGGAGGCCTGGGCCACAGGAGAGGGGACTCAGGGCAGGCCAGCTCTAGTGGAAACTTGACTCCCAGGAGGCACGTGAACTTTAATTTTGTAGGTAACAGGCAGGCAGTGGGGATTTTTGAGTCTCAAGGAAACAGGAGTAAAACTTGCAGTTAAGAAAGAGTCCCCTGTAGCTCTAGGGGAGCAAAGAAGGGGCTGGGGACAGGAAGTCCACCACCCACAGTCCCACTTCAGGTGAAAAGTGATGGGGACAGGAGCTAAGAAAGAGGCTGTTTACCAGGAGGTCAGAGGAAATGAAGGAGGCCCAGCCGCTATGTGAAGGGGACACATTAAAAACAGTCCCCTGCAGGGACACCTGGGTGGGTCAGTTGATTAAGTGTCTGATTTCAGCTCAGGTCATGATCTCACGGTTTGTGAGTTTGAGCCCCGCATCAGGCTCTGTGCTGACAGTGCAGAGCCTGCCTGGGACTCTCTCTGTCTCTCTCTCTCTCTCTCTAAAATACATAAACTTAAAAAAAGAGGTCCCCTGCCGAGGGAAGGCTGCTCTGAAAGAAAATGTCAGCTTCCTTTACAACCTTGCTTTACAACATGCACGACAAAGCCTAAATGCATAACATATTGTTAACGACTGGGCCTCCTGACCCTCCAATTTTCCTCCTTATCTGATAGGAGTATTTTGAGAAACACAGGTCAGCTGTCCCAAAGCGTCCAACTAACTGGATTCCCCAGAAAACCACATGGATTATCATTATTATGCTTAGTGTCATCCAGTGATCATGTTTTAAAATAACTTCGCAAGACATTTATTTGCGCTGTGTTTTCATATGGTCACTGCCTTCATTGGGCCTGCGTGCCAGATACTAGGCTGGCGTTTTACATATGTGTACTACGAGGTCACTAGAAGGGGACTGACAGGAGAGAATCAGTCCCTGGCCATGGAGTGGACTATAATTAGGCAGGGATAGGATTTAGCCAGGGCTTTTGATTCAAGCTGCAGGTGGGCTTAGAGACACGCACTCTGGGATGTGTGTGTGTGGATTTTATAAATTGCATTCCCTTCTGAGGTCATAGTTAAGATCGTTCCCGAATTGCTCAGGGCCACAGAAGGAGGAGGGCACCAAAAACGGTCAAAGCTAAGCACTTCCACAAATGTTTGGACCTCACGCCTGCATGTCGTGTGTTGGAAACACAAGATGGGTGAGGTAGGCCTCGGCCCCAGCCAGCTGTCCTTGGAGAAGCACCCTCCTCAGTATGCTTCTGAAGGTGTGTCACACACACAATGACAGAGATGCCAACGGGGGGCAGCATCTAAACTAGCAGAAATCTAAACTATCATTGCCTCTTGCTGGTTGGTTACATCAAGGGCCATTATGTGACCAAATGAAATAATGTAAGAGAAGGCATTTTAAAGTTTTTAAATTATTGTCATTTTCAGGAAAGTCGTAGTGCAAGTTTTTTTTTTGTTTGTTTTTTTGTTTTTTCCAGGAAAAGCATGGAGATGCTTTTCTCAGCCCCTCCTCCACCCCGCGCTGCTTCTCCCAGACAGAATCCTGGAACAGGAGCTTAAAGGTACATGCAGGACATCTGTCCCCAGCTACCTGCCCTAGGAGGAGGCTTTTCCATCTGCTAGACTTCACCAGATTTCATTTCTGGGAAGAAACAATCATTACAGTGATGAACACATTTATACATAAAGCTGCCTTTTATACATCCCATTTCCCAATGGCTACGCATCCATTTGATAATCACCCCCTTGAAATTAATCCACACTTAAAGATAGAGAAATAGGTTGCCAAATATATGAGACATGACCAAGGTCACACAGCAGAAGTAAATCAAGGAGGAGAATTGGTCTGTTGAGACACTGAGGGGTTTTAGGTCTTTATAATTTTACTGGACCATTTTTCCCCTAGTCCCAAATTCCAGGCCTTCAGCACCACTGGAATCGACCACCTTTCAAGGTTCACACGGAAGAAGTGTATTGGCCCAGGGTACAGTAGGGGGCAAATATGTTAGAATAATTTATACATGTTTGATTTTGTGGGCAGAGCAGAGGTTTTTCCTGTAACCATTTTATATTCCAAGGAGACTCAATTTCTTTTAAGACATATCCATATGAATAAAAATTTTCTTATGACCTGTCTGGCCATAATCCGGCTGGATTTTAAAAGCGGGTGGAATACCTTTCAATGAAACAGCATTGTTTTCTCTCGGAGAATTTTGATTTCAAAACGTCATCTACTGATGTAATATTAGTCACCTTGAAAAGTGATCTCTCAGGTAGCATCTCATTTATGGCACACGTTAACCTGGTTATGCAGGTGTAGTTTCTCCTTTTTTGTATAATTAAGAACACCGGGTCTCCAAAGCAGCCTCTCCTGTAGAAGGGTCTGGTCTTTTGAATTTAAAATCAGTATTTTCCCCTAAGCATACGCTGTCTAATATGGTTTAACAGATGATAAGCAAAAGTTCTCTGAATTTGCTTTTTTCCTACCAGCCCATAGGAGGACATGAAATGCACCAAAAAGCACTTTGTGTACATGGTAACTTATATCGGGCAGGTTTGAAGCACAGGGACAAGAAACCTTGAATTGTATAATCATCTCTGTGAGTGATATGGCTTTTCTTCCATTCTTGCCCCAGTTACAGGTGACGAGACCAGGGCGCTCGGCCTTACACAGGTACGTCACTCTCTCATTCATATTTCACTCTGAGTTGTATCATTGTACTTTTCTCCCACAAACTTATTTTTTAGTGTAGTTTAAATATGTGGACTCTCTGGGGTGCCTGGGCGGCTCAGTCAGTTAAGTGTCCCACTCTTGATTTCCACTCGGGTCATGATCTCACAGTTTGCGGGTTCGAGCCCCACATCGGGTTCTGCACTGATAGCGGGGAACCTGCTTGGGATTCTCTGTTTCCCCCCTCTCTCTGCCCCTCCCCCACTGGCACTGTCTCTATCTCTCTCAGAATAAATAAACTTGAAAAGTATGCGGGGGGCTCAGTTGGTTAAGTGAGTGACTTTCCACTCAGGTCCCACTCAGGTCATGATCTCATGGCTCATGGGTTTGAGCCCTGCATTGGGCTCTGTGCTGACAGGTCAGAGCCTGGAGTGTGCTTTGGGTTCTGTGTCTCCTTCTCTCTCTGCCCCTCCCTTGCTCATGCTCTCTGTCTCTGTCTCTGTCTCTGTCTCTCTCAAAAATACAAAAAACCTTAAAAAAATTTTTTTAAATATGCAGACTCTTTCATGTTCAACAGCAAAGCCTCTTTTCTTCCCAGACTTGCTATCTAGGCAAGCATGGCTCTGTCCCTCTCACTCACATGTCACATAATTTGAAATGAAGAAAAATATGTGTTTAGGGATTCTGAAAGGAGAACCTATTATTTTAGGGGTAAAGTTTGGAACCAAGAGATTTAACAGATTACTCGAGCCATGTAGACGTCGGAACTAAGGGACTCGCTAATGACCTGAATGTTGCCATAGAGAAGAAAGAATTCTAGAGAGTTTCAAGATTAGTGGGACGGCTATGGCTCTCTGTGGCGTCGCCACTAAGGGGAAAGGTTTGGGTTGGATTAACTTTAGATAAGATTAGGTTACACAGATATTTTAAAAATGTTCCCCCAGGCCAGTGATTATGGAGTGTTAGCCAGACTATGAGATGGCTGATAACATTTCACACAAACAGGAACATAAATCCCATTTTTGATATTTTCCAGATCTGATGGTAATGTGTGGCTACATCCTGGTAACTGTGCCTTTGCTTTCCGCGTTCGTTCTGCAAGAGCCATCTGGGTTTCACAGTTGCTAAGGCAGTAAGTAGATCATTCCAGAAACTGAGCTGCTAACAGTGGTGATGCCATATTAATATTTAAGACCGCTTTCAGGTGAAACTTTTAAGTTTCAACACCAGAGAGAATTTTGAAAAAAATTCTTTCCTCCCTCCCTCCATTCCTTCCAAGGGAGTGTGGCCTACTTAGGGGACATCCCCATCCAGGGATGCTTACCCCTCCTCCACCACTGGTGACTATGAAGCCTGGAGCCTCATTCTCCCAATATTTTTTTTATGTCTCAAATAGGGATAATGACACCTTCTCACTTTATAGAGTTATAATAAGGAATATTTTAGAATATGCTGAGGAGTATAGTTGAAGTGCTTAGTATGGTACCTGGCAAAGAACTGATGCTCAGCACCCTTAGACTGCCTCTACTTTCTCACTCAACTGGGATTTATTGGGCATCCTGCGTGTACCAGTCAACGCACGGTGGGAGGGGCATGACTAAGGCAAGGAACCTCAGCCTTCGAGAATCTTACCGTCTAACAGAATTTGGATCAATCAATATTTCACAGCCTGCATGAATAAAGAGCTGCATATATCAACTTTGCAAGAATACTGAAAATAAGCTTTGGTTTTTAAATTATTACTTATGATTTTATCACCAAGAGACATTTATTGACCATCCACCACATGTGGGCACATGTCTACACATCATGGTCATGTCCTGATCCCAAAGATCATGATCTATACAAACACTTAAAAACGAATATAATTTTCATCATGACTTTGCTCTAAATAAGAGGACAAAGTAATCTATACTATGGGTTGTGTTTCGTTTGAGCTACTGTACGAGCAAACACTGGAAGTATTTGATCCCATAGGAATGTATATACAATATATAAAATATATTCAAATGCCATTATCATTCATCATAAAAAAATACTGAAAAAAGAGTAATTTGATGGAAAATTGTAGCGAGGCAACTAATAAAAAAGTTAAGTGTCCACATAACATCATGCATTTCTAATACTGCTTTTCTTGGGCTTTCCAAAACCCCACTTTATCAAATGACACTTTAACATTTCTTAAGACACCCCCTAAGAAGATTTCTGGAAAAATCCGGATCTTGCTGTGATAAAAATGTAGCAATCCTGTATTAATGAGGATAATGAAAGCTGCATGCATAACTAAATTTCATCTCAGCAGCCTCAAAACTTCCCATGCATGTGACCCAGCCTGAGATGATAGGATCCGCTTCATCACCCTTGAGAGAATGTTGCTTTACAGCAGTTCGTGTCATTTGCCATGGGGAACCCAGCACCCCCTGTAGCCTAATTTCCATAGTGCTGTATAAATCACATTTTCTGACCTGATCTTAACTACCACCCGACTTCCACACAGGCCACAAAGTCTTGAGATCTTTTTGCTCTGCCCTCGGGAACTCATGATCTATTCCTCAACTTCTCTGAATGTTCTCTTCTCCTCGGTGCCTTACTGGAAAGCTAGCTCTCCCTGTCCCCTAGTGGGGATGACTGTTCTGCACTCCTCTCGCCCCGGGGTCTGAGGCAGATGGAAGATGTCCTCTTGCTTCTCAGTGATGCTGTCAGGCTATTCTCTCTGTCTACCCCACACCATTCTCCTTCACTGCCTTCCTCCATGGCCCTCTCTAGGTCACTCCAAGTCCTTGAGTGGAGATTCTGGCTCAGGGTCACTGTTACCGTCCAGCATACTTCTGGCCGATCACTCTTGAGATCGCAGCATCCTGGCCCCTGACCCCTACTCCTCTAATGATCCCATCCATTCAACCTCAGCCACTCACTTCCATGGCCATGATCCTAGACTGTAATTACCAAAGACTGTTTGCCCTCTATGAATGCTCGTTTCAAACATCCTACTCTCCAGCAACCCCCTCCTCGATTTCCAGCTCACCTCCTCTAATATCACAACTTCTACAACTCTGACACCTTCCTGGGATCCAGGACGCCCTTCACCAGGTCCTGTTTCCCACCTCTCTTATACTCTTGCCCCCTAACCTCTCAGCTTGCATCCCATGGCCAGACACCACAGACATCATACCCTTGCATACTCTGTCAGTTTCCTTGTCCTCGTTTTACTTCCTTTTTTAAAAATTTTTTTATAGTTTATTTATTTTTGAGACAGAGAGACAGAGAACAAGTGGGGGAGGGCCAGAGAGAGAGGGAGACACAGAATCTGAAACAGGCTCCAGGCTCTGAGCTGTCAGCACAGAACTCGACACGAGGCTCGAACCCACGAACTGCGAGATCATGACCCGAGCCGAAGTCAGACACTCAACCGACTGAGCCACCCAGGCGCCCTCCTCATTTTACTTTCTGGCACTCAGTCAACTCAGTCTCAACCCTGATGGAGGCCAACTCTGCCGTTCTATACTTGCACCCATGAAGCTTAAGAAAAAACATGAGCAACTATATAACAGGTCTTCCTTGAAAATCATGACCTCTCACCTCAAGAGAGCTCTTCATACAGGCCAACTGTATTTCCCCACTCCATCCATCCTTCCATCTTTCTGCCCATCTCTTATGTACATCTGGGCCATATGTTCTCTCTCCTCTCCTGTGACTCTAGATGGGCTAGCATGGGTTCCAACCTTCCAGCCCTGGGGACTCTATCACTTGCCATCAGAGCAAATTCCCCTCTTCCCTTTGCCTGAAATCCCTTCACTCTGCTTCACTGTTGTGGTGGTGCCTCTGACCCCCAATCCTATCGCTAGCTGGTGCATGAATGCTCAGGCCTGCCCACCTCCCCTGCGGTCTTGCACTGTATTAGCAAGAAGTCAACAACTGCTTGTACTCCCCCTTGACACCAGCCATGGTCTCAAGACTGGGATGCCCACCAATAGCACCTACTCCCTGGGAGAGACTTATACTTTGGACTCCGGCAGAAAGGAGAGTTTCAACTTTCCCCTGAGTGTATCATAAGGTGGAAGTATTTTATATCTCCTGACCTGATGGGCTGTCAGAGCTGGAAAGACACTAGGAACTCAGAAATCACACCGAGGCTCCAACAATGGAGTTGAGAATTTGAGCGGCCAAGTCATTTGTGATGCTCTATTAAATATCCTCAGATAAAGTGAGTTTTGGGGTTGCTGTTTTTATTTTTTGCAACTAGAAAAATAATGTGGAGCTTTTGAAAGGATGTCCAAGTGATTGAAGGCATTCTACCCCAGTTTGCTGAGTGTTTTATAAACTAAATAAGCATTACAGTACAAATCCAAACAAATATCCCAAAGGAAAAAGGAAAGAAGAAGGCAAAAGGATCAGGAGGAAAGAGAAGTTCTGGTTAAGAGATAGATAGTCATGTGGGTTTGCCTAGTTCCAGCACTAACTAGCTGTGAGCCTGCAGCTAGCATTCATTTTCTGGAGCCTGGCTTTCCCATTAATTAAGTGTGTGGAAGCAATGAGACTGTGGCCATTCTGAGGGTGGATGTCACCTTCACAGGCCAGTGCTCTCTCCCTAGCTCGGAGCTCACATGCATCTCATAAAAGACTCCCTCCAGTGCCCTTTACTTTTGCTCCTACTCTTGGTTCTTCCCCACTTCAGACAGTATCTTCAAGTTGCCTGGCTTCTTTTGTTTGCAACACTGTGACTCCTCCTTCATTTTTCTCCCCTTCTAACAAAAATGGGTGAACCCATCAGCCTGGGTCACCTGGATGGCTAAAGAACAGAAATGGATTGAACAGATAATTGACCTTCGCTGTTCCCTTTTTCTGTGTCCACCTACTTGAATGATGGTTAAATGGGACTTAAAATCCAATGGATTCCATTTCTTTTGGAAAACCTTGAACCTGATGCCCCTCACACTGCTGGCCTTCTAAAGTGCATTATCTGCTACGTTGACTTCGATTTCAAGCCAATGATTAATCTGTCAAGTCTTGAATAGTTTACTGAGAGGCTCCCTGGTTGGGTAAATGCAAGTAATACTCATAAACCCAAGAGCAGCAGAGGCACCACTATCTTGTTTCTATAAGAACAAGAAAAGAATTTACGTCTCTTCTAGGAGGCATGAGCCAAAAAGAGTTGGAAAGAAAAATGTGGCTTCTTTATTTGTATTCTTGATTTGAATTGGTTTCAATCATTCCCTACGGTACCAGCCAAACAGAAATAGGATGTGCCTTGGACTTTAATTATTCTTTTGGGCTACCCAGGATCTAAACATCTATCCTATGTTTGGAAAATTACCCAATACACCAGACTGGCTAACTGTTCACCAAACACTTTTACTTTTAGTCCTGGGTACTCAGCTAGACCTTTCCTGACTTCTCTTACAGCTACGTCACTTCTAAGCAATAGGATGTAGGAGCAAATGATATATTCCAGATTTAGACCTGTCCCAAAGCAGTCTTCAGACAACCCTCCACTCTCTGCCAGCTTGATGTTGAAGCCCAGGGTGACCTCAAAAGTGATGCGTTAGGGAAAAGGCAGAGCTTCTATTGGCCAGGACCCCTGATGGTGTGGAAGGGAACCATTCCCTACCCCCACCACCTCCTCTCACTGACTGGACCCTATGTGAGTGCAACATAGGCATCTACTGTGTCAGCCACTGAGATGTGGGACTTAACTATGACAGCTGCTAGCTTGACTTCAACCAATGGACTCATGTGATGAGTCTCGGTGAGAGGCAGTGATCATCTCCCCCTCTAAGAGCTGAGAATTAGACACTCTCTTTCCCAGCCTCCCTTGCATCTAGAGCGTATGCATATGGTCTCAGCTTCATTCATCAGATGTACCCCAGACTTTGACGAATGAGCTGGTGACACAAAGAAGCTGGCTCATGGCACATATTCTATAAGGGAGGTGGTGGCAGGCGGTATTCATCCAGATTTGGGGGGCAGCAGCCAGAGCTGCAGTAGCATTCAGCATCCAGGGTCAGGGTGTCGATAAAATAAGGGCAGTGCCTGGATCCCCAAGCCGACATGTGACTGCTTCGTGGGATCAGCGCTGCGGTGTGATTTTAGACATGGCTCTTGACCTACAGACACCAAGCCTGCTTCTCCAGGCTTCTCAGAGAGTCTGTGCCCTGTGTAATATCTTCCAATAAACCCTTCTCCTGGTTGAGTTAGCTAGAGTTGATTTCTGTTGCTTGCAACTAAAAACTCCTATTGATACAAATGCATCCTCTGCAGTGAGAAATAGATAGGTACATCTTTTGCTCCCTGGCCGTGGGAGGCTATCTTCCTCTTCCTCCGGGGTGCATTATTCATTTCCTGAGAGTCAGTCCATGCCGTGAGCGGCTCACGTCTCCACTGACGGCTGCAGTGTGCTTCCGAAAGGAGAACCAGCATAGCCGTATTCTGACTGCCCCGGGTTGTACTGAAGTAGGTCAAACATGACCCAAATATAAAGCTTGCTATTTAGGAAAATAGGGAATTGGAAGAAGAAGCGAAATGCTGAAGGGATATCTTAGAAAAATACTCAAGGAGGAGAAAGAAAACAAGATCTTCCCTGGGAATACTGGAAAATATATTGCAAAGAGAGATATAAAAAGAGAAGAGTCGTTTTAGGTCAACTGGATTCCTCCTGCAACTAAAGCATAACTTAGATTTTGTCATGCTCTCTTAATAGTCCTGTGTTCCCGACTACAGAACAATTAAGTCAAAGAAAATGTATTGCATAGGAGTGAGTGGTATTGGGGCAGGTTAACCGGTAATTTGTTCTCAAGATATCATTATTATGTTTAGGCCATTCTTCTAGGCAGGTTACATTTTGTCAGTGATTGGCAAGAAGAAGAAAAATCACTTAGGGAGACACTCTTGGGCAGCCTCAACTAACAAAATGGCCTCTATCTCGTGCCCGGCCACGTATGGCGGTTCTGAGCCTCCTTCTGTATTTCCTCTGAGGTGGTTTCAGGAGTCTGCTGTGCTGTTATGAGATTGGCCCCAGTGACTCATGCAATGTTAGGACCACAGGTATCGCGGAGCTGTCCCTGGGGATGGCTTTGGCCAAAAGAACATGATGGGAGTGGCCTGCTGCCTGTCCCAGAGACTGGGCCATAAGGGGCCTCGCAGTCACCCAGACCCCACCGAGTCCAGGCCACCAGACACGGAGCAGCACCTGGAGAACAGCCAGGGGGCCAGAGCTGGTAGCCCCCTCTGGATGTGGCACTAGGACTTTCTGGCCTGGTTCATCTTCCGGCGGAATGCAGCGGCATGAGTAACCCAGGGCGAGAATGACAGAACTGCCAGCCACCCTCACAACCGCGAGAGAGAACACATCCTTGTTGTCCGAAACCATTAAGTTTTGTGGCCAGTTGGTTACACTCTCCAAAACGATATGAGGTGAAGCCCAAACGTTCAGGGCGGTGGATTAAGAAGCACGCGTCTCTGTGATACGTGGGGTTAGCAGAAAAAGTGCTGCATGCGTCTCAAGTCCAGTTGACTTTGAAGCCTTCAAACTCAAACACCAGGCCGATTTGCCCAAGATGCTGTAAGCTGCATGGAACTTGTAATAGAGGCTATTAACTCAGGTTCAACTAGGCTAACTTTAAAAATTCTTCCTTTGAAGTCCAGGAAAACCCAAAAGCGCTCACTAGAGACAAGTCTGTTACCAGAGACAATTTCCACCACCTCCTGTGCATTTTCTGGAGTTTGTACAAAATTTCAGGGACACACTACTTCTCCGTTTGTTCTGCAGAATCTGATCACTACTCCTTTGGCCTCATAAACTTTTCCAAAATAAGCTCCCTGAAACGTTCCTAGTGCTTTTAAGGATGCACAGAATACGTGCCTAAACCATAGAATCCACCATTCTAAAAAAAAATCTTTTGTTCAAATTTATATAGGAATGCCAATAAACGGAATGGATATTCATAAAACTAATGTTTAGAACCAAAAGGCTCGGTTAACGAATTAAGTAATTATGTGAAAGATATAAAATAATGGCTATTTGTTCTTGGCTGTATGGTATCTTTCTGTCACTCGGAGGTTCTGGATGGCGGCAACCTGGCTCCTACTCACCTTTCCAGGGTCTGGGACCCCTTTCTCCCAAACTATCTGGAAACCACAGCTGGGTATTTGGGGCCTCTTTAGCATCACACCTCTGCCCGTCTCTCCCCTCCAACTGCAGCCTCTCCTCTGCTGACCCAGACCCCAGTCTGATCCCAGTGCCCCTGCTCTGGTCCCCACAGTGCCCCATGCACAGCGCTGCCACGGCACTCATATCCCTGGGCGGTGGTCACTCAGGGTGAGTCTCTTGTCAGCAAGGCTCCGAGCTGCCTAAGGTGGGGTCCTTCACTTCTGTCGCCATGGGACCTAGCCCAGTGCTTGGTAAATGTCTCCTGAATGAAGAGAAGGCTCGCATGTCCAATTAGCTACTTGAGAGATTCACTTAGATGAATCAAGGGCATTTAAAAAATAAATATCCAAAATGGAGCTCTTGATTACACTCCCAGACCCCAGAGTCCTGTTCTTCATTCAGGCTTCCCGGTCTCTGTAAATGCACCTCTGTCCACCCAGGCACTCAAGCTGGAAACTGGGAAGCAGGCTGAGCCTCCTTTTTCTGGGACCCCCCCACCAACACGAGCCCGGCCCTTCCGACCTCCAAATCTCCTTGCGCTTCTCTGTCTCCACCTTCTTCTCCTGGTTGGGTGACAATGAGACACTCCTCCACGGCCTTCCTGTTTCTGCTTTTGCCCCCCTGGAGGACAGTCTGCCCACAGCTACCAGAACAATCTCCTAAAGTGTGAATTAGGTCGGCGGTCCCATCTCCTTCATAGCGCCTTCCACTAGGGGTAATTAGTTTGCTCATCTGTTTCCTTGTTCGCTTTCCACATCTCTCACTGAAGGTAAACATCGCAAGGGCAAGAGTCCTTCAGGTCACGTGCCCATTGCATCTTCAGCATTAGAACTTGGCCTGACATGGAGGAGGTGTGAGAAAGACATGCATTGGATGAGGGAGTAAACAAAGAATACAGGAGGCAGAAACATGAACACATGGGTTATGCTAATCGCTGCACGCTCCACCACACAGCCCCAGTGTCGGATTAATGGACAAACTGGGGTCATACTTTCCAGATCAGGTCAGCTCATTAACTGCAAAGCAGTAAGCATCCACACAGTGCCCACATATCTGAAATCACACAACTTTATAGAGGCAGCCATTCTTCCTCTTATCATTTGACAGTGGAAGAGAAAAGTTCAGGCACCAAATGATTGTCCACTACAGACCACAACATCCGAAACCCACAGACCCAAGTTCTGTTTCTGGCTGACTCCACACGGAGCCCACACATGTTCTGTGACCTCCCGTCTCTTCTGAATTTTTTCCAGAAAAATTAAAACCAAAGTTCTGACTTGCCACTCCAAAGGTTCATACCAGATGATATGTTTCACTTCATTGTTCCCTCAGACGACTGGGATTTATTTATAGCACAGTATGTAAATAAAAGCAGTCAGAACCAGCTCCCCGATTCTCAATCTGTAAGACAGGCATTAAATTCCTCCTCTTTCATGGTGACTTTTTTTTTAAGCCTATTTATGTATTTATTTATTTATTTATTTATTTATTTTGAGAGAGACAGAGTGTAAGCAGGAGAGAGGCCGAGAGAGAGAGACACACAGTGTAGAGCCTGACATGGGGCTCAAACCCATGAAACGGTGAGATTGTGACCGGATCCAAAATCAAGAGTCAGATGCTCAACTGACTGAGCTCCCCAGGCACCCCCATGGTGACCTCTTATTAAAGTTTGCACAATAATAAGTTTAGGCAACTGGCTTCCAACAATTTCCGCAAAGAAGAGATTCTTACCTCGAAATTCCAAGCCTCGAAGTTGAAAGGTGACAAGACCATTTCCAATTTCAATCAAGTGAACAAAAGCGTTGAGGTAGTCTGAAGCCAAAATAAAGCAATCGCCGGAGCTGTAGTTACCCCATCGACCGAGAACTAAGTCTCCACAGAGGGATTCCTGTAGGGCCCTTGTCAGGTGCTCATAAAAGATGGAATTAAGATTATTGTCATCATTCCCTAAAGGCAGAACAAGAAATATGATCAGTGGGTACTTACTCCTATCTACTCAGACCTAGGAATCAGTGAGCTGTCATTTGATTAAGGGTAAATCAGGCTTTTTAGATACTTTGCTTGTTTTTGTCGATTTTGTGAGACCCTCTTATTTTTTCCCCTTATTTTCTTCCTGGGCAATCTCACCTACACAAATGGATTAAATTACCGTCTGAACGGATGACGTACAAATTCACACCCCCAGCTGAGGTCTCTTGTCTAAGCACTACACCTGTGTACCTACTTGCTTACTGAACATCTGCTCTTGCGTGTGTTCAATGCTCCACAATTTCAATGGGCCCACGTCAGGCCCCGTTCTGTTGCCCATCTCAGTAAACGGTACCACCCCCACCCGGTCAGCCATCACCCAGGGATCTCTGTTCCCACTCCTTCACACCCCAGCCTCTCAATTTTACTTTCTTCAAATAGTTTTTTTTAAGTTTATTTCTTTATTTTGAGGGGGGTGCAGAGAGAGGGAGAGACAGAATCCCAAGCAGGCTCTGAGCTGTCGGCACAGAGCCCAACGCAGGGCTCAAACCCACAAATGGTGAGCTCATGACTTGAACTAAGATCAAGAGCCAGATGCTTAACCGACTGAGCCACCCAAGCACCTCGCTGCGAATGGTGTTTGCATCTTTCTACCTCTCCCCACTTGCATTATGCCTACCCTATTGCAAGCTACATTATCTCTCAAGTGGACAGCCACACTAGTAATGCGACCTGCTGCCCAACCTATTCTCTACACCACAGCCAGAATGAGCTTTACAAATTGAGAAGGTGAATGTGCTATCTAGAACCCCTCAGCCCCATAACTTAAGGGCCTTAGTGGTTTCCCAATGCTCTTAAGATGAAAAAAAGTCTTTTTCTCATTGCCTATAACAGGATCCCATATAATTTAGCATTCCCAGGTATAAAGCTAGGACAGTCAGTGCCCTAGGAACAAACCTAGGATATATGGGCACATGAGAGGCATGTGGGATCTGCTCCCTACTTCAATCTCCTCCTCCCTTCTCCCTTATGCTTAGCACAGCACTTCTTTCAGTAGAGTGACTCCCTTGCCCCTTCCCAGACTGGGCCTTTGTAGATACCGATCTCTCTGCCTAGGTGTGTCTTCCATTCCTCTCTGGCTTTTTAACACTTACTATTCTTCAGACCTCATCTCAATCACCACTTCCAGAAAGGCTCCACTGACCACTTCACTGGGCCAAACCCCTATGACAGGCTCTCAGCACTGTGGTCCTCTGCTCTGAAGCACTTGTCACCATTGGAATCTGACTTCTGGTGTGTGTGTGTGTGTGTGTGTGTGTGTGTCTGTGTGTGTGTGTGGTTATTTGATTCACATCTGATTTCTCCAGTGAAGTGGAGAAAGTGAAGTGAAGAAGACATGAACTCTAGATTTCGGCTCAGGTCATGATCTTATGATTTGTGAGTTCGAGCCCCACATCAGGCTCCATGCTGACAGGATGGAGCCTGCTTGGGATTCTCTCTCTCTCTCAGTAAATAAATGCACTTAAAAAAAGAAGATATGAAGTGAAGGAAGACAGATCTATGTCTGAATTTGCTTATTTTTGTATCCCAATATTGGCGGAAGTGCTATTGTGCAATAGGGACTAGCTAAATAATCTGTTGAATAATGGATAGCACCAGAGATCATACAGCTTCTTTAAGAAAATTTCGTTTTTAAGAACACACCTCTCAAGTAACTCCAGGAACTTTTTGAAGTCAAAGTCATTGAGGAAGCATTTACAGACAATAAACACCATCAATTTATACACATACACACATACACACATATTCTATAATATAAATGACACGCTAGTATTCTATCTTACATACAAATATATTTTTATACATTATATACACATAGATATATTATGTTAAAACTATTATTTTTAAACTATATACATATATATAACTCAGATTTGTTGAAGAATAACTTTTATAGAGTAAAAATTATCTTTTTTAGTGTGTAATCCTCTGAGTGTTAATAAATGCACAGGCACAGAACCACCAAGTAGAATCACGCATTTGGGATTCCTCCACACCGTCGTCCAGAGCAGCGATCTGTTCTGGTTCAGTGTTGAGTAGTACTCTGTGGTATGCATGTGCTAAGGCTTGTTTATCCATTCATGCAGTTGGAGGACACTTGGCTTATTTCCAGTCTTTGGGATTATGAGCAAATCCACCAAAAATATTCATGAGCGGAAGTTTATGTGAACACAGTGTTTGTTTCTCTTGGGTAAAATACCTAGAAGAAGGAGCCGCCATTCTCACAGTGGCTGCACCATGTTTGTATCCACTTCCCCCTCCACCCCGCCTCCTACAGTGATTGAAGTTCTAATTGTTCTGCACCTTTGCCAAGACTCAGCATTGTCAACTGTGGCTTCTTTGCTTGTTTAATTTCAGCCATTCTAATTGCGTGGATGATGATACCCAGAGAGGAGTGAAGGAAGATTACAGGAAAGGAGACAGAATGATGGAATGTTTGGGGGGGGCGTGGAATTGGGGGTTCATGGTGTATTTCATTTAATCTCCCTTTCACTACTTCTATCAGACCTCTCATGATGAAGGACAGAAACTTGTTCAAGAGAAAAATGGATAGACTTGGAAGTCTTCCTGCTTTGTGGTCTTGTGGGTAGAGGAAGTGTTAGGAGGGTCTGGGAGAACAGTTTGCATTCAGTACTCTTATTTTAGGAGCACCTTACGTTTGGGAGTAGATTCTGGCTCTGGAAAGTCATGGAAGCAGAGTTGTCCCACAGAGGAAGTGCCTCAAAGCAAAGCTCAAGGCTCCCTTCTAGATCGCCTATCAGAGTGGAGGCGGCATTAGAGAAATTCAAAGATACAGACTGCAGATCTGAACAGAGCTCCCCAGCTCCATACCCTGGGGAAAGGAACCATGATTGGGGGCACAGGAAGGTGAAGATTGGCCCCAAGTGTACTGTATAAGGAAGAGCTGATCCACCTGTAAGAAATCTATAAGCTAACACCATCAAATTATGAATATCCTTGCTGGGCATTCATGACCGTTAAAAGCCAAATTGAAATTAGTGCATTTATAACCTAATCATGATTAATGGAGAGGAATGAACTGTTCTGTGGGCTGAGTCATGTCATGGAGTCTAATGAAGTATCAGTATGCTTAATCTTCTATGCAGATTAAGCCTGCCTGACCTGAGATTCTATTCATTTTCAGTGATGAATCAGCAGGCATCCTGTGACACTAATTAGAGATTACTTTGAGTCTCTGCCACTTTTAAAGGAAAGGCTTGAATGAGAGAATTAACTTTTGCTTAATTGTTCAAACTGTTTGATATTTAAATAAAGCAAAACAATTTAAACCACTAAAGTGGAGATCTTTGTAGAACACCTTGACCACACATCTGCATTATTTGATTAAATAATGAATCACTAGAGGCATGACACACTTGTGAAACCATCCATATGCCTAATATCAATGGCCCTGCAATGTCACAGAGTCCCACAGATGCTCATCAGAGACATTTGTAGCCCGCCCCCCACCCCAAGTTGTACTGACAAGTTGAACTTTAGGTCAACAAAAAATAAACACCTCTCTCCAGGTATTTTCAAATTGCAAATTATGATTTCAAATTCATCATGTATATGAAATTCAAATATAGATAATGACATGATACAGTTCTTCGTAGACAAAATGTTTGGCACAGGGGAGAGAGTGAGGTGAATAAAAATAGAGAACAGTTAAACTTCTGGTTCTGAGATGAAGAGAAGGGTAGAATGGTTGAAAAAGAAATCGATTACAGCAAGAACAAAGTAACATGATTTCCTAGCAGGTAAATCCTTCCATAGCTTCATGCTGAACAAAGTTTCTGAAAACTTCTGAATCTTAGGTCCTGGAATGGTTTGCCTTTGAGGACATCATAATGCTGATAGTTTTCCTAAGAATTTTTGGCTACGAGACCAAGGTCTGTCTGTATTTGACTTTTGTCACACACGAACGACAGTGTCTTAAATGAGAGAGCCATTCAATACCAAACAGGTACCAGATCAATTCTAAATGATGGAGAAAAGCATTTCCAAACCAAATCAGGATGCTTGGTCAATCTACTTGTATCATTTTATTTTTCCAGTCAGCATATTTACCAAGACCTACCTTACCTCGACAATGATTAAAAAGAGTGAGGAGTCATCTCCCCTTTTTGGACTGAAGGAATCCATCTATATAACAACATAAATGCATAGTTTGAAAAGAGAGAAAGAAGGTATCTTCTTACCTGGATCCTTTTCAATTTGAACCACCAGTCTCGTGTTGGAATTATCCACACGCCGTGTGCTAGAAGGGAACACAGAAGGGCAAAAGGTCATGATGAGATCACTACAAATGGGAGTTGATTTACAGTATTGTCTGTGTGGTGGGAAATGTAGGGGGCATGGAGGGAGAGGGCCCTCATGATAAAGAAGAAAGGGGAAAGTACAAGAAACACATGGAGAGGAGAGACGATTACATCTCAGGATTGGAAGACTGACTTTGTGCCATATCAGCTTTGAGCCCCAGATCCATAAAATAGAGGCAAGCCCTTGGACTGCCCAATGGAATGTCACTCACTTTCTGAATTTGAAAGCAGTGCCCACACAGGCATCTTTCTTCTCAAGTTGGTTCCAGACAATTGTGGTAGGTGGTCAGTGTCTACACCACTTCCTTTAAGAGCTGGGCACATTCTTAGAGGCCTTTCTTAGGTTGAGCCACGAGAATAAAATCAGCTCTTACAAGCTTGGAAGAAGACATATTGTCAGTAGCTACGGCAACTAATGGCCATCAGAACCAGGTTTAAATCTCTTCAGTTATGACAGCTCCTCAGTTCACAGCTTTCGTAAGCCAGCCAACCCATGTGACCCCTTGCTCCTGAAAGCCAGCCAGTGAGGGATGGACTCACTGCAGACTTCTGGGGGGTGACTAATCAGCAGCTGTCCCCATGTAACTCCTGTTGCAGATGGTACCAACCCACTTCCACCTCTAAAACCCCAGCAGCCTTGAACCTCACATGTCCCCATAATCCTTTACAAGCGCAACAGTCTGTCCTGGTCAGAGAGACTGTGCCTTGACCCGCTTTGTCTTTTTATTTCAGGTATCCGGTGGTGGTCTCACTGTCCTTTGAAAGATGAAACATGAGACTGACAGCAACCACATGAACTTGGATATTTAACGGTTCATGATGTACAAAAATGACATTTCATATGGTTAAACCTAAGCCATTAAGAAAGGGCTTTCACTAGAAAGATCTCACTGAACATAGGCTTATATACAAGTTTGAACATAATGAGGGTCCTGCTAACATTTGTGAAAAAACTGATCTTTAGCGTGGCTGGCCCCTGCCTTTGCTATCACTCTGCCCTTTGCTCTCTTTGTCCCAACCATGCTAACCTTTTTCTACATCTTCAGCATGTCCTGACTTCCCATTCCTGTCACCCTGCTCTCCCTTGCCCCCTCTGCAGCTGTTGTGTCCTCCACTTGGGAGTCCTTTCCGCCCCGCCTGCTTTCCTCCCAGACTCCTCCAGTGCTTCAAGTCTAGCCCAAGTATTGCTCTCTGAGAAGCCTTCTCGACACCTGCTCTAGGTGAGACTCGCGTGTCATATGCTCCTTCACACATCATACCTCTCCTTTGGAGCACCTGTCATGGTTAATATTACTAACAATGATGACAGCTAATATTTCCATAACACTTCCCTGTGTAAGTATTTTATGTGCGTTAACTCATATCCTTACGTCTACCCTCATTGGTAGGTACTATGACTATATCCATTCTCTCCGAGCAGGAACCTGAAATACAGTGAGATTCACTACAGTGGCCAAGGTCACAGAGCTAATATGTGATAGAGCCTGGATTTGAACCCAGGTAGGCTGGCTCTACCCCGTCATATATTTCTCTCTGTGATTATTTGATTATATCGGCCTTTTATGCCAATATACCCCTAAGTAGTATGAGGACACACTTTTGCTTCCCACTGGCATGAATGAACAAAGGAAGCGTCCAAAATAATGCTGTTTTTCAAGTTATTTTTTTCTCTCATGACTCCTGCTAAGAAGAAAGGAGACTAGCTGCCACTAGATTATATTCCAACATGATCACTGACATCTTGAGCATGACTTAATAAATGATAAGTACTTGTTAAGAATGCTGCGTAAGAAGAAACCTCAGAATACAGACTTCTGTTGCGAACATGTCTCTTGGGAATCAGAACAGATAAAAAAATACTTAGATGGAACTAAGAAAAAATAGTTTTCTCTTTTCCTCATATGTCTCAGATCTTCGAGAACCATCAAGGCGAGATCCTGTTTGAGCTTGGTGGGATAGATCCTACAGATGGGTTGGAGAGAAGAAATACTCAGCTACAACTCAAAAAGGCTGTTAAGCCCACCACTCTGTCCTATTACTGCTTCAGTTTTCCTTCCAACTACTCTCAGATCAGCTTTGAAAGTAAAAGAGCCCAGGGTGGCAAAAAAATAAAGCAAACAACCAAATTCTTTCTAATGAAGGCCGAAATCCCATGTCAGCATAGTTGGTCCCTAAATGGAATTTTAATTTCACCTGAAGACCTAGGACAAATGGAATTTGCAGCAGCAGAATAAACAATTTTTAAAGTGGGACTGAGCCAACAGAAAGTCATTTACCAAACTCCTTAGGGAATTAAAACACCTTCTAAAACTATGTTAACTGGAAAGCTATCTTTTCAAAAGGCTATGAACGCAGAGTGCTAAATTCCGATCCGCAATAACTAAGCTAAGCTGCCTGTGTACCCCAGGGCCCCTGGCTCTCCACCAGACTCTCTGAGAAGGTGAACTGTCAGCCATAGTGGGTAATTTGAGCTTTCCTCCAGTGCTTTCCTCCTGTACATTTGGTGCTTACCACTCAAAGGTGCTAATTAGCTCAGTAATTGGATTTCTGCCTTAACTGTCCAATTGCATAAACATCAATTCTGTTGCTTAAAGAGAAAATGGGGGCTCGTATCTCACGCCCCAATCTCAAGGGGGAGTACAGAATGCTGGTACATGTTATGTGTGCATCTGCACATACTCTTTCTAGCGACTGCCTGGCGACTCCCTGTTCATTGCTAGGCAACATTTTCCTGAGGGCCACAGGCCAGGAGTCCTAGTAACAGGCCTTTCAAGATAGGTTGACTTACGCCAAAGCATCTCCCCTTCTGTTAATATGGAATGCAGATAACAAAGCTAGTTTCCTCGCTTCAAATGTTGCTTTCTCACCTCCTGATGCATCTCCCTGAGTCAAGCACCTTCTCTCCTATATGGTTTCACCTGAGGCACTTAAATAATTTAACAGCAATGTAATTATATTGCTTCAAATTCCCATTTGTTAGCACACACAGACGATTTGTGGGAGAATTAGTCCTGCTTTTTTTGATGGTGAAGCGTGACTGGCTGAAAGAAGTTGGATGGGTGTCCTGCAGCAAAGCCAGAATGGAGTTATGGATGGACTATATAGTTCTGTCTGTGGGACAGGATGGCCTTACAGACATCTAGACAATGAGAGGGTAGCCAGAGCTTAAATAGAAGGACGCTGTCACCTTTCAAGTTGGATATATACACAAGGTTCATTCAGGTCTGTTTTGCATCTTTCAGTTCTGCTGTCACTGACAATCATATTCATTCTCTCAAAGCCAGCCATGCTCTTCTGGCTGTCTGGCTGTCACTGTGTGCTTCAGAATGACTTGGCATGAGAGAAATTTCCTGAGGACACAGGGTTGTACAGCCGCAGAGTGGGCTCTGCGTGAGAACAGACATTCTGGTGGCCTGCAACTTAGCTACCATCTGGGAGGTCTGGTTTAGTTCTGGTTCCCAGTCCCTTTGGGAGTTAGTTGGAGATCCCAAGTTAAAGGTAGGGGGTCTTTGTCAATACAGCCACCTTTGATGGGCCAGGGCTTTGACTTTTAACTCTACCCAGAAGTAACAAAGCCTTGCTCCCTTTCTCTTGCCAGAGTGGTGTCAGAGAAAGCCAGTTGAGACAGAAGGTTTAAATAATATCCAGAGTCAAATAACATAATACCCAGAACTTGTCCTAATAAGGGAGATCTCAAAAAGAGTGAGAAAAGACAATTAATAGATGCCAACCTTGAGGTAACAGAAATGAAAGAATAATCTGACAAAGATTTAGAACTAGTCTTCATAAAATTCTTCAACGAGCAATTAAGAATGCTTTTGAAACAAATGGAAAAAGAGAATCTCAGCCAAAAAAAAAAATAGAAAGTCGGCAAAGAAATAAAAGATACAAAGAAGAACCAAATAGAAATTTTCTAAGTAAAAATATACAATAGAAGTATATACAAAATAATATGGAATACATATACAAAATAAAAAGCTCAGTGGAAGGATTCAATAGCAGAAGGAAAGAGACAGAAAAGAATCAATGAACTGGGAGATGGAAAAATAGATATTACATAATCTGAACAACTGAGAGAAAACAGACTGAAATAGAACGAGCAATCTCAGAGATGTGTAGAATTATCACAAAAGAGTTAATATCCTAGTCATCAGAGACCCATAAAAAGAGGAGAAATTGGAGATAAATTCAAAGAAGTTCACACCAAGACATATCACAGTCAAGCTCCTAAAACCAAAGACAAAGTCTTGGAAGCAGTGAGAATGAAAAAGAACTCACCTATAGGGGGAAAACAATGTGAATGACAGTGGATTTCTTATTAAGAAGCATGGAGGTCAGAAGGAAATGACATAGCATTTTTCAGGTGCTGAAAGAAAAGGACCGACAACTTAGTATCCTATATCCAGTGAAAGCATCTTTCTAAAAGGAAGAATAAGACATTCTCAGATAAAGGAAAACTAAGATAATGTATCAACAGGAGATCTACCCTAAAATAGTAAGTCAAGGAATTTCTCTAAAAAGAAGACACATTAAAAGAATGAAACTTGGAACATCAGGAGAGAAGAAACAACATGGTAAGGAGAACTATGAGCAAGTGCGATGGACCTTGCCTTTCTCATTAAGTGTCTTCTAAATTATACTTTATGGTTCAAGCAAAAATTACAAAACTGTCTGTGGTTCTAAATGTATGTAAACAAAATATAACATTATGTTAGAAATAGGGGAGACTAAGTGAGCATGAAAGGGAGGTATGTTTTCTGCATTTCACTTGAACTAGTAAAATGACAACCCTAGTAGACTTTGATAAGTCATTTTATATAATATAATGCCTAGAGCAATCACTAATTGATGCAATCAAAACTTATTTATTTGATAAATAAATCATATAGAATTCTAAAGGTGCTGAGCAAACACACAAGAAATCAGGGAAAAAAACAAACAGAAATCACAGAGCAAACAAAAACCAAAAAAAATTAAATGGCAAATTCAGTTATAATTACATTAAGCATATATGACCTAAATACACCAAGACAGAGACTGGCAAAGGAGATTTAAAAACATTACCCAACTATATGCTGTCCACAAGTAACAAACTTTAAATATAGTGACATAGGTCAGTTAAAAGTAAGAGAATGGAAAAAGATATTTTGCAACCATTAATCAAAGGAAAGCAGAAATGGGTATGTTAATGTCAGATAAAGTATAAAGTAGAATCAATAGCAAGGAAATTTACCAGACAAAATGATAAAAAAATGTATTCCACAAAGAAAATACATTAATCCTAAATATGTATTCAGCGAATAATGGAGTGGCCAAAGACTGATGGAAGAGAAGACAAATCCACAATTAGAGTTGGGAACTTCCACACCCATCTCCTAACATTTAATAGAAAAACCAGACATAAAATAAACAAGCATACAGAACTCAACAATACTATGAGCCACAGCATCTAACCAACATTTATTGAACACTCAACCTAATAGTAACAGAATACACATTTTTTTCAAGTACCCAGTGAGCACATACCAAGACAGAACATAATCTGGGACATAAACCTATCTCAACAAATTTTTAAAAACTGAAGTAATACCAAATGTATTTTCCAAATATTATTTTGCGTTCCAAATTACTCAAACTAGAAATCAATAACTGAAAGGTAACAAGAGAATATTCAGATACTTGGAAACTAAACAACACAATTCCAAATAATCTATATGTCGATGGTAAAGTTTTAATGGAAAATAAAACGAATGAAACCGAAAGAAATGAAAACAGAACATACCAAAATTGGTGCAAAACAGCTAAACAGTAATGAAAATGACATTTATATCACTAAATATATACATAACAAAAGAAGAAAAATTCAAATTAAGAATCTAATTTCCACCTCAAGCATCTAGAAAAAATGGGGCACCTGGGTGGCTCAGTCGGTTAAGCATCTGACTCTTGATTTGGTTCAGCTCATGATCTCACAGTCTGTGGGACTGAGCCGTGTGTCAGGTTCCACACTGACAGCATGGAGCCTGCTTGGGATTCTCTCTCTGCCCCTCCCCTGCCTGCACTCTCTCTCTCAAAATAAATAAAGAAATAAACGTAAAAAAAAAGAATCTTGAAAAAAGCAAAATAAATCCATAGACAGCATAAGGAAAAAAGTCAGTGAAATCGAAAACAAAATAATTGAGAAAAACAAAGAATAAAGAGCTGGTTCTTTGAAAATATCAATTACATTAAAAAATCTCTAGGAAGCCTGACCACACCCCTCAAAAAGAGAGAGAGAGAGAGAGAGAGAGAGAGAAAGAGAGAAAGAGAGAGTGACAGAGAGACACAGTGAGAGAAAACACAAGTTACCGATATAATATACTGCCAATCCTGCATATACAAAAGGATAATGGGAAATATTACAAACACCTTTATACGCACAAATTTTATAGCTTACATGAAATGGACCAATTCCTCAGAAAATAGTAATTGCTTCAACTCACCCATTAGGAAATAGATAATTTGAATACCTCTCTAGCTATTCAGGAAATGTATTTGATAATCTAAAAACTCCTCAAGAACAATTACCCAAGCACTGATGGTTTTACTGGAGAAATTCTAACACATGTTCAAAAAAGACCTAACATCTGTATTATGTACAATCTCCTCCAGAAATTGCAAGAGGAAGAGATGATTCTCAATTTACTTTATGAAGCTAGTATTACCCTGATACCAAAGCCTGAAAAAGACAGAATGCAAAAACAATAAAACTACAGACCAATTCCAGGAAGGTAAGCCAGGTGCGGTATATGAGAATCAGTCAAGGTAAATGATCATACTCACAGGCTAAAGAAGGAAAATCACATGATCATGTCAATTGATGCAGAAGAAACAGTTGACAAAACCCAATTCCAATTCATGATTAAGGGAAAAAAAAAAAACTCAGAAAAATAGGAATAGAAGGGAACTTCTTCACCCGATAAAGACCATCTACTAAAGAGATACAGCTAACATTGTACTCAACGGTGAAAGACAGAATGCTCCCCCCATAAGACGGGGAACAGTGCAAGGATGTCCACTTTAACTCTTATTCAACAGAGTGCTGGAAGTTCTAGCCACTGCACTGACATAAGAAAAGCAAATAAAAGGCATATAGTTTGGAAAGAGAGAAATTAAACAGTACATATTTGCTGATGACCTGATTATAGACACAGAAATTCCAAAGAATCTACAAAAACAACACAAACAAAACAAAAACGTAGACCTAGAAAGTGAGGTCAGTTAGATTTCAGGGTACAAAATAAGTATACAAAAATGAAATTTATGGGGTGCCTACGTGGCTCAGTTGGTTAAGCATCCGACTTTGGCTCAGGTCATGATCTCAGTCTGTGAGTTCGAGCCCCGCGTCGGGCTCTGTGCTGACAATTCAGAGCCTGGAGCCTGTTTTGGATTCTGTGTTTCCCTTCCCCTCTGCCCCTCCCCTGCTCATGCTCTCTCTCTCTCTGTTTCTCAATAATAAATGTTAAAAAAAAAAAAAAGATTTCATTGCAAATCCAAGATCATGAATCCAAGATCATGAAGATTTACTTACAAGAGTTTTACAATTTTAGCTCGAGTCTGACTCACTTTTATTTAACTGTGATGTATGGGCTCAACGGCATTCTTTTGCAAGTGGGTATCCGGATGTCCCAGCATCATCTGTTGAAAGGAGAGTCTTTTCCCCCACTGAATGGTCTTGGTTGGCACTCTTGTGGAAAGTCAATTGACCACAGACATATAAATTTATTCCTGGACTTTCGATTCTGATCTACTGGTATATAAGTCTATCCTTGTGCCCATAATTCCTTGTTTCATAGTAATTCTATAACTAACTTTATAGTAAATTTTGAAATTGGGAAATGTGAGTCATTTTGCTTTTAAAAATTGTTCTGGCTATTCCGGGTCCCTTGGAATTCCATAGGAATTTTAGGATGAACGTGTCTTTTTACACACAAAAAAGGCAGTTGTAATTTTGACAGGAAGTAATTGAATCTGTAGGCCAATTTATGGTATACTGCCTTTTTGAGTCTTCAAACTGATGAACATGGGATGTCTTTCCATTTATTTGTCTTAAGTTTCTTTCAATGATGTTTCTAGTTTTCAGAGTTCATGTTTTCTGCTTCCTAAATTTATTCCTAAGTATTTTGTTCCTGGTGTACTAATGTAAATTGAATTGTTTTCTTAATTTTACTTTCATATTGCTCATTGCTAGTGTATAGAAAAACAACTGCTTTTTGTATGTTTAACTTGTTTCTTCCAGATTTGCTACAGTTAGTCATTAGCTCAAATAGTTTTTGTGTGTATGGGTGAATTCTTGAGGATTTCCAATACATAAGATCATGTCCTCTGTGAATAGAAATAAAGAAGTTTTACTTCTTTCCAATTTGGGTGCTTTTTTTGTTTTGCCTCATTGCTCCGGCTAGAACTTCCAGTATAATGTTGAATAGAAATCGTGAGGGGGACATTCTTGTCTTGTTCTTTATCTCGGTAGGAAGATTTTAGTATTTCACGAAGTATAATGTTAAATGTGATTTTTTTCATTAATGTCCTTTATCAGGCATTCCCTTTTAAACCTACGTGTTGAGTGTTTTTATCATAAAACGATGTTGTATTTTGTCAAATAATTTTTCTGCATCAGTTGAGATGCTCATGTGTTTTTTTCCTCATTCTACTAATTTAGTATATTTCACTGATTTTTATATATTGAACCACTCTTGCATTCCTGAGATAAATTTCACTCATGGAATATAATCTTTTAAAAAAGATTTTTTTATGTTTGTTTATTTTTGAAGGAGAGAGAGACAGAGCATGAGCGGGGAGGAGCAGAAAGAGAGGGAGACAGAATCTGAGGCAGGCTCCGGGCTCTGACAGAGCCTGATGCGGGGCTCAAACTCAAAAACTGTGTGTGAGATCATGACCTGAGCCGGTGTGGGACGCTTAACCGACTGAGCCACTCAGGTGCCCCTGGAATATAATCCTTTTAATGGGTTGCAGAATTTGATCTGTTAGTGAGGATTTTGCATTTCTGTTCATAAAGGGGTATTGGTCTAAGGTTTTCTTTTGTGTGATGACTTTGTTTGGCTTTGGTGTCAGAGTAATATTGTCTCCTCAAAATGATTTAGGAACCATTCCTTCCCCCACTACATTTTGGGAGATTTGAGAAGGATTGATGTTAATTCTTCTAAAAACATTTTATAGAATTAACCAGTGAAGCCAACTGGTTCTAGGTTTTTCTTTGTTAGGAGTATTTTTGCTTTGTTTGTTTGCCTGTTTTTACTAATTCATTCTCATTAGAGATCTATTCAGATTTTTTATTTCTTCTTCAGTCAATTTTGGTAGTTTGTGTGTTTCTACAAATTCCTGCAGTTCATCAAGGCAAATCTGTTTGTATACAATGTTTTACAGAACCCTCTGTAATCTTTTCATTTTTGTAAAGTTGGTAGTAGTGCTATTACTTTTATTTGTGATTACAGTAATCTGTCTTCTGTCTTTTTTTTCTTGGTCATTCTAAGTAAAGATTTATCAATTTTGTTGAACTTTACAAAGAACCAATTTTTGGTGTCATATATTCTGTCTATTGTTTGTCTAGGCTCCATTTCATTTGTTTCCATGTTATTTCTTGCTGTCTGCTTGCTCTGGGTTGAGTTTGCTTTTCTTTTTCTAGTTGCTTAGGGTGGAAGATGAGCATCTTGATTTGAGATTTTTCTTATTTTTTAATGTAAGCATTTACAGGTATGAATTTCCCTCTGAGCACTGCTTTTGCTACACTCCATAAATTTTTGATATATTATGTTTTCTTTTTCATCCATCACAAAATATATTTTATGTTTCTCTTGGGGATTTCTTCTTTGACCCATTGGTTGTTTGAGAGTGTTTCATTAGATACATATTTGGAGATTTTCCAGATTTCCTCTTGATGTTGATTTATAATTTTCATTCCATTGTGGTTAGAGAACATATGTTGTATAATTTCAATTCTTTTACATTTACTGAGATTTGTTTTATGGCCTGGCATATGGTCTTTTCTGAAGAATAGTCCAGGTGCACTTGATAAAAATTTTTTTAAAAATTTTAATATTTTATTATTTATCTTTAAGAGTGAGGGAGAGACAGAGCATGAGCAGAGGAGGGGCAGAGAGAAAGGGAGACACAGAATCTGAAGCAGGCTCCAGGCTCTGAGCTGTCAGCACAGAGCCCAACGTGGGGCTCGAACTCATGAGCTGTGAGATGGTGACCTAGGCTGAAGTCGAACGCTTAACCAACTGAGCCACCCAGGCACCCCAAAAACTTTTGCTTGCAAAACACTCTGTTAAGACGATAAAAAGCCATGATGCAGGGAGAAAATATTTTCAAACCACATACGCAACAAAGTAACAGTATCTAGAATATATAAAGAACTTTCACAACTCAACAATTAAAAAAATCCAGTTAGAAAATGAGCACAAGACATGAACAAACATTTCCCTGAAGAGGCTATACCAATGGAAAATAAGCTCAGGAAAAGAGGTTCAACACCATCAGTCATTAGGGAAATGCAAATTAAAACCACTATGAGATATCACTATATACCGATCAGAATGGCTAAAATAAAAAATGGTGAAACTATCCACCAAAGATATGGAGAAACTGGATCTCTCATACATTGCTGGTGGGGATGTAAAATGGCATAGCTCCTCTGAAAAAACATTTTGGCAGTTTATTAAAAAACTACCATATGACCCAGCAATTGCATTGCTGGGCAATTATCCCAGAGAAATGAAGACTTATGTTCACACAAAACCTGCAGACGAATGTCCAGAGCAGCTTTATTCACAATAGCCCCAAATTGAAAACAACACAGATATCCTTCAATGAGTGAGGTGTTAGACATGGTGGTATATCCATACACTCAACATTAAAAGCGGGCAAACTATTGACATATACAATGACCTGAATGAATCTCCATTGAATTATGGTGAGTCATAGAACATCTTGAAATGACAAAATTATGGAGCTGGAGAATGGACTAGATTAGGTGACAGGAATTAAGAAGGGGGTAGGGGTGCTTATACACCAGTGTGTGCTTACAAAAGAAAGGGCAACAGGAGAGACCTCTGTGGTGGTGGAAAAGCTCGATATCTTGACTGTATCAATATCAATAACCTGGTTTGTGATAGTTTTGCAAGATGTTAGCATCTGGAAACTGGGTAAAGGATATATGGGAGAACCCTCTGTATTATTTCTCTCAACTGTACATAAATCTATGATTGGCTAAAAAAAAAAAAGTTCAAATTAAAAAAATCTCCATAGATGATAGCAAGCCTGAATATAGTTACTATAATAACACATTCAGGTGAAACTGAATTTCTGATCCTAACTCGCTTACATTTCCAATTAGGATTGCTTCTCCCATTTCAGCCAGAGGAATCCAAGATTATCCAGCATTTCAAATACAGGATATGAAGTCCAACGATTCATTCACTGGAAGGTCATACATATTTAGGGGGTGAAAAGGATTTCTTCTCATTCTGCAAATGCAACTAATAAAAATAGTAATAAAAAAATCCAAGTTGCATGCAGTTGGGCAAAGAGTCAGCCATAGGGAGGCTCGAATAAACAGAGACGCAGAGGATTATAACTGATTCATAAGGATTAAATTAGCAAGGAGGTGCTGGTTATTTCCCAAGTTTAACATGTTCGATTTAAGGTCTGAACTTATATCCTTCTGGTAGCAAGAGGCCCAATGTCATTAGGTGACAGTGTTTCAGAGTTTTGGGTGAAATTTCTCCCGGGGATGAAGACACATGTACGTTCTTTCCATTGGTGACCAGTGGTATGCACAGAATTGGGATTAAGATAAACTCCCCACATGGCAAAAAAGACACCGTATTCCTTGGCAACGGACGACAGCTATTTGCGCAGGGACACACACAGCCCTGATGAATTAACTCAGGTCCCCCGTCTGCATGGCCACTTGCCCCAGGAGAGGCAGCAACCTGGGAAGACACATTCTCTGGACGTGAAGGCCTTGACACACGGTGCCGTTTTGGCACCAAGGGAGGTGGCACTTAATAAAAGCACACCAGCACATTTTCCGCTGAGCTGGACCCTGCTATTCCTTTGCTGTTTTATTCACTTCCAGACCATGACACTGTACTTGGCTCACACTGCGTCTTAAAACCGCAAGAATAAAACTGCAGTTTCAAGTCCATCAACCTGATTTCTGTTTCCAACTGGGTTTATGGCTTATTAAACTATTTGAGGGGTGTAAAGCAGAGAAGTACTAAATTCTTTTGATGTCCCGTTGTCTCAGGGCATCAAATGGCACCCAAACATTGCACAGGACTTTGGGTAGGAAACTGAAATACGGAGCCGCGTCTATGACTGCCAATCTGCGCAGAACTAAACAAAGAATCACTTTACCTTTTAACAGGCCAGTTACCCAAGGGAACAATGAGTGACGATGGGTAAATAGGAAATGGTTCTGATACCACTGCATCTATACATTTGGGTATAGATTTTTCTGTAATGGAGGAAAAAGGAATGGTAAAGCTTACCCTGAAAATGTTTTTCAAATTGATTTTTCAAGTACTAAAATAGATTATGTAGAATTTTGGCTCCAGGAGCACAGGAACAATAGGCAACAGATAATCAGTTCATTCAACTCTCCCCGCTGTCCGGCCTTTACCCCAGCCTTTCCCCAAATTATTTTTAAAAATTTATCATTCAAGTAGATTGACATACAACGTTATATTAGTTTCAGGTGTACAATGTAGTGATTCAACAACGCTATACATTACACAATACTCCCCACAATTAAGTGTAGTCACTATACGGCGCTATTACGATATTATTGACTGTATTCCCTACGCTCTACTTTATATCCTTGCAACCTATTTATTTTATAACTGGAAATTTGTACCTTTTAATCTCCTTCACCTATTTCGCCCATTCTGTCCCTTGCACCTCTTCTCTGGCGACCACCAGTTTGTTCTCTGTATTTATGAGACTCTTTGGGTTTTTTTGCTTGTTCATTTCTTTTGTTTTTTAGAGTCCACATAGATGTGAACTCACATGGTATTTGTCTTTCTCTGACTTATCTCACTTAGCATAATACCCTCTGGGCCCATCCATCTTGTTGCAAATGGCAAGATATCATTCTTTTTAATGGCCAAGTAATATTCCATTGTGTGTGTATACATATATACATATGTATGTATACACACATGTGCACACACACACAAATGCCACATCTTCTTTATCCATTCTCCTATCAATGGACGCTTGGGTTGCTTCCACATCTTAATTATTGTAAATGTTGCCATAAACCTAGGGGTGCACAAATCTTTTCAAAATAGCACCAAAACAGGTTCTTTGACAACACTAAGAAAACCTCCTCCCTGGTGGGTGTCCTTTACCCATTGCTAACTTCACACAGAAAACTAGTGTTCTATCATTCTGGACTGCTCTTCAAAACTGCTTTTTAAAAACGTCATTTCCTACCCAATTTTCTTTAAAACCCATTAAGAACTTTCTCGCCTTCCTTTCCCCCAAACTTCAAAGTACACATCTCTCCAAAGCCTTCCCCGGCACTAGGAGAATAAGGTCCAATTATATAATCTCTAAAACAAATACTTTCTTCCATGTCACATAGGAAGGCATCACGAATGGAAAAGGAATATATTACATTGAATTACCCTTTTTTTTTTATCAGATAATAGATTTTTTTCTAATTCTCATGCATGTGATTATTTTTCCATTACTGGCCATTTTTCAAAATCTTGAAGGGAAGCATCAATCTACTTAACTGTTTACAGAGAGAAGTAAACACAGCAATCCAGCCATGAGAAAGTATTATAAACCCTACGAGTGGGGATGATGGCGGAACGTTCCCAAAGTGACAAGAAAAAAAGAACATGGCTTCTATGCCCACGTTGTGTACTAAGTTCATTAATCAGTTGGAACCCTGTGTATCAAGAAGCACCAGCCGTATGCGAAGCCTGGGCCAGGTCTCTTGGCTCTCAGTAAAGTAGGATTAAAGTCAGTCCTGGAAATATGCTCAGGGTAGTAAGATTAAAGGAGCCCCCCTGGATCACTAGATTGCCAACAAATGAGTTTTCCCCCAGAGCCTCGAATGCACACATTCCCCAGGACCCAAAGTGGCCTGCCCGCAGCCGACTCCATCAGTCACGGGGGTAATGAGAACATACTGACCACGGCCAACAACATCCACGTTGAGCACTGACGGATCACAGGACAGAGACCTAACGTGCTCAGGGTTCTTGGCTTTGGGGAGTGGAACCACTCTGTGCAGATGCCTCGGGTATATGCACTATAAACCTCCTGCACTGCGTATATTTGATCCAAGGCGGCAAAAGAGTTTGCAGATTTAATGTGGATTTAAGAGCTGGATATTTCCTGCTTTCCTTTGTTTGGAAGAAATCAGTCCAGTCTCCAATACTTCCCTAAGAGCTGAAAGAGAACCCCCCCCCCCGCCTTCACTTACTGCAGAGAGGAGAAAAGACCTCTGCCCTCATGCTGTAATAGACTTACACCCCGGCAATCATCCATCAGCCTGACTCAGTCACAAAGCCTCGCTCCTGGGTGACCTTGAAGTGTAGAGTCAGCGGCCCCAGACAGCCGGGAAGCAGGTGGGCGTATTGGACACCTTCCTGCAGGCACATGGTCAACTTCACTACCCTGCGCTCCTCTGCACTTCTCAAATTCTTTAACTGCTCAGCAAAATGTAACCGGACCCGGAGTAAAATTATGCACCACAGCATAATGAATAATAAGCTCGAACCAGTGCTATTTGAGAAATTCACCGCCCTGGAGTTCCTCAAAAGCATCATCCTTCTGGAATATATTTGCATAATGGCTCATCACCACACCTGAAGTGTCAAACCTTACCCGTGGGCATGTGTGTGAGAGCTTTCTCTCTCCGTCAGCAAAACAGCGGGCTGAGGCCAAGTTCATCATTTAGTTTCTCAGACATAACAGCACTCAGACACAGACCAGAAATTCCAGGGGAGAAAATCTGAGGCAGAGAAGGGACGTGGAAGAACTGGTCTACGACACGGGGCATGTCAGCCACGGAGCCACGGAAGGCTGAAACTCCTGGTCTGCCACTCCATCCTGAAAGTACATCGGGGGATGCCTAGTACCTTCTCTGGCTTCTAGGCTAGTTAGAGCCACAGAATGATGGCCATAAAGGCCTGACCTTCATGCTGTTGTGGCCCCAAAATAAAAGGTAGGGGAGAAGGATTCCTTTGATAAAAGCCATCCCTTGCTTTCATGAGGAGACTTTTGATTTCCGGTGACAGAAAACCTAACTGGAAACGGCTTAAGCAAAATATGGAATTCACTGGCTCACAGCACTGAACACTTGATGGGCCCAGCTGGACTCAGGGCCTAGGGTGTGTCATCGGGAACATTCTCCAAGTCCCTTGGCCCTGCATTCTTGTGTTTGTGGAATTCTCAGGCCTGTCTCGCTTTGTGGGGACAAGAAGGCTGCCAGCGGCCTTAGGCTTACGTCCCATACCACCAAGGCTGGGGGGAGAGAGGGGACAGCCTTCCCTGCACGTCTCCCTGCCCCGGGGCCCCAGATCTCACTCACTCTGGGCAGAAACAATGGATCTCTAGGACTCTGGGTGTCATGCCTTATCCTTCTATCGCCTTGGTCCTTTGGCCACAGTCTCCCTTGCTTATCTGTTTCTTACCTGAGGCCTAAAGTCCAGAGAAACGCCGTACGCAGAGCTGAATTTTACCAGAGGGGAACGAAATCTGAGGCAGACACTGCCGCCTCTGGGTTCTCAGTCAGCCCCAGGTCCCTCCCAGCCTTTTGGCTCAGTTCTACTGACACTGAACTCTTGAACTCCTTGTGGCTTCTCAGTCTGCCTTGACTTCATTTCATCCATCCATAACTAAGAATGGTTCTTGCTGGCATCTCCTTACTTCTTGGGCCTTGGCCCATACTCCATCCTGGCTGTGCCTGTAAGTCCCAGAGCCCACTGTCTCCCTAGACGTGGCCCCGTGGTGGCTGAGCCGTGTTAAGCCCTAAGCGTGTCTCTTTATCCATCTCCAAGTGACTCCTAAGCATTTTTAAATTACTCAAAATGCTCACACTTATATATGCACCCCGACAACCTTGTGTCGTCCCTTCTGTGGAGAAAGAGTCCCAAAGACCTCCCATTAGCTCCTAGGAAAGGGGAGGGCATTTTTGATCCTGTCACAGATGTCTGAAGTTATTAAACACCCTGTAAAGTTTAGGCCAAGTGATGGCCTCCCATAGGGATTTTTCAAATCAGCCATTTGAAAAAGGAAACTGCGTCTGAGTTCATTGGTTTGACTCCCTTTCTGGACCTGAGGTTTTATTCAGGACTGAAGGTGGTCACTCACTGCCCATGAAGGTCGTCGAAGCCCCGTTTCTGCGCTAATCTCATGGCTCCAGACCAGAAAATTCTGGAACCGATGTTCTCCAACATTGTTGGTGATTGCAGATTTCTCCGTCTGAGAGGCATCCCCCATGCCTCCCTGCTCAGGCTCTGTCACCAGCTGGGTGACAGCACTCTGCCAGGGCTGTGAGGGAGGTGGCCCTGCTGAGGACCGTCATGCTATGGCTCCGGGACTGAAAGAAGCCGTATCTGGAATCAGACACACACCGTGAAGCCGCCTCGGGGCCTGGGCTGCCACTCCCCTTCCTTCCCCCTCCACCGAGCATGGCTCTTGTGACAGCACCTCTTTCCAGTCCCGAGCAAACGCTTTAACTGGCTTTCATTCAATGTTTTAATTTTTTTTTTTTTTTTTAAACGTGGGAGGCATTTGAGAGGCTTTGGAACGTAACGGAAAGTGCTCAGGGCTTGGCATGGGACCAGACCTGGTTTCATGTCTTGGCTCGGCCACCAACTCGCTCCGTGACCTGGGGCAAGTTAGTTAACTTTCTGAGTTTCCTTTTTCTGATCTGTGAAATGAGGAAAACGAAATTCTACTTCCAGAACGGGTAGAAGGCTAGGATGCACATATCTGGGGAGGTGAACAGGTTCGGGAACGAATGCCCCGTTACCCGCCCCCCCCCCCGGACCGCACACCGGACGATCTCTCGTATCCCCGTTCACAAGAATACACCTGAGCCAACGCGCGCCTCCGTACTGGTCCGAGAACTCTAGGGGCCCTGAGACATCTGACAGAGGACCGGCAAGACTTTTGTCTCCGTATGTCCAGGCACTTTGTAAACACACCCAGATCAACCGTGGGCGAACTTGCCAGCCGAGACGTGTGAACCCCTCTCCTGCAAGACTGCACACGTTAATGATTGTGCCGCAGTTTACTCTTCACCCACAAGCCAAATAAGCTTTCTGCTTGGCGTCCGAGGAAAAGGTGCCTTTTGAAGAGCTCCAGCTGTGCTGACAGCGCGGGGCCTGCTTGGGAGTCTCTCGCTCCCTCCCCCTCTCTCTGCCCCTCCCCCACTCGAGTTCTCACTCCCTCTCGCTCCCTCTCTCAAAAATAAATAAACATAAAAAAATCTTCGAGGGGTTTTATTTTTACAAGATCGTGACCTGAGCCAAAACCAAGAGTCAGGCAACACCGAATGAGCCGCCTCCAGGTGCCCCGACATTGCGAGGTTTCAAATGGGAGAAGGCATAACGGAGCCGAACATCTGGCTCACAGGAAGTAACATCTACTGAGGGCCAAGGAGAGGACATCTGGAAGAGGCTAGAAGGGAGACATCTGGATGGGGGTGGCTAGGATGCCCGAGGTGTAGACCATGTCAGAAAAACAGGGCTATTCCGCGGGAGAAGGAGGGCCGTGCAGGGAGAGGACCGTCTCCAAAGCAGTGACATGTAGGAGGCAGGAGGGTGCCGGCGGCTCCAGCAGCAGCGGGGGCACCCAGGGGATTGCTGCGTCCAGGTGAGAACAACAAGGAGCAGATCCAGCACCGCAAGGAGCCCACAGCGGTGGCCGCCAAGCTCACAAGGGCTGCCTGCGGAGGCACAAGGGGTGCCCCCCAGAGCGGAAGAGGCTGGGGGCTCCCCTCTGTGGGTAGCACAGAGGTGGCTGTGTAATTCGAAGGAGTCGTGCCAGCCTCACGAAGGGGCTGGGACATAACACAGTAAGATGCACGGGAGCCCACGGAGCCCAGCTGAAATATCTGGATCATACAGACTGTCACCTGATAAACCACGAGACAGGGACGCTTTGGAGACACCATTTCTCCACTAAGGCAGCTGCGTTGCTCAGAGCACAGAACCAGGCTCTGTGACGGGCTGACGCTTCGAAAGAAACACAGCATGAAGGGTGAAGACTCATATTTAAGGGGCGTCTCACAGCACAGCACGCGGTCTGCGGACTTGATGTCACACGGTCGACATTTGTGTCCTTTCACTGGTTGGTCTGACCGGGTTCTGCCACTTCAGAAAGGATTTCCCATAGGTTGCAAGGACATAAAGAATATGTCTAGACATAAGTGAATGAAAAGGTGAATGAGAGAAGATAGAAAAATAGGGAAGGACAACAAAATGAGGACAGGATTAAGGATAAAAGTGCCGCACACAGAAAGAACCTATCCATTTACCGCAGTGAACCATGTCTCATTTGGTATACATGACTTCTGGGAGGCACAGAGAGGCAGTCAACCCATTTTACAGATGAGTTAACTGAGGCTCACAGACTGAATAATTTCCCAGAGCCCAACACCTAACCAAACATATGGGTTGGGATTTTAATGGAAGTCTGACTACAAAGCTCACACTTTCAGATGCACTCACACCGTCTCAGGAAGAGCTAAGAATTAAGTAATGCTCACCATCTTGCTCCTGAGGGTGGGGCCAAGGGTGTGGAATACAGAGTTGATGTTTTTGCAGACCAGTCACATAGTGACTCCTATTAGTTAAAGCCCAGCACGGTGCCCTCACCTAGATGCTTAAGGCTTATTTGTTGAGAAGGATAATGCCCAGAATGATTTAATATTTTAAAATCAACCTGGAGAATATGACATGGGGCGCCTGGGTGGCTCAGTCGGTTAAGTGTCTGACTTTGGCTCAGGTCATGATCTTGCAGTTCAAAGTTCGAGTCCCACGCCGGACTCTGGGCTGACAGCTAAGAGCCTGGAGCCTGCTTTGCATTCTCTGTCTCCCTCTCTCTCTGCCCCTCCCCCACTTGGACTCTCTCTCTCTCTCTCTCTCTCTCTCTCTCTCGAAAATAAATAAATAAAGCATTTAAAAAAACCCAGTCTGGAGAATACGATAGAAATGTAACAACCATGAGAGCCATACTTGCCGTTCAGGTAGCTATTATTCGTGTCTCCTAGTAGCGACGGCATTTTACATTTTATACAAGACTTTTGATATATCCAAACAAAATCATTGTTAATACAGCCTTTCATTTTTTAGGGCTGAAAACAGTCAACTCCTTTAGGTCCAAGATATTTGCTGAGATCAGCAAAAACATGAGTCAATACTTTCTAGCCTAAACATTTGTTTCACGTTAATGACAAAGATTGGTTATTTAGGGATTGTTTATATATAAAGAGAAGGGTGATCTATCATAATATCAGAATGTGCTTCTAAAGCTTTTAAAATGCTCTGACATAGGGGATTTATACACACAAGGCACTATTATAGTGCATTTATCATCATTGCCTGTAATTCAAGTGGAGACACCAGGCAGAGCTCATCAAGAGAGGTTTTAAAGCCATTATTAGTCAAGGGAACATTAGTTTAACAGAGAACTTTCTTACAACGGCAGATAAAACCCAGGTTAAGATTTCCTTTCCCTTTCACACAATATTGTGGGACTCAATTCATTTAAGAGATAGAGAATGCCTACTATGTGCATGGCCCCATAGGGACACAAAGATGAAAAGAAACAAGTCCAGATGTGGAGACAAATACAGCCTGTTAATCCTGGTACACTCTGCTGATGCCACAGAGCAAATGCATCTTCCAAAGACGGTTGCTAGGACACCTCTCATCCTAAAGGCCGTCCTGAACCTTACCCCTTACTCATCAGGAGCTGGAACATAATACCCCTCCGTGAATCTGGGTGGGTGTGGACGGGAAATGGAGAGGTGGGGGGAGGGGAGGACAGTCCACGAAGCGCCCGGCCCACGGCAAGGCTTGGGATGAAGAATCCACAGCATGTGAGTTATGACAGAAGGTGTTGGGAATTAAACTAGAAACTGAGATTTAAGACTGGGGAGGGTCTATAACTGTGCCATCCAGTGCGGTAGCCTCTGCAATTTAAATTATTAAAATTAAACAGAAGTAAAAATTCAGCTCCTAAGCCACAGCCCCGTTTCAAAGGCTCATTAGCCACGCGTGGCCACCAGGGCTGCCATATTGGACGGCGCAGGTGCACAGCTTCCTACTGGACCGTGCTGGTGCACCTGGCACGTCCTCTTGCCCTTCAGGCAGCTGTGAGCCACCACAGGCTATTGAGACAGCATGGAGCCTTGTGCAATGTGTGCAGAATTCCTTAGAGAGCCGGGGGTGGGGGGGTGGCAGGAGGGCAGGGACAGGTTTGCCTGTGCCCCCAGGGAGGAGAGTGTCGGGGAACAGGAAGCCTGTAGATTTCAAGACAGCCCAGGGGGTGGATAAGAGACTGGCCCTAGACCAGGTGGCTGGTGATTTACTTATCGGTTCCTTAGGGCATTAAAATGGTTTCGTTACAGTGCTGGGCTCACTGCAGACTCCCAGAAACCAAAACCGGCGGGGGGGGGGGGCAAGAGAGAGGAGGGCCAGGAGAGGGGACTGTCCTCGCCACACTCGGGCTGGGCGTGGCGTGCGTGGGTGCCCACTGGCAGCATGGGCCCGCCTGATCTCCAGAGGAGAGTGTCCCATTGGCCTTTGACAGTGAGGGGACACGTGGCGAACACTTAAATAGAATCCATGACCTTGTAACCAAGCGCCCACTCTGTTCCAGACTGAAAAGAAGGCAGGGGAGCAGCTGTGTGCACTCTCAAACAAGAACAGGGCGGTCATTAGCATTTGAAATAAAACCCAGCAGTTTAAGATAGTCAGAACGAGCTTTCCAGAGCCTTTGCAGGGAGCCGGCTGAGATTTCCTGCCACCTCCCTTCCCCGATACCCACCTCTCACTCTCCTGAACTCCATCACTGATCTCTGAAGCAGCAGGGGCACAGGGCTCTGTAACCTGATGCCTAACACAGGCAACGAGACTGGATTTTGCATCGGGAACTTTTTCCCCAGGGGGGACTGAACATTTTCTCCAACTTGGTTCCTCCCGAGAGACCTAGTAAAGGCTGGAAAGACCCCTCCCCGCCCATAGGCCAGGCCGACCAAAGATAGACCCACGTCACAGCGCTAAGCGGGGGACAGAATGGATCGCAGCAGAATCAGTTATTTGTGACACTGAGTGAGGAAATGTCATCCCTGCTCCCGAAGGCCCTCCGTTTAAGTAACCCACATTAGCCGACAATTCGAGAACCATACTGCATCCTGCAAGTGAGAAAACACAAGCCGTGTTCTGCACGGTTCCCTGCAATAAAGCCACTCCCACAAAGACTTGCCATTCCCCTTTCTACGGGGGGAGCTTAAAACCCTTTCCTTTCCGGCCCAACCAGCACGCATCTTGCTCTCATCAGATTCCAGGCCAGAAAGACTGGCTCCTAACTGATCAGAGCATAGGAGACAAAAAGGAATCATCTGTACTGACGATCAAGTTCAAAGTGTCTTGCACTTTCCTGCGAGGTTAAGAGCAGAAACGTTGCCAGTCTTCTTGTTTACAGGTGTTTGCCCTTTCCAGAAATGTGGCCTTCAGAGCTCTAAAAAGATACCCTGAATCGTTTGCCTCTAAAGAAACTTAAGGTGGGGGCACTTGGGTGGCTCGGTGAGTTGAGCATCCGACTTCAGCTCAGGTCATGATCTCATGGTTCGTGAGTTCGAGCCCCGTGTGGGCTCTGGGCTCCAAGCTCGGAGCCTGGAACCTATTTCAGATTCTGTGTCTCCCTCTCTTTCCGCCCCTCCCCTGCTCCCATTCTGTCTCTCTCTCTCTCTCTCTCTCAAAAATAAAGAAACATTAAAAAAAAAAAAAAAAGAAACTTAAAGTAACAAGCCAGTGATGGCCGTTTTCTTCTACCCTCTGGCTCTGTCAGTAGGCATGGACTCTCCTGAAACACAAAAGAGGAAATTTTGCTTATGCGCAAAATTTCACATAGGTGTTTGTTGTGCTGAAAACAGCCCACCTCTCTTAGAATACGAGGAGCCTGCCGGGGACCCAAGGGGTCCCCCCACTTCTTTGTGGCCCCACATGGAGCACTCTGGTTGGATTCGTTTCCCCCTAGGGCACCCCATATGTGAGCTTGCCGATGCGCCGTACTCAGTCACGGTGAACACCTGTTAGTGTGGGTCTGGGGGTGGGGGGCGTCTATGCGGAGCAGTCAGAGAAGAATCCCAGCAGCCGCAGGCTCACTCGGGACTTGCTTTCCCCCAGGCCCTGTGCTAGGTGCTTTATTTTCTCCTCACGGCAAGTCTGTGAAGTAGGGCCTATCATTTTGCCCCCATTTTACAGAAGAGGAGCGAGAGGCCGGAGGGCGCCAGCGTTAAGTGGTGGAGGTGAGGTGTGCGCCCAGGCGGGCCGGTGCCCCAGGCTGAGTTTTATTCACCACACCCTACTCCTGTCCCACAAGGGGGTGCATCTTATGGTCACGGAAACTGTCTAAGGGGAGAAGCAGAAACCACAGACCTCCTAAGTTACTGGTATCTTGTCTAAGACATAAATAAAGAGCACACTGTAAAGTGCTAGCCAGAGTCGTGCAAAAGGGAGACACACTACTGAGGGTGGACTGGGGTTTATAGGGATCAGTGAAGGTACTGCTCTAAGTTAGGGGAAGGCTTTCTGAAATGGAGCCTGGACTCCTCTGCACCAGCTGAGGGCAGGGACCGGCTGGCTGGCCAGCTTTCTCCTCCGCCACCTGTTCTCGGTTCCTTCCTCCCCCCTCCCCCCTGTCCTCACCCCCACATCCTTGGGAGCCCTTGAAAACTACTTAGTGTTGGCTCCGCCTCCACGCCTTCCCTTAAGAAATAACTGCCCCCCTTCCATCACTGTTTGCTGGGGGAAATTTATGACCAGCCAGTCCAAAGAGTTAAGAAAAAGTACAAAAATCATCTTCTAGGAGTTTAACGGCGTTCAGAAAATTGGTGTCCTTAATGTTGAGTTGTGATGCGCTCACACTTGCACAGGACAGGCCTAGGAAGGATACTCACACGTGCCATCCAGGGACCGCCTCTGCCAAGCAAAGGGAATGACGTCGGCTTCCCCAACAACCTTCCCCAGGGGCAACCACTAACATTCAGCAGTGAGAACCCATTTGTGAAGCCTAGACTAGCACCCGGCTGCGAATGTGCCATCGGGCATCTTTGGTTCAGAGCCTGGAACCTGCACCCCGACCCCCCGCCCATGCTGAGTGATGAACTCCCATGTTCCCCGGGAGCCACCGGGGGACACGCTCAGCCTCCCCAGCTGAAGCGTGAAGCCTGAGCCTTGGCAAGGCGGAAGGTCAAGGAACATTCTGGAGCACACATTTTAGCAAAGCAAGTTAGCATCAGCTTTAGGATCTTACTTGTAGTTTTTCTCCCAGAATTTCACTGGCCTAACATACGACGTGATGAAAATGACACTCCCGAGAAATGGGCTCAGAGGGGTAGAAAAGATTGAGGTGGCAATCGTCTGAAAGAAAAGCATGGCGGAATCTGAGCATTTTGAGTTAAGGCAAAAAAAAAAAAAAAGGGGGGGGTTTTCAGTGTTCTACGTCTAAATATTATTTCAGATTTCGACTCGTTTATATTAAAGCCGTTTTCTCACCAAGGAAAGGAAGGAGGCCATAGACCGGGTCTCTCTTAGGTACATAGTCAGAAATATAAAACTTTCAATAGTATCCTGCTAGGTCTGATTTCACCAGCATGAAAACCATGTGGTTCTCACAAAACCCCCCAGCGGTCTCCCTATGATTCATGGCAAAGATTTAATATCGAAGGTTTGAAGAGAACAGTTTCTTTTTACTAGGATATCATCAGCTGCACAAAACACACTGTGCTACATCGACTAACGTATTAAGGAGCTTCATAAATAATTGAAATTAAACTCCACTTTTTAAAAGAAATAAATAGCGTTGTTAGAGAAGGTAGCATCTCTGTTTCTCCAAGAATCTTTCCTCACTATTCAAAAACATATATTCTTTATGATATGGTGAACCAGTGGCTCAATTCAAGTCACATCTGGTTTATAGTTAAAGCTGTGCGCCCAGGAAGTCACAGCATTTTGAACCCCGCATGGGCTTCTCACTTACTGGAGGGACTCCCTTTTACACATCCTGGTTGATCAGAAGTATAATTGTTTAATATGTGAAAATTAGTACTGCTGTCTTTTTTGGATTAAGACCAATTCACTGGTCTCTAGAATCTGAGGAAGATACCACACGGGTGGTCCCTTCTCAATCCCTCTCCATCACTGGAGGGCTGCTCCTAGATGCCAATCACATGTCCCTGTGGTGCAGCGTGACAGAGGGGACCTGTGGTTGAGGTGGCAGAGGCCAGCGTGATGCCAGGCTGTTCAGCTCTTACATAGGCACATTGTTCTTTGTCCCTTGTCCCTGTGGCTGGGCTCAGAGCATCCCACTACAGGGCTGATCTCCCCTCTGGAAAGGGGCTTTCTCACCACTACACAAATGAAGCTCTTAGTTCCTTAGCCTGTGTTCAAGAAGTTCTGGCACAAAGGAAGAAAGAAATGCCTGTCACAGATAGGAAGACGCTACGTGTCATCACCAATCAGAACATAGAAGTGACCCAGGCATCCAAATGCTTTCATATACTATCAGCCATGTGAGGGGGGAGGGGTGGCCGTGGGGGACCTTACCACCCACAGACGTGTAAACCCGGAAAAGGATGGCCTCGCTCTGTCACAGACACTTCCCCCTGCATTTTCATAGACCTAAGCTCAGAGTTTTGCTTCAGGAAGGAGTGTGTCTTCATTTTATTTTATTTTTTCAACTTGCTATTTACTTCCAAGCATCTCTGGGAGCAAAATGACATATCCTCCCTTAATAATCCATCCTGGTGCTGAGTTGTTTTGGTATCAAAAAGATCTCTATTGTGCTTCAATTTAAATCCAATTCCTTTTATTTTGACCTAGGTTCAAATGAAGAGCTACAGACCAATGAGCTATCGTGATAGCTATCATCACCCATCAGCTTCCTCTTCCTTGGAAAGCTGAAAATCTCTAAATACCTCGGTCACGAAACGCCCCAAATTAACCAAGCCCCTGTCACAGGAAGAAAAGGGAACTTCATGGGGGGGATGTCCTGGAGTCAAGGTTGCTGAAAAAATGTGAGAAGGCAGACTCACAGGGCGATATCTCTGAGGGAAGGACAGGAGGGCAGAAGGGGTAAGTCCAACCCTCAGGCGACAGAGGGCGCTGGGCAGTTTGCAGAAAAACCAGGACAAGGCCAACTGGAGCTGGGGCTGGGCAGAATGCTAGATGGGCTGGCACTGTTCTTTTCGATTCTGCGATTTCCCCCCAAGATTACGCTGTCCATTTTTTAAATGCCAGAAACAATTATCCAGAAATGAAGCAAGGAAAGCAGGCGAGCCTGTAAATCCAGTTCAGTGTGGTAGGGAAGGGAATAGGAACAGGTCAGGGGGAGGGCAGAAGTGAATAGGTTATTTTATTTAGGGAAGATCAATAAAGAAATACAGCACACTTGGGGCAAATAGGAAAGCCTGTGACCACAGCTGCTAAGGCAACGCCAAGAAACAGGGACTTCGAGAGCAAGGCCTTCTCCGAGCAGGCACATGGAGCCCTCTTTGTTTCTTCCCAGAGGGAGACAGTGAGTCTATCTAAAGCTTGTATCTGTGTACATTTAACACCTGGGCACCTGGGTGGCTCAGTTGGTTAAGCATCTGACTTCACCTCAGGTCAAGATCTCACGGTTCCTGGGTTCAACACCCCCTGCCATCCCTCTCTGTGCTGACAGTGCAGAACCTGCTTGGGATTCTTTCTCTCCCTCTCTCTTTGCCCCTCCCTGACTCGTGTGGTCTCTCTCTTGAAATAAACTTAAAGAAAATTAAAAAGCAAACATCTATGTCAATCCTTAAATTTAAAAATCCTTTTGAAGTTCAAAAGGATATACCAAATAGAAAGCAGGATTTCCAAATACACACATTTAACAGAAATAATCTGGCTGGGTCTAATTACTAGAAGACAATGGTCTTGCATAGTCTCTATACACAGTGAAAGGGTGAACATTCTTATCTGTCTCTGGAGGTTACACGCTCAGAAACCAAGAGAGAAAACATGCTAGTACTGGAAAAAGCAATTTACTAAACAGTGCCCCGCTGGCCTGAACGCTAATTCAGTTCCAAAATGGAGCATATTAGTCCTTTCTTGACGCCAGGATTGAACCCACAGCTTCTTAATAGGGTGATAAAATAATTAACAATTCAAAATTAGTCAAGAGCCAGGGCTGTCGTTTAGGAACCTCATAGCCTTGTCTTTTTTATTTTATTTTTATCTTTAAGAGAGAGAGCCAGCGGGGGGGGGGGGGAGAGAGAGAGAGAGACACACAGACAGAGAATCCCAAGCGGACTACGCACTGTCAGAGTGGAGCCCGAGGCGGAGCTTGAACTCACAAACCATGAGATCACGACCTGAGCCCAAATCAAGAGTCAGACGCCCTACTCACTGAGCCACCCGGGCGCCCTGCTGCTAGCCTTGTCTTGACGGCATATATACATATATATATCTGATTTTCTGAACTATTTACCTCATTGTGTTTGGAACGACATAACGCTGGCTTCCCAATAACAAATATCCACCTTTACAACTGGTCAAGGATGGGAAAGTGCCCTTGGATAAGGGGGAGGGGAGCTAAAAGTCCCTGAAGCTGTCACACAACTGGAGTGGTCACACGGTTACTTCGAAGGCTCTGTACCTCAGGAGAAGGGAGGAAGTGGATGTCACTCTCAGGGACAGTTTTAGGAACAAAGCATGGGGATCAGTTGAGTGTTCTAAAACAGAGCTACCAACTGCCCAATGAAACCCACATCTCAAATATGTTCAACTTCTTTGAGAAGAGTCCGCCCATCGAGAAAGCGCTTAGATTTAAGACGCACCCTGTGCGATCTGAGGTAGAGATTCGTGCCGCTTTTATTCTTCCCGGAGATATTAAGTGCCAGATATGAAGTGCTTGTGTGTGAGCCCTCCACACACAAACAGGTCAGGTAATTGAAAGTTATGGCTCCCGGAAGGGTCTTAATTCAGCGATGAAACCACAAGGAGTAATTAGCATCTCGGAACTCCCCTAACAAGGCATAAATAGGCACGAGAAATGCTATGGATCTACGTGAGACCAGAGTTAGGATGAAATTGGGAAGCATAACTTCAAGTTTCAAATTCTTAGTGCAACTCCTCAACCGCAAATTTGCATCGCCTGATAATTTTTATTTAATGAACAGGCTTTAAACTCTAGATAGGATGCCGGAGGCACGCTTCAGAAATCAGATCACCTCACTCTTTCATTTCACTGTCTTTGTTTCAAAGGACTCTTTAGAAACACTAAAATTACTGGTATTATAGAAACTGCTTGGAGTTAAAGGGGGGAAAAGTGGTGTAAAAGCTCACACCTTTGCATTTTTTTCCCCTTAGCTTGTTCCACCAAATAACCTTGAAACACTCCAGAAATATCAATGCAGGTCTAAGAATAGGATCACAGAACAATGTGCGTTGTAAGGCCAGCTCTTGGCGTGCTTAAAAAGATGCTTTTAAACTAAGGAATCTGGAGAAGGGCATTTTTAAAAATCTAGAATATATTAGGAAGCTCTAAAGTGCTGGTGACACATGCCAGTGGGATTAAGAATCCTGGGCAGGCTTTGGATGGTGGACGTTCCAGGATCCGCCCCCTGAAATGTGATTGGAAAAGTATGTGCTGGGCTAGGGGACTTCATTATTTAACAACCCCCTCCCGGATTCTCATACAATCTCAGTAGTCCCTGAAACACATGGTGAAGTATCAATTAGGTGGGAATGAAAACATTTGAGGGCATATTTTAGGTCTGAGTCAAGGATATTTTTGTTTAGTGTCTCTCTTCAAGAGTATTTTTTATTTCTCTCTCTCCCTCTTCACATACACAAACCTCACACACAATTCAGCTATCTGTGTCAAAGTGATTTTTTTTATTTAAAAATGTTTTCTTTAATGTTCATTCATTTTTTGAGAGAGAGAGAAAGAGAACACAACAGAAGGTGAGCAGGGGAGGGGGAGAGAGAGAGATGAGAGAGGAGAGAGAGAGAGAGAGAGAGAGAGAGAGAGAGAGAGAGAGAGAGAGAGAGAGAGAGAGAGAGACAGCATCCAAATCAGGCTCCAGGCTCTAAGCTGTCAGCACAGAGGCCAATGCGGGGCTCAAACTCGTGAACCACAAGATCGTGACCTGAGCCAAAGTTGGACGCGCAACCGACTGAGCCACCCAGGTGCCCCGTGTCAAAGTGATCTTTAGAAGGAGCATCTCAAATTCGTTTTGAAGTAAATTAAAACTAATTATCATCATGGAAACACTTAAAAACATACAAAGAAACCGAATGAAGCTAAGAATGATAAAACTAGGCTTCTTGGCTAAGGGCAGCTACAAAACAAAATTATAAATTATTTTTTTAGTTTTCAGGAGACTTTAGGTATTGCTATTTATATCTAATTCTGAGTTTTTGAATATTATTCAGGTATGTGATTACCAAACTCTATCATAATATAATGTTATATAACCTATAATAGTCTGTCAGAGACATCAGTCCTATCCACAGTGTCTAATAATAGCAAATCGATTTGCACTATTTTGCACAAGTTAACTGAACTATTTAAGCAGTGACTTTCCATTTAAAAGACAGGATATCTTAATGCAGATCCAGGCATGGGAAATGGAAGAATAAAAAAAAATAAAATAAAGTAATCCTGGAAATGCATTAAGAAGCAGGAAGAGTTCAAAATTAAGCAACATCTTTTAAGGCTAAGTGGCCTAAGGGGAATCCAAAGTGCCTCCCCATGTCCCCATTAAAATGTAATCTTAAAGACTTTCAAATCTTTTTATTGCCAGGGTTCAGTGGAAAGCTTGCATCTGTAAAATGTGAATCTGAGCTCGCGGGTGAAAATAGAAACAGAAAGGATACGAGGGATTGCGAAGAGCTGAGCAAACACGTGAAATGAAGAACCCCAAGCCATCTGCCAAGGAGCCACATATGTCATGACGAACTGTAGCTTGTGAAGCAGGTCCTCGAGCTGTAAGCAGAAGAAGAAAAAGATTCATCAGAGATGACAATCGGGGTGGGAGTCGAGTCAAGGTCACTTACAGTGAGGAAGGAGCAGCGAGGCTGTTGTTCCCCCTCTTGCTCTTACCTTCCTTTGTCCTAAATGCAAGGCAGCTCTTTCTGGGCACTTTAAAACAGCAACAAGATGACCCGAGGGGACCTGTGTGGTTCACGGCCCCAGGGTAATCACTCCAGCCAGCAGGTGTGCTGTATGTGTGTGCCCCTGGCATTCTCAGAGGAACACTCGCTCAGCTTGGTGTGCCATCCTTCATCTCTGGTCTTGCGGAGGAGATTCATACAAAAACCTATCAGCACTGACACTGTCAGAGCTTTTGTGTATTCAGTTTGACTTAAAACTCTTCAGTGGCTCTTGCTGGAGAAAATAGCTCCGTGCCACTGAGCGGCCAGTTACAAAGGGCTTTAGAAAGCCAGGAAAGGATATGGAAACTGCTGCATTCGCTTGACAAGCCAGGACAAGCCAGCACAAGCCAAACTCAGTTCTGGCAAGTTCCCTCATGTGGACTAAGAATGAAGACAAAGGAGAAACGCGCTCAGCGGTTTCGACTAGAGATTTAGAATATGAATATGCCAAGGATGGATGAGACTGGAGGGGCCTGGCTGGGGACCTCTGTTTTGTGTTAAGAAGCAACTGATAATTCCCAGATGCAGAATTCTCCTTCTGTTGCTTCCATGTGCAGGAAGTATCCCACCAGCGTGTTCCCCCAAACTCCACATACATGCACTCTTCGTCCATAATGGAAGCTTCAAATGGCATGATGGGTTTGTCCTAGACTGGCTAGCACACAAGATAATAAAATACCTTCACTAAGGCCAGAATGTGACAAGAAAAGAAAAAGCCAGCATTCTTTGTTGGGCTCAACAGGTGTTAAGTAGGACAGCCGAAGACTACAATGAAAGGAAGGCCAAGGTTGGGAAGTTGGGCCATTAAGGAAAGGTTCAAAGAACCAAGATAATGTGGCCATCCAGCAAAAGGCCAACCTTGTGATTCTGGAACCAAAAGATGAGGTTGCTCCGAATTGTTCCATGAAAGTGGACTAGGACAGACGAGGCTCCTGACAGTCCTCTCCAAATCTTCCTGCTGCCCTGCCTCTCTCGTCTCACTGTTAACTCACAAACTCCCTGGTGCTGGAGACTAACTCCCAGGCAGTTAAACGTTGTCAGACAGGCTGCAGAAGACGAACCAAGGGTAAAAGTCCTGTGGAAGGCACAGCAAACACGGAGTTCTGAAGGGGTGACGGACACCCGGTGAGAAGCAGAAACCCTGCGGTCTCGGTGTGTCCACGGTCCCAGGGATGAAGCAGCAGACGTGCAGACAAGGATGGAGGAGGGCCACTGAGTGGGAGTGGGGAGAGTAAGAGGGGCAGGAACATAATAGAGAAAGTGGGGAGGGCAGAAGAGGAAGGACAAATGGAGGAGAAAGCTGATGTGTTTGCACATGAATACCTGTAAAGGAATATGGATCTGGGGAAGAAACTAGGATGTCCAGTTTTTGCTGATAACTCTTCACGTTCTTTACTCTTGCTCACACGCATCTACCGCAGAGGGCTGATTGCAGCTGGCTTCCAAGTTCAGAAAGTCCACTTTAGTTTTGACCCTGGGGTTGGTCGAAGCTTCCTGAATCCACTCTGGATGGGACGGCACAGCTCCCAGTGCCTTAGACATCCCAGTTTATTCCACTACGTCTGCTTGAGGTGGCATCTCTTAGGTTCACAGACAGAGCAGTCTTCTCCCTGCCACCTAATTGGTCACCAGTCAATAGGTGACTGGTACAGAATGAGACAGACGGTTCTAACACAGACTCAAACCCTTGACTTGTTTCTGTTTCAAAAGAGGGTATTTTCTTTAAAGGCCGCTATCATTTCCTTTCATCCCTGCTGTGAACTCAACCAGAGAAGGAACGTGCTCATTACCAAGAGGAAGACACTCAGCACAGGACACCTGACACTAGATTACATCAAAAGCCAAAGTCCTGAGAAGTGGTGCCGGGTTGTCTTGCCTTAACTTGCTCCTATATGCTTAACCAAACTTGATCGGACAAAAAGCCCCCAGATTTGAAACCCTCTAGTTACTCCCTTGTCAAGGATTCTTAGTCTGGTTATTCAGAATTAACCTCGTGACTCATGCCTAGGTGAAAACTACAAGCATGGACAAGATGATCTTATGTGATGCGTGACCCCCCGAATACCCTAACAATGAATTAGGGGTTATGGAAATTTACTCCTGTAGGGTTTTTGGTGTATGACTCTATCCTGGGAGGCTGTTAAGCCACCTTGTGAAAAGCTGATAAGTAGGTCAGGCATAGCAACTACAATCAGACAGGCAGCCCCAGGGAAAGGCTCATCTGCAAGTTTAAAGCTCTAAGTGAAACTTTGCTGCATTAGGATTCAATGAATCTATTACAATTATTTTTTGCTTAGCGCAGCGACTTGTATTTACATATAAGCAAAACCAGTAATCAGGCACATGCACTCTCACGCTCTAATTGCAGCCAAGGCCCCAGGTATCTTTGCTCTTTTCCTGTGTCTCTGCCTCGGCTTTTTCATTAACATCATGAACAATAAAATACAAGTTTTGTGACAGATTTTCAATATACAGCTCATAAAATAGACATTGCTGTTATCACTGAAGAAGCCAGAATTCCTGAATGCCAGCTCTTTGTACATCTATGATTCCTCCCCAACACAGTAATTTAATCTCCTCCGCAAAACCCACCAGAAAAAGGACACGCTGTAGGTGGGTCAGGGGTCAACACAGTGTAATGTTTAAGAGCATGGGCTGGAGGATAGGCTGCGTGAGTTTGAATCCTAGCAGGCATCTGCCATGGGGATGATAATAGTACTTCCTTACAATGTCACCTGAGGATTAAATGACTTCATTTTTGGTCAGGGCTTAGAACAGTGCCTGGCAATTGTAAATGCAATGTAAGAATTTGACAAATAATGTTAGGACGAGCAGATGTTTGTCTTGAGGATGTACTTAGCTCACAATCAGGAAATTCTAGGACCCCCCTTCCCCGCTAAAACAACTGAAACTTACCAAGTCTAGGTCCTCCTAGTTTCCAGAAGGGGAAACCAGACTCAGGGTGCTCAGTCATTGGCCCATGTGACATCGGAGGTGGAAGTTCCTGCCCGGTTCTCTGTCTGAGAACCTAACCATGTCTCCTGGGGGCCGGGAGCCCCTCTTAAAGGCAGCAGAGGGAAAACCTGGCTGACGTGCAGCAGCGGAGGATGGCAACTCCTCTACATTGGCCTTCCTGCCGACAGGCAAGGGGCAGGGTCACAAGCGTGAACACGACAAATGTGGCTACAGCCTCTATTGGGGACCTCTTCCCCATGTGTATGGTGACAAAGAGCTCTGATCCATCCTGGAATGTTCCTTCCAGTATAAATGCCCAATGAATAAAATAGGATAGCATCCAACAAGCCTGGCGGTGGGTCACAGAAAGGCAGGCTTGTGGGTTCCCTGTGCTTCTGGAATGCACAGCTCCGAGAGGATGGACGCGGCTTACATATTTTATTCCCAGACGTGTGGAGACATATGTCCAGGTTAAAAAGTCCCAACCTCAGATTTTCCCTTTACACTTGGTCTGCCTCTTCAAGAGTGATGTCAAGGGAAAGAATGAAAAAGGTGTATTCAAAAGGTATATTCAAAAGGGTATTCAAAAGGTGACACCTAAGTGCAAAAGGAAGCCTAAATATCCATCGTTAGGGACAAGTGTGTATGAAGAGGCGCGTTACACCCTATTAGGCCATTGTGTATAAAATCATGAAACATTTAAGGCACGACTGAGTCAAGGGAAAGAGCAAAACTAACACCTTTCTAGTAAGCACTGCCACATACAGTATAATACCGCCCTGAAATGTTTTAAATCAAAATCCCATTTAGATTAGCTATGAAAGCACATCTCCATGGACAGCTCAAGGCCTCTGTTTTTATGAAGTTTATCTCACTTCTAATGTTCTGCTTCTAAGATCTCAAATCTCAGCCCTATGAAAGCACAATAAACTTCACAAGTTCCCCAAGTGGGACTAGAAGAGAAAACAAAATCATTTGGGTCTTTTCCACTGAAAACACTAGGAAAAGAGTAAATACAAATCACACTGGAGTGATTCTGGTTGTTTCCCAAAGAAGGGCACCATAAGCATTCTAACTTCCGATGCCCCTTTTTGGAAATATCTTTTCAATTAGGCGTAGACACTGCCGTTATAACTCCAGTATAGACAGGAAACCCAAACTGCATAAATTCACAGACTCTCCTAAAAACAGCCACTAAAGAAGGATGGCCCAACCCATTTCCTTGCTAACACATTCTGAAATACAATGTATGCTATCTTTCCTCAGGGGACTCCTTCCCCACCAACAAAATAACTCACACTTTATTGAACATTTTGATATTGAGCATTATCTTAGGGAGCTGCACATATGCTATTCTCGATTAAAGTCTAATTTTTCCTCCCAACCACCATCTTTTCTTCTATTGCTCTAATCCTAACCCTTGCCTTTTAATCTCCCAAATTGGTTCTATCATTTATCCTTTTCTTTCTTTCTCTCTCTCTTTCTTCCTTCCTTCCTTCCTTCCTTCCTTTTGCATTTTGCTGTCAGAATCAGCTAGCTTCATTGTTAGAAAGATATGCAACTTGTGATTATTAATTCTTGACTCTGAGGAGGCGTGTAAAGCTGAATGGATGCCAAAAACTAGCTGCTGATGTCCTGATGTCAGTATGAGAGAAAACAGAGGTGCCTGGGTGGCTCCGTTGGTTAAGTGTTCAACTTCAGCTCAGGTCATGATCTCACAGTTCATGAGTTCAAGCCCCATGTCGGGCTCTGTGCTGACAGCTCAGAGCCTGGAGCCTGCTTTGGATTCTGTGTCTCCCTCTCTCTGCTCCTCCCCCACTAGCACTCTGTCTGTCTCTCTCAAAAATAAATAACATTAAAAAAAATTTTTTTTAAAGAATAAGAGGAAACAGAGGGAGCAGCGGCTCTTGAGTGCTTGGGAAGGGGGTAGAGAAACGGGAAGACATCCGGAGCTTTAAGGCAAACAAGTTAATGAACTTGGGTAGGAGCCCAGCTGAGGGATTAAAAGCACTGGGGAACAAAAGAAATGGGGAAAACGATCAGACATTTTGAGGCACAGGTGGTGACTGAGGAGTAGAAAAATGTTCAAGAAGGAATGGAAAAAGTAAAGCCAGTGATACCTCAAATGTGGGATACCACATTTCTGGGGGAGGTGGAACACCATTGTACAGAATAACAGATTGATAACAGCAAATATAATAAATACAGGGACATTCCCTTTAAAACATAAATATTCTCAAACAAAGGCTGACCATATGAGTTAGAATTTTGTAAGTCAAATAAACATATTCAGGCAGGGTTATAACTGGTTCCAAAACTGAATTTCAGAAGGTCAGAAACCAATTCTACCTCTGTCTACAATGTGTGTTAGGCACTTATTAAATAGCACGCAGTTTAGCAAAATATCACAGTGCTCCAGGGAGCATGGTAATGCACAAAGCTTACCACCCCACTGTAAAAATAATATAAATAATCTAAAAGATTGTACGGAAAAAACGTAATTAATAACTGAAGTCAAAAGAAGGGAAAACCTCCAACAGTCAGAACCAAAAGGGGAATTTAGAAATGAGAATAATAAGTCTCAACTGACTCTGGCATGACCTGAAGAAGATACAAAGGTAGACGTGGGCCTTGGGAGTTGAGAACTTGGATTTTAATGAATCTGAATGGCTGCCATGCCACAAACACACACACAAAGTGAATCATAAAAACCCAACCTATCCGTGCTCAGAAAAAGCAAAAAAGCTTGCCTTCTTCCTGGTGTAGAGTAGATAAAAATCTGCCATCACCAATACACCAAAACCTCAGCCATCACAATGCAGGGGTGTGGAACTGAAGTTTAAACTATTCCAGAAGCATGGGAATACCAAACCAATTGTCCGTAACACAAAAAGTAAGGGAGGATGACAACACTTTCTTGCAAAAGTAAATGCATCCCCAGTCTTCAGGGACACTTCCACAACCAGAAGACAAAGGCCTCCTGCAGACAAAACAACAAACTCCCACTGAAGGTCAGGCCACATTGAAAATTATAAACTACCAAAGGAAAATGAGCAGATGAGAAAAAGCCAGTAAGTTCAACACACAAGATAATTAGCATCCCAAGAATTTTATGCAATACACTAATATAAAAGAATCTAAATGAATGAGCGAAGAGCCGACATAGAAAGTACACAATAATAAAAGAGTAACATAATATGAATAATGAACAAATGGAATTGAAAAAGAAAGAAGTATCAATTCTAGAAGTGGAAAGTGAGGTCATTAAAATAAAAAACCTCAAGAGATGGTTTAAAAGCAGATTAGTTACAGCAAAACAGAAAGCAGAGAAATGGAAGATCTGAGTAAGTTACCTAGATGCAGCACAGAGAGATTAAAAGATTTGTTTTTTTTTTTTTCTTTTTAATAAATTTTTTATTTTTATTTTTATTTTTTAACTTTATAGTTTATTGTCAGGTTAGTTTCCATATAACACCCAGTGCTCTTCCCCACAAGTGACCTCCACCAAGACCATCACCCCGCTTTACCTTTTCCCCTTCCCCTTCCCCCCTCAGTTTGTTTTCAGGATTCAAGAGTCTCTCGTGTTTTGTCTCCCTCCCTCTCCCTAACTCTTTTTCCTCCT